>JAOWBP010002559.1:16806779-16828830 GCA_028571105.1 Tragopan temminckii | reverse complement strand
TAAATATCTTTTTTTTTTTTTTTTTTTTTTTTTTGTATTGTTAATATCTCTAGGCACATCATTTCATGTTACATTCTCAAGCAGTACGCTACGAAGCATGGTAATGCTTTAACCAGCTCTTAACAAATCAAGGATGTCCAGCCTCAACTGCACTTAACCCTGTCACCTTTCACATGAAGACCTAACACATGCATGTCAGGTGCTACAGTATTACTTAACTAGTTACGTATTCAGTCCTGCATCTGAATTTTAACCCCTAAATAACAGTAACAACAGAGTTTCAAATACGACACCCAGATAATTTCCTGTTCACATCCTAAATTTTTCATGTATGAATCTTTATATTTCATTTGCATATGGGATTTTCAGACCCCTCCTGACTACCAATATGTTGATCCATAATGAGAAGGGGTTTCCCTTCTTTCAAAGGGAACTTCTTACCTGAGTTGAGCAACTTCATCTCCTGATCACATGAAAATGGCACTCCTACATTTTCTGCACTGATGCCCACGCAGTCGATAAACAAGGTAAGGGACAGCTTGAAGCTTCCAGATTCTGCTCTCCTTGACATAAATATTCCTTAAGTCATGTGGCAGAAAGGCAATTTTTATGTAAGATTCTCATATAATGTCACTAACATACGCTATGCCAGCGGAGAATTGATTGCAGCATAGCTTCTGCCATTTTTCTTCTGTTCTGACATTAGAGCTGACAATTTTTAAGTGTTGAACACTGGAGCATTTCTAGATAAATCACACACGTTCGCAGGAAGGAGCTGTGATACATCAAACTCCTTGTGGTAGCAATAGTGAGGCACCCTGTCCACGCACAAATTAATTGCAGGGGATCACGTGGAATTCATTCCACATACACAATTTGTCTGGATGCGCGCAGCAAATTTTTGCTACAAGCTCAACAGTGTGCGTTGACAAGCATCTGAAAAAGCACCTCATTTTCACAGAAACATCAGAGAAAGTTCATCCTGTGTTACGCAGGACTTGGGCAGCCCCACATGCTGTACAGCAATGAGTATTTCGATGATGACTTTTGGTTCTTCCTGCACGCAAGGCGTTGCCTTTGGGCTTTCTCCCAAGAGTTGTTTGAATTCACTGAATACGTAGCACTGTACTTCATTTTCCAAGTTTATAACCAAACGAAGGGACTGCGAGATGAATCTGACAGTAGCGGGATATTGCTTGTAACGCACCAATCATTTCTCACAGAGATACGCAAACCAAACCTTTAGCTGCTAAAGCCGTGGGAGACGGACAATCCTCAGGAGGCAGAAGCACGCCTCCAGGCGCCAGGACATTACCAGCACTGCTGCTCTGCATCCCACAGCCATACCTCAGAGCTTGGAACCTTGGGGGGGAGGAAGGGGGGCGCGCGCCTCTAACGGACCAGCACGCGACTGTGGCGATGCGCGGTAGGGGGCGCGAGGCGCGGAGCAGCGCTTCCCCTGCTCGACAGCGCGGCGCGTGGAACGGCTCTTCCCCAGCCCCGTGCCGTCCCCCGCTGCAGAGATGTATCGCAGCTCAGCTGCAGTGGAAGATCTGCAGAGTCGTTGTCTGACCGCTTCCAGAAGAGGGTGCTTGAGCGTTAATTAATGAGCTGAGGGGTCGGTGTGCATTCTCTGGGGGTTTTCCTTCATTCATATACAAGGGTTGCTTTGAAAGTAATGCTTCCTATCTTGTTATTCCAGGCCACTATGTCAGAAGTAGATGCTTGTGGTGTGACAGTAGAGCTTGAACATTCCCACCAATGTATCCATTCCATTTTGCTGTGTGACAGAAAGCAGCAGAGGGTTAGCCGGATGCAATGGCATCTGACATGGAAGTGTGTGTGAAGCAAAGGGGTGGCGTTGAATTCCTCCACGCAGAAAAATAATTGCAAGTATTGACATTCATGTAAGTTTGCTCAATGTTTATGGACACCAACCAGCAGATATGAGAGCAGTGGGGCTGGGGAGGGATGCACATGTCAGCAGAGGCAGCAGTGGGCCGCCTACACTGGTGCAGGTTGTCACATGTGCAGCATACAGGCTCTTGCTCAGTGCTGGTGAAAATGCATAGCTAGTGATGGTAATTATTTGTGAAAAACTACTGTGTTGTAGCTAAGGATTTCTTGTGTCAAACAATCTTATTGTGTTCTTCGTATCTGTTGTAGTTTCCATGGGAATAAACAGGAGGCATTACTTTTGGAACAATCCATGCACATTTGCACTTATACAGCAGCACAAGAGCTGGAGCTCCTCTATCCACCTGCATGGAAAAGAGGAAGGGAAAAAAATATCTGTTGTTCAGCCCATTGAGGACCACCAGGTCCAACTTTAGTAGCAAAACAGTTGGAGGCAGAGAGGACAGGGTGAGAAATGGCAGCACTTTGTGGCTGCTGTATTCCACCAGGGGCTGCTCAGCCCCTTCCTGTGGCTGATAGCATTGAGGCCACCACAACTGGGCTTTTTCATTGTAGCTGTGCAATACTCATCTCCCTGCTTTTCATGTTTTTTGTTTCTTCCCCCCCTCCCAGCAGCTTTTTTTTTTTTTCTTTCCTTTTTATTGACACAATTGTTCAAACCCCTTGTCAAACTTCTTGACAGCCATCAGCCTGTCCTTAACTGCTTAATTCTGCAATACAGCAATAACTGTAGATCCTTGACATTAAATTTCACAATTATTCTTTCTTCTCGCAGCAATAACAAATATTGGTAATATATTTAGAGCAACTATAACTGACTATTTTCAGACAACACAGCTTCACCTTTCTTACTGAAGTATGGAACAAAAGGTTTTCTTAGAAAAAAACGCAACCCTTCAGGCCAAAGGTTCTCTCTCATGTATATCTATGAAATCTCATTAGGGAGTAAAACTGGGACTGCACTTCTTCCAACTCCCTCTTTCTCACCACCGAGGGAGTTTCAGTGGCTTTTATTTCTCAAGCAAGCTTCCTACACAACCTCCTGTAAAATAAGGGACAAATCAGCACTTGAAAGTTCACTCTGTTGAACTGTATAAATTTTGCTGAAGGCTGATATATTGATTACAACACAAACACTTGCAGAAGAAAAATTGTGTGGGATCTCTGTAAAATAAAAATTAGAACTAGCACGAAAATCTCCTAAAAAAAAAAAAAAAAAAAAAAAACAAAAAAAAGAAAAAAAAAAAGCAACACCTAATTCTCCAACCTTTTTTCTCTTCCAAGAAAACCTGAAACAAATAAAATCGTGTTGAAAACAGAAGGAGGTTCAAGAAGAGAATCATCTCAGTCATTATATTTTCAGTCATTTTTAGAATTTGAAATTTTTGAAAAGAATCAAATAAAATTAAGACTGCTTATGAAATCACTAAGTTTCCTAACTGCTGTTACTAAGTCACCAGTTAAGTGACTTCTGGCTTTATTCTGTATCTGACAGGTAAGATAAAGAAACGGCCTAGAGATAGCAAGGGAATCAGATAGTAATTTGGCTCCTACCATGCTTTCCCTACAGAAGGCACCTATCTGAGCCAAGTAACACCAGACACTACAGTCTCTGAATCAAACAATAGCAATGCAATCACAGATTCAAAATTCGGTGGAAAAAAATATATCCACATATGAAAGAAATACTGCACATAAACACTACAATGAAAAGTAGTTTTTTCCTGTTTTTGTGTGCACTTTTTTAACTCACATTATTCAATGTTATTAAAATGCACTTAGCTTATAAACCAACCTTTCATTCATTGATTTGTACTATAGCGGCTTAATCATCTTTATGATTTACACCCTCTTAGCAGTTCCTTTCATAGTGATCTTCTCAAAAGAAGGAAATTTATGTTATGAGATGGTTTATATAAGCGCATTTAGCCTCAAATCTTGAGAATGATTCAGTCAGTGAAATCTAGCAAAGACTGATTTATACAATTTACTTTGTCAATGACATAGTTCTTATTCATACTCCACAGGCAGAGCTGTTCTCTAGAACAGCCAGTCAGCCCCCTTTAACCTCTATGAAAAATATGTCATGGAACCATATCTGGTAGCTTTTTACAGCATTTTCTTGTTTATATTATCTGAAAAATAAAGTTCATAGACCCATTTACCTGTCTTCTTCCTTTCTGTCATCCCTGCCATTCTCACCAACAAATAACCAACTAAATATTCATGGCTGGTTTTCAACACATACAATACCACAGCCTCATTATTAATAATATCTACTTTCAGAAATCTCAATACCCATAACTGTAATTTTGCTGGAGAAATCAAATACTCATTAAAAAAAAATCACTTTAGTAAATTCATTTTTCAGGTATTTTGTTGCATATTTTAATGAGACATTTTTATTAATAGGAATGTTTCTATACTTAAAAACAAGTACTAAATACAAATGAGCCCACAGCTGTTTTAGAAACAGCTGCAATTACAGACCTGCTAAAGTAACCACTCTTCCTTTGTCATTCATTTTGGTGGAGTGCTTCAGGCTCTTTTCTTCCCCTAAGGTGCTGTAATTGATTACCACAAATATCTATAAAGTGATAAGCACCTTTTGAATTCAGCTTTAGCTCTCACAATAAATACATAAGTGTTTCTCTGAAGAAGTCTGCCCTCCAAAATTCTGAGTTGATTTAGATTCTGAATTAATGCATTGTGTATATCTACACAAATCCTTTTAGAGTGAGGAAAAGTATATTAGTTATGCTCGGAATAAATCAGCTAATATGAGGGAGCACATGAAAATAGGTTATAGAATGAAGAGAAAGGTATCAGTATAGCTAGGACGATCTCTGCCTGTTGTCATTTTGGAATTCAGTTTAAGTCTGATCATCTCTCCCTTCCACTGATGGGAATGCAAGTTAGCAAGTGGAGCAGTAAGAACTGAGTACTTGTTAGGCTCAACTTTAATATCTGCTGGCATTATGAATGTTTGTATTTTCATATTCATTGCATATTTGGATTTTTTTCCTCCTTGATTTTTTATTTTTTTTTTTTATTTTTTTTAATTCAGAACTGCTTGCATTTCCAACTGTTGTCCTGGAGAAAAATGCATTATCTTCATACATTGCAAGTTACTGACACTATATGCTCCATTCCATCTTACTGCATCTCCTTCTGCCATGCTAACCCTGAAAGCCTGCATCATAGTTTGTGCAAGGTACACATTTATTCTACAACATGAATGCAGGTCACCTGTACTGCTTGGTAGTTTCACTTCCAGACACACTTTTATAGCAAAGCAGAAATTCTTCAGTGACTTTGGAAAAGCTGGAACCCACATCTTATGACTGTTAACTGATTAAGCAGTAACATTCCTTCCCATAGATTTTGCTTTCTTGAATATTGTGCGATTCTAAGGAACATGGTTTACTGGGCAACTTTGGTGGTAGGTGGACAGTTAGATTAGATAATCTTAGAGGTCTTTTCCAACCTTGATGATTCCATTCTATGGCTGAGGCCCTTGGGCACTGGCTGCATGGGGCCACTGGTGGTCCATCAACTCATGACTCACGTGGCTTCAAGCACGACAAAGTATGCCTGTTGCTGCAGCCACATGGTGCATGGGCTTGGAATCTCTTACAACTTGTTTCTGTGAAGCATGATACAGCATTTGTTTGTCAGCTGTGTAAGACTAGCCCCTAGTTCTATATATTTTCTATACATGAGTTGCTCATTGCTCCTAAAAATAAGAATTAATTAGTGCATTCTGTGGAATCTTCATCTTAACAGAAGAAATTACGATCAGCTATCAGAAAATATGAAAAGAGATAAGACAGCTTATAATGTACAAACATTCTTGTTCTTTTTGAACCCCATGCTAAAATTTCTTAATAGTTTTGTTGTGTTTTATTAAATTCTTAAATCACAATCACAATGAATGGTAGGTAATTTTCTTTTTGTTTTCAGCTTGTGACTGTGGAAAGTACAAGACAACTAGAATTTTTATTTTCTTGCCTGTTGATTTATCTTTCAAAACTTTTTTATGCTGACTTAACAACTGTATGCCTGTTTCACACTACATTTTCTTATTAACGTGTTGACAGTGGTGAGCTGCTGCATGCCTGCCTACACAGTCCTAATTCTATAAGACACAAATGGCATTTCTTGTCAGTAAACCAAAATAATCTCTAATTCGCTGGGTTTCCTATTTCATCTGCTGCCAGCTAAATGCACGGAGTTTAGTCATTCCTAATGCATTTGCCATATCCAACCCAAGGTGTTTGTCAGCTGACATTTGTCATCTAGGAAGTTTGACTTGCACAGGCAGTTTCTAGGTGTCCTATACAGACTTTCTACATAGTTGAGATCTCAATTATTCTGTTCATACGTTCTAGAAATTCAGAAGGTTTCTAATACCACACTCTGACTTGAAGGTACTATCCAAGGCTCTCTCTCTCATGAAGGAACCTGTACCAGAATGGTGTGGGGTTTTTTTTCAGATAATAAAAGAATACTTGAATTATGACAACTGTGAATCATGCAAAGCTAAATATAAAATGAGTTTCTATCTAACTTGAAAAAAATACCAATTTCCTGTCTCTAATTCAGTTGCTGAAAGTTTTGCCACAACTTCAGTTGGGCCAGGATTTTTTTTTTTTATAAATAGCAGTCAGTGTTTTTTTTTTTATCCTCAGTCTTTTCTATTCTGTATTTAGCACAGAGCTTTACTGTGCTTCAAAGTACCTCAGAAGCCTTACGAAAAAATAGACACACTACAAAATCTCAAGTTACGAAGTTAATAACATACCTGCAAAGCTCAGATTCTACACTGATTGTGTGCTCCAAACTTAATCTGCTTCAAACTCAGCTCTGTTCCATTAGCCCTTAGAGCTGTTTTTCATTCTGTAATATAAATATCAACCTTTAGTTCCTTCAGCTATCCAACTCAGCTATTCAGAGAATGAAAGGAAGTATAAAGTACAATAAAGACAGCAATAGGAAAAAGGGTTTCAATTATGCAGCAGAATAAAGAGCACCTGTGCTGGAATTCATTAACACCACTGAGCAGGCAGCTGCATATTTGCAGCATCCTGATGAGGCAGGGGAGAATGAAAAAGAACAGATGACTGACTGTACAGATTAGAAATCATAACAAAACATTTAAAGTTCCTCATTTTTACTCAGGCATTTGATTATCCTGTTTCCCTTTTAGAACTGCTTGTATTTTTTTGTGTACGATGTTTGTATCGTTCAAGTTTCTTTTCTCATAAATACAAATGAAAATTGGAATAATGCTTTCCGAAAGAGTGTAGTTTACATTAGTGGCTTCATACAGTAAAACACTTGAAGAAATGCTGATAAAATTTCTAGAAGTTTGATAGTCTAGTCTAACTAGCCATCATCCCAGCCAAGTTATACAAGGGATAATTTTTCTTTGTTATTGTTATTTTGCCTATCCTTATTTTCCCTTTCCTGAATTTCTCCAGTCTTTATGCTAGGTTGATAATCTTACAATCCACAGAAATTTCACTTGGACCTCTGTAATGGATAGCACATGTAGAGGGAGTCAGTTTATCTCCCTGATTAATGCACCTGTTTTAATTAAGGGACATCAGGTGGTTCTTGACCTCACCACCTCCTTTTGGCCTCTGCTAACAGTGACCACAGGTTATTTTCAAGTGTCTATCAGATTCGTCAAGTGGAAATTCTGAAAAAGCTGATCACAGATGACTTCTGTGGGCAACTTCTCTAATGCCATGGCAAGACTGTAGATAGTAATGTTTCCTTGGATTATATTCTGTTCTACTCATGTTGCCTAATGACTCCAGTGCATGAAAAGTCTGGAGCTGAACAGTGGCCTGCAAAGCTGGAACACCATGAATTTCCATGAACTAATTTCCTCGGTTTCAGCAAGTCATGAAAGATGCATGCTACATATCACCTACGCTTCACTGATATTTTTACAGCAACGTTGCTAAAGATCAAAGACTTCAGCAAACGTCCATTACACACTATTATTTTGGTCTTTTACAGCGTTACAAAGAGGATAAATGAAAGCAATGGTAGCATTTGATCTGCATATCTGCCTTCCTGAATGTAGCATTACACTTTGCAATGTTTTATGCCTTCTGCTTATAAGTCTTTGAGAGTAATTCATATATCCTAAGCACTCTCTCCATTCTGCTTGCAGTGAGACAGAAGTGAATATGCATATCCAGAATTCCAGATGTTACATTCATATCCCATATGTCTGAGCACACAAAAAATAACTTGGATCTCAACCAATTAATATTGAATTTGTATAACAGATAATAAAAGTAGAATTTGACCCCTTTTCTTTAGTCTTACTGGTAAGGTTGCGTTTACTAATGTAATACACTGCTCAAGAAAAAATACTTTTAAAACAGGGAAAAAGATTAAAAAAATTGACTGGCTGGAATTGTGCTTCAAGTATTGAAATGCTATCACACAATGTATTTCCTTAAAAATTAATCACATATAATTGCTTTTCTCAAAGATCTTTGGTTTTATTATTCTGCATTATCTCAGTCAAGAAGTGAACAATAATTTTCTATTCTTTAAAGAGACTCCTCTTTCTTATGTATTTGTATTTAAAGACAATTATGTCATTAAGGTGTATTTCTTAGCACTTTTGTGCTCAAAAATCTCATAGTATATTTTATTTCCCTGGAAAATATTTAGAACACAAGCTGTTCTACTAAGGCAAATACAGTACTGAACAGATGACAAAGAGCAGTGGCAAAATGCAAAGTAAATAAAAGATGAACGTAGCTACAGCCACAGACTATTTGATAGATGATGACTGTGACTAAACCAAAATATAAGATGAAGTTCCATGTACCAAACAACATGTATTATACAAATAATTATACAGAACGATTTCATCTGGGAAATATCTTAACATGTTTTGGGCCATGAAGCAAGGTTAGAGGATGTTTATGGCAAGTTAAGAATGCATGAGCTGCTACCTTTGTTTACTGTCACCTAGGTCCAAGTGGAAATACTTGGACCCAAAAAACAACTAACCTGTATTAATCTGATACTGTCCCCAAGACAGTAGGTCCAGTCATTCTGTAAGTCTAATTGACATGATGATTGCTTTCAGTCATCTCATGCATTCAGTCATCTTATGCATCTTACACATAATACACATCTCAGTTCATCACATACTTTTGCTCAAATTTTCAGTTGTTAGACCTCTTTTGGTTCCAAATAGGACCAGTCTGTCCTTCTCAAAAGGAAAATTAGATATCCTTACTTGAGATGAAAGTAGACAGAATACTTATATGGATCCTCAGCCTAACTCGATCCTAGTTCTTTTCTACCTTAGATGAATATTTGACTCCTGTGTAAAAGCTCTAATTAATACAATATGGGCAGTCACACATATACTTCCTCTCTTCTTCCCTGCCTGAGGTTCGTCATTTCTGAACATGTAATCAGAAATATAGGAAACTATACACAATTTAGAAGTGATCTTTTACAAAATTCCATTTTATTTCCTTATTTCACTGTGACTATTCTGAAAAGAGCTTTCTGCTGGAATCTATTACGGATTGGTGAGGCCCAGTCAGGAATCTATTCTAACCATGGTCATCTGACTATCAAAATCACTGCTTCCCAATAAAGACAATTTATATGTCAGAGAAAATACTTTTATCTCTTACATTTTTATAATTTTTATTTAATAGAATAATACCAAATTACTTTGTGACAAAACGGCAGATAAAATCCAAAGGATTCTTCTTCACTTTGGAAAATATATGCAGAAATATATTAATGATATAGAGAGGGTGAATACAGAATGATTATACAATGTCCCTTAGCATGAAAACTGGCTAGTACCTCCTTAAATTACCAGTTATCTTATTTAAAATAAGCAAGGGAAATACTTATCCACCACAGAACTGTATAAATGTTTGCTGCCACAAGTATATTTTATGCAATACAGCCTAAGTTTAAAAAAAAAATACAACACAAAAACCCTAAAAAACTAGTCAAATTCATAAAGCACAGGAATAGTAGATGGATCTTTGTTGTTTTCCAGGCTACGTTTGTCCACAATCTCATCCTCAGAAGCGTTCAACCTAGTTTCAGCCTAAAGTAGATTATAGCCTCCACTGGAACGTTCACATTCTGTGTCACAAAACTGTCAGGGACTGTACTCAGTGCTTTAAAAAAAAAAATCAATTTCATGCATAAATTTTGAAAAGTTTCTCTTGTGGAAAAGAAATACATGCTAGCAGCCTCTTCAGGCTGACTTAAATTTTATTCTCTAACAGGACCCAAAACACTTACAGCCTTATCTGCTGCTACTGCTTTCCAGAATGCCACGCATGTTAATTGACTTGTCAGTAGATATCAACCTGGGACCATTAAAGAGCTTTACATGCAACTTTCATTCTTTTTATACCAAGCTTTGCATATGAACACTTTCATTACATTAAAAAGACTAGGTTTTCAATGTCAGTGATTCAAAAGTTGTCAGAATAAGTGGTCCTTCTATAACCTTCACTGGTCAAATTAATAGTAATCTGAGACACAGTAAGTCACCAGGCAAATCAAAGATGATTCCTTGATTTTCAAACAGTAAGGAAAATAAATGTTTGCCTTAGATTTATGATGCAGATGTACTTCTTACCTAAGGACTTAGGTAACTGCAAATATATATTTTTACAGAAATACTTTGTTTTTTTCCAGAGGGAAGCTGAATAAAAAGGCTAAAATCCAGAGTCCTTCACATCTTTATCTTGGACTCCTAATCATTGTTTCACATTAACTTGTCTCAATCACTGTACTTTGTTATTGTAACAATCCTCTCTGCCCCTTTAGCTATGAAGAGGTGGGAAAACGTTTCAGTCTCATCACAAAGGTTGTGAATGTCACCTCACAGCAAAGCAAGAAACAGGCTGGAAAAATATATTTATTTATTGAATTACTTACAATGTGCTTAACATTAAACAGGATACCAAGTCAAGCCATCCCTCAACTGCTTTTAACAGGATTAGCCATGTATGCATGTTTATAAATCCACCCTCCTAATTCACATACAGGTTTTCCAACAGTAGAGTAAATATGACAAAAAGGCAAGATTCTTCTCAGATTTTCTTACCATTCACATTACTGGAAGCTTCAGAATTGGACCTGTCTGCGTTATTGATTCTCACATCTGAAGATGCATTTGATAACTTGATACTCAGAGAGCAAGAAAATTCCACCTGTGCATGTGAAAGGTAAAGGTTCAAAAATGAACTGAATTACAAAATGTTGACAACTTTCTCTTACTTACCCTGGCCTTTTATTTTTTACTCTGTATTAAGTATATTGCAGTGTTAATATTACCAGCTTTTTCATTAGACTAGCACTGTTATATCTAGCCTATGTTTTGCTACTGTTACCTGCAATTCACATGGAAACTACTTAGCTACAAGTTGTATCACTGCAGATTTGGTCTCCTTTAATCAGTTAGTTCAAACAACAAGGAATTAATCACTACATAAGTCTATACTATAAGAAAAACTGCTGATACAGTTTATCAAGACCACTTGCCTTCACTTAACAAAAAGAAAAAAGGTCCCTTTCTGTAAATTTATTTACTTTACTCCCTCTTAGCATTACTTTGGAATTGATAACAATTAGGCTTTGAATAACTTGAACAGCAGAATAGGCACTCTAAACAAATAGTTAAAAGCATATTAGGAATGATTTAGAATGTTTCTACAAACTGGAACCTACAATGGTAAGTAATAATCAAAGGCTAACCTCCCTCCCCCCTCCAAGAACAGTGCATAGCACAGAAGAGTAAAACAACTCTATTACAGCAGTTCCTGGGGTGATTCTTGTTAGTGTGTCTCAGGGCACCTGTATCCCCTGGGACATTGGAGCAATGCTACAGGATTAGTACCAAGCCTGTTAGTTGATGTATTAATTTATTTTACCTGCCACAGTACAGAAAGAGTCTGACACTTTGGGGTTAGTGATGAAAATTCTTAGTTCTTAGTTTTATTTTATTTTTAATTTCCTCTTAGCATTACTTTTAAATGAGAGCTTCAAGAATGTTTAATCATTAAAGTGTTCTCCTGACACTTTATATAAATCAGTAACGCTTTTGTTGTAGCTTCTGCTGTAGAAAGAGCAGTGTTAAAAGCAATAAATATTGAAGCTCAAGGAGAAAGGCTGGGGATTAATTTGTTTGAATGATTCCTATACACACTGAGGAGTTTCAATACATGACACTGATTCCTCAATATGTTTAATATAATACAGCTGATACTAAGTCTCCTTGCTGTAGCATATATTGCTAATTAAGCACGTCTGTCTTGCTCAAGATTTCATGTAGGTGTTCATATTCATTTTCTGCTTGCACACTGGATCAGTTACCTGTCCCCTTCTCTCCCAGCAGAGCTGGCAAGAAGCAATAGCTGGAAACAAGTTGCAGTGGAGCAGAGGTGAGAAAAGGAGGGTACATTACCAAGAAGAACATCCAAACTTCTCCTTACCTGCCCACACAAGGCATAAGCTGCCTCATACAGTTCTACAACATCAAATCTTTACATTAGGTAAACCAGTGTCCACAACTTGAGCCATCTTTAAATATTCTTTCTGCCTGTTGGAGTAAGGGTCTAACATTAAACTACTGTGTGTAACCACACAGGTCTTTCATATGAATGCTTTAAAAAGTGAACTGTTTAGCTGCTATAACAACTAGGAGTTAATGTACCTTTACTCTTTTTTGAGAGACTGCAGTTCTCTGACCATTTCAGGATATCAATACATTTATCTTGATTTAAAACCCTGTCAGAGGTAAACGGAGGAACCCTTGATTACAGTAGAAAGTATCATTGCAATGCTATTGCAAAACATTATTCACAAAAGTTTCAAATGACACAGCAGATGTTCTTTAACGGATAATTATTTACAGAAATATGTATGTATAGCCTGTATTCAGTAAGACTGTAGTGTCTACTCTCTACAAGTATTTTCTCGATAATAAAATGATCATTACTTCATTATCTATACAGTTTACTTGAAAAGTTGTGTCTTGTTCTGGAAGGAAGAAATATTAGCTAACGTTTTGAAAAAAGAAAGAATTTTTCAGTGTTATTTTCTTAGTTATTGTTTCGGAAGGAAAAATTTCTGTGGGTTTGTTATTTCATTCTACAAATCTGCTGGAAAAAATATTACTTCTTTAAATCTTTACATTTTCTGCTGAGAAGTCACTTCAAAAATCATGTCAGGTCATATCAGCAGCATCAGGCAGCCAATGAAATGCAGTGCAACTGATGCAAGCTGATAAGACAGCACCAGTATTGTGTTACTTGTGTGGCATGAAAGAAGGGAAAAATGGATTTCTCGAAAGACAAGAAGAGACTGCACATAAGCAGAATTACAATTTACCACAGCGGTGTTATTTTGGTAGTTCCAGCAGGGAGCTGAGACTTACACATCCTTCCATATATGAAGCTAGGTCTTGTTTAATAAACTAAAGTCACACATGTGGGGCCTGCTTTATGTTTCCAGATTCTATGTCACTCCAGCCAAAACTTACCATGCATTTATATGCTGCTTCAGAGGTTTTCTGTACAGAGAAAACTTGAATGATGTACAAACTTAGTTTCACATTTTTCAGCATCACTGTGGAACTTTTTAAAAGCAACATGTATTTTAATATCAGTACTCAGAGAATAGGAAAGTAATTTGCATGAGTCACTTTACTCCGGTCTCAGCACATCATCACAGCTTTCTGCAAACAGTTTCACAACACTGCTTAAGGTCTAGTGAGTACAAGTGATCCAAACACTGGCACTCATGTGAAGATGGAGCCTGCATGTAATGAGCAATCATAACTTCATTGGCAGATGAGCAGATGAGCAATAAGCTTACTTGGCATACTTTCAGTAATCACCGATAAGGTGAGACAGCCTTTGAGCAGTGTTGACGTGTAAGAATGGCAATCTTCATTTCAACTTTTCTGGCCATAAGTCTTTAAACTGCTAATAGTAAACTAACATGGTCTGTCAGTGCATGAAACAGTACTGACACTAATTACATATCAAGTTAAAAAAGATAAACACATCTGAGAGTTTTATGTAAACAAAGGTACCATCTCTGTGTCAGTTTATCTTCTCATCATTCACAAACCTTTAGTGACCATTTGACTTCATGGAATAAATGTTTAGCTACTCAGAACTAATTTAGCATACTTGACACAAACTAAGCACTTTCAGCCTTTTTACTCCTGGGGTTGGTAGTCTTTGCTTTCATGTTTTTCAGAGCACTGTAGCGTCAGAGTTTCTCAATAACCACCGAATATGTTGTCAGAGTGCTAATATAATAGTAAACTAACTGAAGGAATACAGATGTTAAGGTACAAAGGGTACAAAGCCAATAGAAGAGAGCTATGGCAGGGCTAAAACCTTGTGCACAGAACTACCAAATACCAATCATTTTCATATATGGGAGAATTTCTCTTTAGCTGCAGACCAAGTAATAAAATCAAGCGAGCACTCCCTGCTTCAAATTGCCAGACTTAGCTAACAAACATGTTTATAATGAAGGCTGTGGTAACCATAGAGATCCATACACTTTTGCAGCATAACCTATACCTGAGATCTGATTGATAAGAGAGGGACGATAACTTAGTGCACAAATATAGAAATGTTTTTCTGATTTGCATATTTGCTTTGAAGGGATCTTTTGGGGGCTTTTGTCTGCTTGCTGTTTCTCTCCGTACTCCCAGTAGATTCCTGGGTACATATCATACATGTGATACTTTGGTGTGAATGCAGAATACTAATTTCAAATTTGTCTTTATACATCACCCTGATCCACTGATTTTAAATATATTTTCAACAGTGTTTCTGTCGGTGAAGTTTGCCAGAATTTATCAAGTACTCATATGTTAAGGTAATAAAAATATTAATATAAGATAAATAAAAATATTAGTATAAAGGTAGGAAATGTTAACATAATAGAAGTAATTGTAAGTGTAGATGAACACACGCAAAAAGGCCTTTGAAATACTGCCAGACTCTTTTCCTAGAGCAAGAGTGAGTTTTTAAAGATAGCAAAGTGATTCTCTAATTAATTTGCCTTCCAATTGACAGGATAAATCTTGTTTCTGATCCTCAGTTAAATCACAGTTCATAGCAAGACAGTTTATCACATACTTCCAGAAATATTTGCCTATGATTCTCATTGTGATTTTGAGGATTTTCAATTCTTCCATCAGACATTATTGCACATAGCAATATGGAACAAGATTCACAAACCCCTAGATACATCTGTCTTCATTTCATTGCATGTTCTGAATGATTGAAATTGAGTTTTATAAACGTTGCTTAAACTATATATGCCCATGGCATGCACAGTTATTTCTTTAACAGAAGAAGTATGCCCTTTCAACTAGAAAACATTTGCTAGCCAAAGGAGCATTAGCAGGCATCATAAAGACACTGCTAAGGTACAGCCAATTAAGCTTTGTTTCTGTTATGTCATCTATCTTCAAACCATTAAACATAATATTATACGCTGTTATGTAGTTGTCATATCAGGAAGAAGCCTTATTCTGATTTAATTATATGTTTCTGGCAACGGATAAAGACAGGGAATAGAAATAATTAAGCCCATATAAGTTACTCTCATCTGCTCTTAAATCATTATTCAAGGGAAAAACCTCTGAAGATTCATTCTTCACTGGGCCTTTTTTTAAAGGAGACTATTTTCTCAAGTTCCTGCCATTTATTAATGTGTTGATTCATTTTAGCAGGATTAATATCTCAAGGGGGTCATATTTCATTTCTGTTGAATTCCTAACATGCAGAAGCTGTTTCAGAATCCTTACCAAATAGTTACAGATGAACTATCATATGAAATCAGTGTGATGTATTTAAAATTGAAGACAGCTGCATTTAGTTTAAATGGCTTGGCAACTGCCCAGCCAACTATTCATTTGGAAGACTTTCGCTCAGTGAGTATGAACATACTGCTCAAGAGTACGGACTGAAGGCCAATTCCAGAAAGCTAGAAACCAGTACCCCATTTTAAGGTAGATGATACAAAAATAGAACCCAGAAGCCTCTGTTAAACTCACTCCGCATTGTGGAATTTAAATATAGCTTTCCCCCTTCCATATCTCATTATCTGAAAACCAGAAAACTCCATTCATCTTGTTGGAAATATCCAAATAATTTTTGTCAGGACGGTATCTCTGATAAAAGCATATTTTATTCGCGATTGCAATGGCGGGCATCCCACAAGCAGGAGCGCACATATGGACGCAACATAACAGTCTTTATACCAATGAAAACTTATCAGAGAACCCCAATAAAGTAGAAAGGCCCCCTGAAAAGAACTATTAGTTCTAATAAAGGACCCAAATGGTAGCAGAAGCCATGAAATTAACAAAATTCTTATTTTGTTCTGATGCAGAAACAACATTCAATTCCCACAATCTTTAGGTAAGAGACAACACTGCATAATTGTAGCAAAGAACAACTCTAAAACTAGATCTGTTTTACTCAGTTCTCATATTCAAAAGTTACAAAACACGCATTCCATTCCAGATGGCACCTGGCATTCGCCCAAGGGGCATGCCTCCAGATGACTGACCAGATTCTCACACGGTGGCTGGGTGACAGGACTCCAGACATCTCGCGCTAGCTATTGGGCTCTCTTCCAGCTGGCAATGGTGTGCTGATCTTGGGTGTGGCTTTTTGAACAACTGAAAAGTTTATGTAGTTTGTAAGTCTGTCACTGCGTCCTATCTGCATGAGAGTGACTGATTTGACAGCCTAGCAGTTAGCGCATTTTGCTGTCTCAAGTTTCGCTCTCAGAAATATTGCTGCAGTTTAAATTCAGGACAGTGGACCAGTTACTTGCATCAACTTGACACTGTGCACAAAACGGATATGTTCGAGATTCAGTCTGTGAAGTGAAAATCAGTAGAATCGTGTGGATTACAGCTGTAAAACTCTTGTTTCAGCCCTGAATGAAATGAGTTCAGTGCAATTTAAATTACCAACATCTGTGTTACTTTGTATCCCAGCTCCACAATTTGCACATACTAACATCTCATTTCACCTTTGATTTCAAGGCTTTCCTTCGAAATCAACCGTAGACCATAAAGAAAAATAAGTTCATGCTACGCGTGTCATTACTTCATCCTGGGGGACTTGCCCAGCACTTGCAGTTCCAGTAGTTCCCTACATGCATTGGTCCTAAAGGTATGTTTCTGCCACAAATGCAAATGAATGTATTTTCACATTATAACCCCCCCTCATTCAGCTGAGATTGAGCTCATTTTCAGCTCATTCCTCTGACAGGCAAGCTATTGTTTAGCTATATGCTAAGAAAGTACTTGAGTACTTTATAAACACTGCATAGTTCAGGGAATCTGATTAACACAGAAGAAATGGCCATAGTTGCTTTCCCTCTATCTACTGTACAATTCCTAAAATCAAAGTTTTAACATAATACTTGACAGCCTGTGAGACATTTAGCACTGAAGATAAAAGGTTTGAACTTACAGTAACAAATATTTTTGTTATGTACAGTTTTCCATCTCGTATGGTATTAAAGTGTCTTAAAAGCTAATATATCCAAGAGCTACACAGGCATTTTAAGCTAAAAGAGGGAGAAGAAATAAAAGAATATAATGGTAGGAAGCATGAATTTCAGAGAAAAATACCTCTACAAATACTGCTTGTGAAACTTTCAATGAGTTCTTAAATAATTTAGCTACATCAGAAGCAGCAATTGCCGAGTAATACCTGCATTTTTTCTGCTTATAAATAATACATTCAACAAACTGTCTTTTGATGAATTATTTCCTAAATATTTACAAAATATTCTTTGTCATTGCATTTTATCTGATGGAATATTACATGTGAGCAGCACCAATACATCACCTTGCAAAAATAAATCTTACCATGTACTTGTGTAATTTAATTATTCAAAACAGGAACAATACTAATAAGTGATCTAAACTCCTTAAACTGAAGATTTTGAAGTGTAGATTTATAAATAAGGAATAAGATCCTTCCTGGCAGCCTAATTTTTTTTTCTTTTTTTTCCTTTTCAAGCACACTTGTCCCAAGATTGAGTAAGTACCTCATAGGGAGTTTTCCACATTTTAACCCTATATTTTGAAAATATGCTATTAATTTGTTCAGAAGCATTTTAAAGGCATAACAGTAGAAGATAAACACATCAGGCCAAGTTTGTCACCTACATTTTCCACTACAAATATCTTGCCATTAGGAGGTTATTGCCAATGTAATATCCATGTTAGAAGCAAACTATGCTTTTCGTGTAGATTGCTTATTTTTCAAAGGGAGAGCATATTAGAAAACGTGATTAAACTTGTGTTCTGCACTTACACATGCTCCTGCTTCTCTCAGAAACTAAAAGTCTTTCAGAAGCCAGATTATAAGTCTCCCCATATTTCTTCTCAAAATTAATATGCCTCCAGCCTATGTCATTGTAAGTTTGCTGTATCATACGGATTCAGACTGTGGGAATCAAATGTTTCTGCATTAGAACAAGTAGACTAATTAGCAATACTTGTATAACTAGCAACAATTTATGTCTAGTCAGCATGAATATATATGTAATACTTTTCATACACATTGCAAGAATATTCTGCATGAGATTGATCAAACCAGAGAACAAGTCATGATATGCCCAAGGAAGCACCTGAAGAGGCATCCGGAAGGCCTGACATCCCCCCTCCCTCCATGCCCTTTGTTTAACAAAGGAGACGTCCTCTGGACAGAACGGAAGAAGACTTGGATAGAATCACCATATCAACATGGTAAGGAAAGTAATGAGATGTCTTGGAAATAGGATGGCAACTGACTGGCACAAAATAGCACATGAATCAACAAGTGTCAGAATGTAATTAACAAATGTAAATCTTTGATAAGATTGTGAACCTGGAGTACCCAGCCAATGGGAGAACAGGGGAGGGAATGGGCATGGGGGAGACAAGGTACAAAAGCTGTCATATTGTGTCCATAGGTGCACTCCTGCTTGCAGGACAGTCACTATTGAAATTGCAAACAAAGTCTGCTTTTATCAGAGATACCGTCCTGACAAAATGAATTGGATATTGTCAGTAAGACTAGCAACCTTATCCTCTAATCACCCTTGCTAACAATCTGCATTGGGGCTGCACATCTTTGACTCTGGGAGCTCTCTCCTCCTTTCCTCCACCAGCCACAAGGCAAAGGGGTACTTCCAGCTCATAGGAATGGCAGCACTGAAGAACATCCATCTCCATCTCCAAAACTGTGAAACAAAAGCACCTCCGGCAGCATGTGCAGAGTAATAAAGTCATTCATTAGAATTCTTCTCAGCTGCGTTACTACAGAATTTTAACTACTAATCCAGGTTAACAGCTCTCCAGTTTTGAGAGAGGCAGTAAACAAGACAACAGTATTCATCAGGCACTTGAAAGTCACAACCAGTACAAGGAATTAGGCAGAGCACAGCTTAAGTTAATCTAGATATACAAACTTGTTTTAATAAACTTTCAACATGTCAAGATCTCAGCTGAAATGCTTTTAAGGTCCAGCACTTCGGTGCAACTAATATTCTTCTTGATATTTTATACATTATATGAGGAGCTTCAGGTGTAAAATGCATTGTAGACAAAAGGCTTCCTTGACTCTGAAAGAAATCTCATAAAATGGTTGAATTGTCAGAAAAAATGACAGTCAGGAAGGGACAAGAATGCAAATGGACTTAGAGCTGTGAGAGCTCTTGAAGGACACAAGTGTAAAGTTAAAGAGGCATTCTGGAAGCATCTCTGAATTTAAATCCTCCTTTCCAAAATATTCTCATTAATGACTGTACCATGCAGCTCACAAGGCCATCAGAAAACAAAGCATGAAGTGATTTTAAAATGTAAGCCAAATTAGGAAAATATAATCTATTCCTGTATAATACTTTTAACAATCCAACTCAGAAAGTTCAGGGAAAGTTGGTTTAAGGGTACATCTCCATCAGCTTTGCTTGGAGCATATAGAAAAATTCAATTTGTATTTAAATGCCAGCATAACTACTATCTGATGATACACAGAAGAGAATAGATGCTAGGAAGTGACATTACCTAGTAATATAAACCGTTATCATCTAATGCTAACTGCATTAATATGTCATTTGGGTTTCTTTGTTTTGTTCCCTAGAGAAAGTCCTCCTAGTTCTCATATTCTAGGGCTCATTATCATAACCCTCCTATGTGAACCATGTAATACAAGTAACTTATCTCTTTAGTCCTTTCCACAGCACACATCTAATTATCTTCTGAATCACTTTTGACAAAAACTGAACCATTTTCTATCCTTTTCTAGAAGAACTGGAAGACTAGACAGCCACATTAACTCAGCAGTCTACAGCCCTTGTCCTATACCAAGCAAATATGGGGTTCAAAAGGTACAGATACAACATATTAACCTCAGCATAAGCCCGGGCATACAAGAACAATTTTTCAGTCATTATTTAAGAAAGGGATACATTAATCTAAACTTCAGTCCACTATAATTAAATAAGGAAAAGGAAGAAAATCTCTGTTGACATATCCCATTTTAAAACAGATATACAGGAAGCGAGCTGTCATAGGGGCTACTTAGTTATGACATGGCTCTGCAGGAGCACAGCCCACTGTGCTCCATCATACCAGTCAATACAGGTTTCAGTTTGCAACAGCAGAACAGTGCTACTGAAGTCTCTCAGAGAAGAAGCATCGTTTGATAGTCACTCATGTACTTGCTAATTCTTGTTTCAGGAACTTGGTTGTTCCCCTCTGTAACGCAACGGGCAGTGTAGCAATGACTCAGAACATCAAGCCCCTAAGTTGTATGATAATATTTATGTGAGCATTTTATTTTTGTTGCTTAGCATGTACTGCTCCCACTGTATGTACTATGTCAATAGCAAAAGTCTCTAGTTGGATAATTATCTTATAAAAACTGAATTTTAGTATAGTTTGTGGATAGGAGCATGCTGTAATGGTAGATAAAAACTTGAGGCTTTTTGTTGTTCAATTGTACTGCGGCTTTGAAAGAGTACCAGCATGGAATTATTTCAGTAGCTTCTCGATACATTCAGAACTTGAAAAACAAATGCTGACGTAGAAGTACATCAGTATTTCACTTTGGCACTTTCTAGTTTTGAGCTTTGTGCATTTTAACATGCTAGGAAATAACTTTTACTAATTAACATTAGAAATAGGCTTTCCTAGAAATAGTTAGGACTGCAGTGTATGCAAGCAGCATGGTATGCCTTTATTAACCCCTGAGCAGATAGTGTTAGTTCATTCTGTTTGACTTTAGCATGGCTCTCTGTACAGAATGATGGACTGTTGTAAAAATAGTATGTATTACTTTCCTGAATAATTTGAAGAAATGTAAGCAGGTTTCTGAGATTCCCTTGGAGTTTCGTTTCCATAAACATTATTGCAGATGCTGTTTCTCTTACTTAATGCCTTTCAGTGCACTATCCCATGACATTCAATGATGTTACCCAGTGAAAATGTAGTAAAACTGGTATTAACCTTGAAGACAACTGAAAAATAGAATTAATCAACTAGGCATCAATGACACTGCTTACTTTTCAACAATTTATCTCTGGATCAAAAGTAATGAACTAAACAGTGATTTGAGTGGGCTAGAAAGACTGGGTAATATTTTACAAAAGGTTACGCTACTTTTTTTCTTAAAGATTGCAGCTGCCACTTTCTGCACTGAGCTACCTAGTGTAACTGAAATGTATATACCTCTACTCAGCACTGTATCTAGGAGTCATTGGATTAGATGTTTGATTTCCAGTTTTTTTGAAATTCAGTGATGAATTCGATGAGATCACTAAAATTCTCATTTAATCATGCTTATTCATATGTAAAATATTTTCTTGCCAGTCAAGTTGTCAATGAGTCCTTACTGACATTAGGAGAAGTATTTGTAAATACTTCTTGGTATATTTCTGAGCTGACAATATGTCTGACTCATTTTTCTTGTCTTTCTATTGTTGCTGTATAAGTTTCTCAGAAAATATCAGTTTATAGCTGTTCTGACTATATACAAGATCTGAAAACAATCCTTTTAAAGTCTAAATG
>JAOWBP010002559.1:16766142-16789263 GCA_028571105.1 Tragopan temminckii | reverse complement strand
GCCTCGCCACTCTGCCCCCCACATCTTAGATACTTATAGACCTGGAGCACCGATAAATGTTTGTAACCTTGAAGATGCATGTGTAACTTATTTGAATGAGGGATCAAGTCCACCAAAATACTAAATTTGTGAGCAATTTTTTATCTTGAAGTTCTGGCGCAAATTTTCCTTTTGATTCCACAAAGGATTTTATTTCATTTCACAAATCATAAAATCTTTTCAGCATTTTACCCCATCTTAGCCACCTTACTTCAGAAAAGTATATAACATCCCCATAATCAGTATCCATAATTTTAAAGAATTCACCATGTAATATTTAATACACACGGGTTTTGGTTCAACTGTGTGTAGCAGGTGTGAGATACAGAGTTAGCACTTCACTGCACTTCCCCCTCCGCAGCATTGTGTTGTTGTCTAAACAGTCCCCACTTGAGCTACACACAATCAACTCATTAAAAATAATCACTGAAAATCATATACAATGATAAAAGTTTATGACCTTGTTGGGCCCCATTAATAGCTGTCCAGGACCACATATGGGTTGGATACGTCTGCCTTACAGGAAGAAGTACAGAGCAGCCTGACGTGCATTGGGACATTTCAAACCGTCTTGCACAAGACTGACTTTATGGGCAAAAGTATCCTCATCCCCACTGCTGTCTAGCCACATGGACTATTCTCATCTCTTTGCACTGCACCAGAACAGAATCTTTTGTGTTGCTGTTATCTTTCAGTAAATCCAAATTGGTTTCAGAAAAAATATCAAGAAAATTAAGTATACTGTGCACAACTTATTGTCAATAAACAAAAACATTCCTTTATGCTTTTAGATCTCTAAAGAACAATAAATATCACTTAGAACAGAAAATATTTGTAGTGATATAAAACCAGACAGTATGTCCGAAAAAGAAATTTGATTTTTAAATGGATACATACTATGCTTTTTTTCTCCCTCCACTGTATTTCTGCAAGACAACCTTGCTGCAGCTCTGATTCAAGACTCCAGAATTCTGCCAGTCAAAAAATATTACAACAATCATCTGTTTAGGAACAGGAGTTGCTGAAAGGCACACTTAATGCTTACTTATATTCAAACTTTTCTTTCTTGTACCTCATACATGAAAATTGCACTGATTACAATTTACAAATTTCCCATGGTGAGTAAATTCACAGTCTGTTTACAGATTAAATACAGACCTCTCAAATTTGGATATTCCATCTCTGCTTTTCCAGTATTTTGGTTCATTAGTGACAAATTGTGGAAAATTAAGAAAAATAGAACACTTCATCAATAGGAACAGAGGAAAGCTAAAATTTCCCATCAAAAGCTCTCCAAATGGCTTTTTATTTATTACCTTCTAGGAAAAAAGAAAAAAAAAAAAAAAAAAAAAAAAAGTTATATTCACAGAAATGGCAAAAAAAAAAGAAAAAGAAAAAGAAAAAAGCAGAAATAAGGAAGTCTATACAAATCTTGTGGAAAGTATCAAAGCTTTTCTGAGAAGTTTTGAAGAGAGGACACAGTTCTGTTTCTTCTCAATGAGTTCACAAATCCCTAGTGGCCATCTAATGAAAATATGCAAGTCCATGCTGAAAGCTGGTAAGTCCTACTGTCCTTTGGATCAAATATGTGAGTTGTTACTGTTAAATACTAATTATTTTTAATATTATTATCTATTCACATTGTTTTTAAGAGATATAAGAATCCACTTATTTTAAGCTGTAAGGCTAAATGAGTTCACATCAACTTCTTAGATCTGACTAAAAAAAAAAAATGAAAGTACCTCTATATTCTACTTTATGCTAATCTGCACATGTTGTAATTGTGAGGATAACTGGCTGTATATCTCCACTTTACAGCAGACACTGAATTGTGTCTTGATATCTCACTTTTCATAAGTATAATAGATTACATTCACTTGTATGCTATAGAGTATTAACATAAATAATTATCTCTATAGGAGCTGACAAGATAAAAGCATGTATTATGACATGCATTTCAATAGAATTTGAAATGGTTCCTACCTATTAAGAAAACTTGTAAACTGTAGAAGAGAATTTTATAATAGATGTTACGTATTAATAATTGCTCTTGTAAAATGTTGTCTGCCTATCTCTTGATTCTATTTTTCCCGTGTCTTGCATATGTGATATACATATCATAATGTATCTTTACATTTAGAGCTTTTAGTTGCAGGATTTAAATCATCCTTAATGTTTATTCATTTGGTTTTGTCTTTTAATTGTATGCTCTCATATTTAATTAAGCTTTTTTGTGGCATCTGCTCCAGTAGCGCTACATAAATGTTATGATTCATACATTTATGATTCATAAATATTTTCTTCCAGGAAAAATCAACACACAGAACTGCCAACACCTACACATAACTTGAAGAGCTATAAGATGCCTGAAGCTAAAAGTGTGGTAACATTTTTTCAGACTTTGTGAAACAAAGTTAGAAAACTGCATCTGCTATTAATTCTCATTACAGCACTGAATTTGTTTTAAAATTAACATACAAACTGTTGGAAGACCTGCTACATTCTTTTTGGAACATACAGAAGTATTTTCTCCTTCAAGTGGGCTAGAAATCATCTTTTTGCAATTTATACTGGTCAAATTATTTGTCTTCCAAGTCACTTCCAATATAATCTCACTGTTACGCGGCAGGTTGTTGTTGTGAGACCTATTTTTTCTCCCTAATGTTGCTGTGAAGTTCCAGGCAGACATTTACAACCATGAAGATATCTCATGCTTATTACTGGATCATCCCATATAATCTGGATTTGACACACTTGATATTTCTCATGTATTGGCATTCACTACTATGTCTGTATAGTAAGAAAATCAGATAGTAGATGTGAACACTGAAAAAGACTGTTGCTTGGCCCTTCATCTGCTTTAAAAGATCCTCGGTGTTACAAACAGAAGCATCTGTAGTGCCCTCTCTTGACTGAGAATGTGCAGATTGTAAATATACAGATGAAGTTTTCAGGTATGACAATTACTTGCTGCTGTGACAGTTGCCCTCCATTGTCTGGAGATGAACTAATTCTCCTCTAAACAAACAAACAAACAACAACAACAACAACAAAAACAACAAAAAAAAAGAGAGAGAGAAAGAAAAGGGAAAAAAGGAAAAAAAAGAAAAAGTTTGTATTTAGCTTTCTTGTTCTAAGCAAGATTGAGATATGTTTTCATGTTCTAATCATTGCTCAACTTATTGGCAAACATAGCTTTATCTTCAGGATTCCCTAGTTTTTAATTCATGCTATCATACCAAACAATGAATATTCTAAGTGACCAAGAAGGTATTTTATTTTTTTTTCACAAAAGACATCTAATAGGTTGACTAGTTTAGTCTGGAAAAATTAAAACTGAGAAGAAACAGATTGCCATTTATCAATTCATCAGGAAAATAATCAGAACTGCTACTGAATTTCAAGAACAATATTAGTGTAAAAACAGAATGTCTGTAAATAAGTCTAGGATGGAAATTAGAAGGTTTCTAATTGTCCTGGGTGTAGCATTCTTGGACAGATTTCTGTAAGAGATAGTGGAGGTAAAGACCAAATAATTTTTAAGGACTCAAATAGTTTATGAAATATTTGCATATGACTTCAAATGACTGGATCTGGTGAAAGATTTCCAGTTTGATATTCTTAATTCAGCTACTGTTCTTTTTCCAAGTCTCTTATGGCCTGATTTTCAGAAATGCTAAAAAACAATTCAGAAAGGATTAATTTTGTTCTTCTGAGAACAGTTCCTTCACCTGTAAAACGGATGTGTTACTTAAGATGAATGAGTATTTGCAACCCTATGGATAATTTTAAAATATCAGTTAAAATTAATAACACATCTTGATTTTTTTGCTTTTTTTTTTTTTTTTAAATAATAAAGGAATTTCAGATTTCCACAGTTAATTAACTAATAACAGGTATAGGCAGCTAAATAGATCTTCTGATTTTTTTTTTTATTTTTTTATTTTTTTTAATTTTTAACATCTTATAATACAAATGTAAATCTAAACCTTGACATAATTTTCTTTCTGAAGGGGCTCTTTGGGTACTTTTTACTTTGCAAAAGAAAATTCTGCTAGCATACTGCACAGTTTTGGAGTACAGAGAAATTATTAATGTATACAGTTTGTAATCAGTAGTAACATATCACCAGGATAAGCATTTGCATCCTCATATTACTAGTAAATTCCTTCTGGAGAGGGACCAGTCATCAGCCAGGAGGGGAGGGGTCGTTGTTGCTCAAAATGCTGACATTCAACTCAGTATGCTTTTTCCTAGGCTTTTGTATCTTTTCAAATTGATGCTCTTTACGCAAGTTATTGAGTTATGAATTATTTCCATCTGTGCTTCTGTCTTTGCTCTTTCTTATCTTTCATAGAGTTAGCTTTTGTTCTTTCTCACAGCTCAACAGCCCCTTTGTCAGAAAATTCAAGCTGAGGTTGGAAAGCTGTGCCTTAAAAAAGGCAAACTCTTTGTATCACACATAGCTGAATCCCCAGGCTGGGTTATAGTAACACCATGATCAAATTGTTGAGTTTTTTAGATCCCGCTCTAAATATAATAAATAGCCTTCCTCCAGATTCTGTAGTATCACCTCATTCTGAAGATGCTTGTGATAAAATTGAATTATCTTTCTCAATATCCTTCAACATAACTGTAATTTACAATCTAAAGAAAACAAAGTTTTTCAAAATTATGTCATTGTAGTTTCTATTGTGTGTGCATATTGGGAATTGAAATCTTTCTGCTGGGAACCATTGTTTTGCTTAATAGAAATATACAGCTATGGCACATATGACCAAATAATAAGCCAACTGGGAAGGGAAGAAGTTACATTTGCATCATGGAAAAAGGATAAAAGAAAGGAAAGAGAACAAGAAAAGGAATAAAGTTTAGAGTTTACTGTAAAATGAGAAGAACCATCTATCCAGGAATAGTTCTCCAAAGTGGACATCTTAATTATTTATGGGATGGTTTTCTGTATAACAATAGTAATTCTGAAACTATTCCTTTTTCTTATGGTTTTTTTTTTGTGTGTGTGTGGTTTTTTTTGGTTTTTTTTTCAGATTTTCACTCAAACTTTGTCATTTCTGACCCATACCTAACATTGCTTCTCTCCATTTTCTCTCTTTTTACTGACCCTGTGGCTAACATTATCACTTGTTATTCCATTATCATTACCTGGCAGGGCCATGAAATATTTTCTGAGCTACTGCAAGTCAAAGAATCCCTCACCTGAGTGAAGGTAAGCTGGTAGTCACTGTGAAGGTGGCATTCATTGGTCCTATCTTTTGTAAGGAGACCAAAGCATTCAAATACTGAAATGACATTCAACTACAAATGACAACTGCTGCTAAAGCAATTTTAAAGCACTGTCATCCAACAAGTGACAATGCTGAGCTAGCATGTGTAGAATCAGAACAAACATATTGATTATATTGGCGACTACACACAACCTTTCTGCAGTGTCAGTTGGACATCGTAGAGGGAATTTCATTGAAATAATCCACAGTTTTAGATAAAGGTTGGAAGAAATCTTGGACAGGGGCTATGCCCGTTAATGTATGTTTACACATGCACTTGGTACATACAGCAGTTATTACTGCCTACTTTATAGCTGCAAATTCTTAAAAACAAGTGGACATCATTTAATGAGGATAGTCCAAAACAGACCAACAGATTACCTATAAAATTCATTTCATATTATAGCCTCTTTACTATACAATTTATATGAACCAAAACCAGCACCTGGCTGACTGGGCACTTGTGCAAGATTAGCCAAAATACCACTGCTTCCAAAGCTTCTTCAGAAGAGCTTCTTAGATGTTATGTGACTTAACTATAACAATGCACCGTCTGCTTATAGTTTTGTCCTTCAATATGTGATATACCTTTGCTCAAGTTACCAGCTACTTTATACAGCATGTGTCATATTGAAGTTGAAAATCTGTGATGATCCCATGATATTCCACTGATCTGTCTTACTTTTACATTGAGGGACGTAGGACTTAATGTGCATTAAAGATGACTGTGGAAGACTGACCAGTGAGAAGAATGATTATGATTCATTTCAGTGTCAGCTCATGATAAACTACCTGTAAGAAATAGAAAGTATCCTTCTTCAGATGATGGTACAAAAAGATATATATCCCAACTCAGATTTGATTCTGTCAGATTCTAATGTGTTTGTCATTATCATATCCTATTTTTTTTTTACAAAGTTGTTATTAGATATTAAAATTTAGATATTTTTCTACTTGTTTTTTGTAAGTCTGCAGTGAGAATGAAGACAATGGCATGAACTTTCAGTATACTTCAATGTTATCCTTCCTGTTTGCTTTATTGTTATCCACACAGAATCTCAGTTTTTTGTACTAGATGTATGGTAGTTACAAAAGTAAGTAAACTTATGGGGTCTGGTGTATTTGATTTGATTTGTATTTGAGTGAAACCCAATTTTTCCTATAGAAATACATGAACTCCATTATCCGTGTTTACCTTATTCTATACTACCAATTATTGTATTTGTTTTCCAGTTACATAGACATGAGATGTAGTGATTGACTGGTTCATCTAAGGCCATTCAGCTAATCTGTGACAGGTTGGAAAATAGAAGCCAATAGTATTCTTCTCTAGCTGCTACTTAAAACAAGTTGACTTAATGTAGGATTTATCAGTGTCCTAAAGAATTGGAGCCCAGCCTTGTTGACTTTCTTTTTTTTAAGCCACATATTAATTATCATAAAGGAAAAATGGGTATAAATAATGTAATTAAAAATAATGGCATGTTAATCTTCTCTCCCTAAGCTTCCATTTAATTGCTTGAAGGCTGATGAGTTTGGATCTGATACTTACTTACTAGGGATGATTGCTTAGCCACTTACCATATTAATATTGACAGATGTCCCAGAGAGATAATAAATGAAAGCCTATCAGTAGTTTGCAGTCATTTAATGTTAACATACAATGTTACTTAATATATGTTGACTCCCACATTTAGCTTTTTTTGGTGAAAAGAACAGCATGACAGAGTTTTGCTGAGTAATTTTCATCAAATAAATTTAAAATGACATGAAAATAAACTCACTTTCTACAATGATGAATTTAATGCTTTATTGTGCTAATATGATGGGAAAAAAGTAATAATAAGCTCAATTTTTAATCTCATTTACAAAATAGGTGAATCCAGGTGGAGAAAGTTTTTAAACACTTGTTATAATAGGAATTGTGTCTCAAAGGTGATACAAAGTTCAGAGAATCAGGGGGACACAAGGTTTTCAAAAAATTTTCCTTCCTAAAAATCTATTGGGAAAGGAAAGAAACAAAGATTAATAAACTCATTCATTCCACTTCTAGAGGGTGTGTTGTATTCTTCCATGATATATTTTAGAATATTTCCTTGTCCAGACATGAAAACATTGTGATTATTCTGTACAACTGTCCTCGAGTCATTTTCTCATTCTCAAAAGAGTGAGGAATTTTCAATACTTATTTTGGAATGTCAAGGAAATACAAAAATATTCCTATTAATAGTTAAAAAAATGTATATATAAATCAACAAAGAATAATGGTTAAATTAATATGAAGTATTCTGAAAGGTATTTAGGAGCTTGACATATGCATGACTTTTCTTTGATTTCTATCAAATCTGCAAAGCATAACTAACACTATTTAAAGGACTTGGCTTGATGAAAGATTGATGTTGTCACTGATAGACCTTTAGTGAAGATCCTTAAAAATACACTTTATCCATTAGTAATAATAGCAGTCAACATAATTATTCAAGATTGGGGAGCTGATTTTCTTTTCTTTCTTTTTTTTTTTCTTTCTTTCTTTCTTTTTTTTTTTTTTAAACTTATGCCTGTTCTCTTTCTTATCATTTCCAATTTGGCTGATATATGTCCATTACCTTTGAGAAGAGCACAGAGTATTTCAGTTAGCTACTCTGGATTCCTGTATCTGATTTGCAGATTAAAAGACAGTAAATAATGGTCTGGTTTTACTTACTACAGTTCTTCACCTTCTGCTACAGAATACAGTAGTGACTCTGGAGAAGCCATGAGTCACTTCCTGACATTAACTTGAGGAAATCTGTATCACATGAAATAGTATACTGAACCACATATCAAACTGTGCTTGAACAATGCAGTGTAAGTGCACTGAAGAAACTGTCTGCAGAGGAATTGTCAGGAGGGTTTGGTTTGGAATACGTCAGTGTGTGAACAAATTATTCAGCAAATGGAGCCTTTTGTTTCACTTCCACTGCTGTGAATTGGATCTTAACCCAGTAAACAAGGACAAGAGTATGGATTCCAGCATGGAATTGCTTGATAGTTTATTATCGAACAAGAGCAAACTCTGTGTAATAATTGCAGATTTTATTCATTAATTCAAAATATAATCTGATTTAATCAATCCCTGAAGAAAAGGTGTTTCACAACAAAATTATTAACTACAGCTGTCTTTGTGCCAACTGCTCACAGAAAAGGAAAACTGATCCCAGCCAATAACAAGCAATGGCTAATATGAAAGAGAAGGCTGTAAATACATATGTTTTCCATGCAATTTATAAAAATTATTGAAGCTTGTAGATATACTGCATAAATTAAATAAATATCAATGGAAACAATTCTGTAAGATGGCTATTAAAAAAAAAAAAATCAGGTTTCAGGTCCTTTTTCACTTTTCTTCCCTACTTTGAATGTGAAATGGTGAGATCAAAACAGAAATATTTCAATTCTATTGAGTATAATATGTGACTATGACAATCCTACAGAAGATTAGCTTCTTCTCAGTGTTTCTCGGTACCACTCATAAAGGAATACTCAATCAGAAGTGTTGTAACCATTTTTTAAAGAAGTTGGAAGATTCTTATTCTGTTTAATCTGGTCATGCTGGCAACAAGAAACTTAATCTGATGATATTTCCTATACTTAATTGTGTTTTCTCAGAATTCAGTACTGACCCATAAAAGATTATTTTCCAAAGAGTTACTTTACTCTGTTGTACCCAAGCATAATTATTCATACAATAGGAAAAATCATAGAATCATAGGATATATTGTGTTGGAAGGGACCCAGAAAGATCCAAAGATCTAGTCCTGATAGATTTTAGGACCATTCAAAATTCAAGCCATGTTTCTGAGACATTTGTCTAGATGCTTCTTGAACTCCAGCAGGCTTCATGCCATGTCCACTTCAGTGAAGATTCTATGCCAGTGCCCCAACACAACTGAGAAGAGGTAAGAATAGTATGTAGGCAACCAGTACATCCCTTCATTTTATGTTAATGATTATTATTAATATCATTAATTATGCTTGTTATGTTTTACAAAGGAGATATTGACAGATCATGAACATTTAACTCTTCACCCTGTTCCAGTGCAAACTATTACCATCAGAAAACCAGTAGAAGCAAGTCAGGTGTAGTTACATAAAACTCTTTAAAGCACAAATGTAAGAATCAAATTATTTTTAAAAACTACATAATTGACAGACACTAAAGACTGGGATAAAAAAAAGAAAAAGAAAAAAGGGTTCAATCCTGCCTTAAAATCAAATTGTGACATATATTCCTTGGTGAATGATTAAAGTCAGAAACAAAGAGGATGAAGATCACAAATTGCACCCGGGGTAAGAAGAAGCTAAAAGCACTTGAATAAATTCCCCTGACTCTTAAAAAAAGTATAGTATCTAGATACTATACAGTGTAAACTCTTTTAGTTTTGTTGAAATCAATTGAAAATATATTTTAATTAGTAAAATATATCCCAAGGACTTGGTTATCACTCTTGAAAGTGTTAGTTTGACTCTCAGAAATAGCAGAGAATACAGCACATGTTGGTTCTGTAGAAACTGTCCTGGTGACACAGGAGAAAAAAAAAAAGTGTATGCTTGTGTCCCTGACAAAACACCTGAGGCTATGGATTGGAATAAATAGCTGTTATTAATAACAATTTTCTTCAAAGAAGAAAATTAGCCTTCAGGCAAACTTTGAGAACTTGTGGATTATCTGTTCTATTTCAAAAGTTAACATTTTTCTTTAGTCAAGTAGAATCTTAATTTTAGTTAACTGTTGTCTGTGACCACTGACGATCTTCCTAGAATGGACATTATGTTGCATATGCTGCTCTTGAACAAGCTTCACTTGCGTTTGTTTTTCTTGTGAATTCACTTATTTAATTGCTACACATAATTAATAAAAGGTTTGAAGTTCAGTTGAATTCTGTTTTAGCAATACTATATTTGTACCTCTCTCCTTAAAATTTCTTACATGTGATTTTTCAGTTAACCTGACTATGGATTGGGAGCTAACCTCATATATGATGATAATTTTAATAATTCTGATGCTATAATTTGTAATCATCTTACATCACAGATAAGTAAATTAGGGAAAATATATCTTCACTTTATACTCCTACTTGACTGTCTGGTGCCTTGTTGTTAATCTCCAAAAGTTACAGGTTTAATCAAGTAATTTACAAAAAAAGTATATCTTTTAATTCAAATCTTCTCTTTATTATTATTTTTATTAGTGTTTTCTTTCCAGATAAGAGTTTAATTCTGCCTAGGAAACACTGAGAAAACAAGTAGAAAATCTCCTGGTGTAATGGATATGTAAGCGCGGTGTGGTGACAAACTGAGCATACTAAATGAACAGAAATGAAACTTCCACAGTAAAGATGTACTCTACTAGATATACGCAATTTCATTTGAACAGCTTCATTCCACTGCTGATGCTTAAAACATATTAAATAGAAATATTCAAGGTTCTCAAGTCTCAGTTGTTTTACATGCAATGCTCTTATGGAAAACAAGTAATAGGAGACTTGCACCAGGAGAAATCAGAGTTTGTAAGCTGTAGCTTTTATGCTGCAGGACTACATCTCTTTTTGAAGACTGTGTTGCATTCAAGCATGAGAATTGCAGTCCCATCACTTTCAGGTGATCTGTTTCAGGTTATGCCATCACTAGAATTTGGACTTTTCATGTTACTAGTCAGGAAAATTCAGAATGAAAAGAATAAGAACTTATCCCTGAAAAAAATCCAAAAAAATCCAAAAAAATCCAGGGATTTTTTTTCTCAGTGTACTACACATGCTTTTGTGTTCAAGTTTAATTTGAAACAAACAAACAAACACATTAAAAAACAAACAAACACAATGTTCTGCATTGTTGTAGTAAATAAACAGAAACAGACATCCCGTTATGGAGCACAAAATGCCGAGGAAAATACACTGATGATCAAAAAAACAAAACAAAACAAGCAAGCAAACAAACAAAGACACCTGGTTTTATATTCTTTACATCAAGAAATTAGCCTGAGTACCCCTTGGATAATATGGAATACAGGATATGTGGCATAAACTCTCAAAGAAGTTATATTTTATGGTACTGGCAGCAGCCAGTATGTTCGAGAGCTGTCTATTAATTCTAAGCACTACAACAATCAATTCTGGTAGCATGTGATAGTAATTAGATCCCATTTTCATACTGCCTTTAAGAAAAAATTAAGGCTCACTCTGTCTATTGTAATATTGTTTGATAGACAATAATTTATCCATGTTCATTAACTGGAAACATTAACTCAAAGATTTAACAAGACTGAGAAAGCAAAATCCTTTAAGATGCAGCTAAGTGTATTTGTAAAATGATTCTTAAAAAAGAAAAAGGAAAAAAAAAAGATGAAAAAGGAATCAATATTACAGCTTTTAAATTATATTACTGCTTTTGTACAAATACCTTGAAAATGATTCATAAAAGCCAATTAAATGCTAGCCTGTTGGCTCAGCAGGAGGGAATCGTATCTTTTCAACACAACCTGCACTGAGGTATGATGAAATAGAGTGAAGGTAAAGAAATAGTGAGTTTCTAGACTTAGAAGTCACAAAGTATCTAGTTACTTCTCACGGCAATTGAAGAGGAAAAATCAATTATAATGTCTCTGTATCTAAAAATACAGCTTGTACCTCTGCATGGTGCATGATCATCAGAGCCCACAAGAAGAGGGAATGGGAGACTGAGGAAGTGATCACCAGAGGATGCATTAGAAATTCTGTGAGCTGAAAGCAATTTCATTTGGAAATGAAGAAAGAAAAATGTTTTGATGTTAATCCATTCATGCCTCAGTATTTGACTTACAGTCAGGGCCACCCGCTTTGTAGCTTACTTACTGAGAGCAAGAGAAATTTTTTATGCCATCATGCTGAAGTAAATCAGAAATTAATCCAATCAAAACAGTCCAGAAATATTTATATAAGATTGGTGTAAAAATCAGACCCTTATATTCAGTGGTATTGCAGTGACACAAATCTGTAGGATTTATGACTTCTTTCAGACATCCATCAATTCTTTGGACAGATTTCATATATGTCAGAAATTCTACAGTTCCTTAAGTAATTGCATGCAGTTTTATTCATGGCTATGTCCTCTTCTAAGAGGGGAGTCAGGACTGTGCCTTCTCTTCCTAAGGGGAATATATTCATCTTAGGCAAAATCTTTCATAAGAAGTATTTTGTTTCAGTTCTGAATGAAAAAGGTCTTGGCTCTTACTGTTTTCCAGCCCAGTCGATCTGTCCAATTAGAGCAGAAAGCAGAAAACCTGCCCCAATATTCATACTCGCTCTTTGCCTACGATCACTGCAAGCACTGACTGCAAAGGAATGACAGCACTTCTGCTCCCCCTGTACTGTAGGCAATTACACTTCGCTACAGAAGCATTAAGACATCCAATACTCTTTAACTCTCTCTGCAGAAGGCATGAGCACTTCATACAGAAAATTCAAGAGAGGCCATTCTGTGATGGCCAGACGACGCAGAAGCAGTTATATTAAGAGATCGACTTGTAACCAGTTTAAGGTATACTTCAAGCACACTGCTAAATTAGAAGATACTGAAGTGCTGAATATCATGTCTAGCCACCAGGTCTTGTTCAAGTGATTTTGGCTATGGTTTGTTTTTTTTTTTCTTTTTTTTAAGAATATCACCCTGCCTATGTTCCTCTACAGCATAGTTCTCTCCCCTTTTCATGCTTCATTCACCTTCCACCTGCAAAATAAAAAGCTCCAGTCACCTTCAGAAATATAACTCAGAGAAACCCATTTTCTCTGTGAAGAAAGACAGCTAAGCCATAGCCATTAAAAGGCTGAATACAAGGAAGCAAAACTGCAGCTCTGAAGAACCAGCAGCCTTCTTGAAATACGGTGGTTGTAGTGAAACTGCTGCAAATGGCAATTTTTCCATTGACTTAATTGGTATTTCATCAGTGCATTTGACTCAATATTTTGGGCTTCAGCAGATAAGGCTAGAGCTCAAAAGATGAAACTCAAAAGGAGGACCTCCCCAGCCTCTCCTGGACTAAGGCATACCTTCCAATAACACGCTTAGAAGAATTTCAGTTCTACAACCTTTTCTTTTTTACTTTCCCAAAAAAAGTTTGTGACATTTATGCTACAGAAAAGGGTTTAATTTGGCATATGATGATACTGTGTAACACTGTCCAGAGACAAGTTTTGACCCATCTGTAGCAATGGCAAAACACCTTTTAACAAAGAAATGATTATGGTTAAAAAAAAAAAAAAAAAAAAAAAAAAGATTAGCACAAGGAAAAGATATGATACAAGACAGTCTTGAAAAGGAGTAGGGCTGAGTACTTCCATAACAAACAGTATTTTTAAGAGATTACAGATATCTGAAAGCAATGTAAAACAGATGTGTCTAAAATACGACCACCAGGATGAGTCTCAGCATTCCTTCACTCTAACTAATACAAAAATACAAAACTCCCTAAATTATAGAACAGAAATTGCTAGAAATTAGATGCCAACATATATTTAAGTAAGACTTCCAGTTTTAAAAGTTTCAGAGAAGCAAGGTGTTCATTTGAGATCATTTACTGTACTGTCCTTTAAGGCTGTATTGTGCTGCAAAGTTTAGCATTTAGCATAAAAATGCTGGGTAGAAATACTCTAAAATAAGATGCTTACTTGATCATGACTTCTCAACTATTTGAGTACGTAACAACTTCCTATCTTATACTTGTCAAAGGGGAAAAAATAACATGAACTGTAAATACTAACAGCTGTGTTTGTGGGGTGAATGTCCGAAATTAAACTGTTGAACTATGAAGCACAGCCTGCTGCTTGCTGGCTGCAGCTGGTATAGATTGCTTAAAAAAGTTGAGAACACATGGTCCTCCAGTTAAGAGAGACATGAGCCAGATCTCTTAGGAAGCTGCTCACACACTGTGCTTCCTCAGATGTATTATTCAGGTTGGGAAAATGAGGGTCTGGGGCTCCGGCAACAGTAGGTGATAGAATAATTATCTAAATAAAGTGGTCTCACTAAAAGATCTTGAAGAATAGAGATCTGCATGGAGACAAGAGCCAAGGACCACCCAGGTACCTTGGCTGGTGGTGCCCAAAACAGGTGACTGAGCAGCAGTATCTGATGTGACTTTCTGACAGAATATCCTGTGCCAGCAATACCCTCTCAGCTGGGAAGTCCAGGTCTAATGAGACAGAAAAGAGAGAGTGCACGAAATCATCAAGCAGAATATGCTTCAGTATATAGCCCTCCTATAGACAGTGTTTTACTCCATACTGCCCATTATGTAAGTAGTATCAGAAGCAGGATGCTGATGGTTCAGTGAGCCTTGATATTACATCACTGGGGAGGGCTCCCATTGAGCTGCGTGTGTGTGTGCAGGAACATGTTGCATTACACACTGGAAACTTTTTGTGAGTGGCAGGTGCACAGTTTGCCAGCTTGTTGAGTCTACGGAGCCTGACGAGATTTAGTATGCTGGTAACCACAACTCTTCTGGGGCAGCAAAGGCTGTTTTTCAGTGTCTAATTCAGAGCATTTTTTTCTCAGTGGTGTCCCTCAGGGGTCGGTATCGAGACCAATGATTTTATTATTTTCATCAATGACATCTTTAAGTATATGACTGCGTTCCTTTTGTTTCATAATCTTGTTTTGCAGAAGCCTTGTTATAAAGCTAATGCTATCGCTTCATAAATCCCATCGGATTATTTGCAGTGTTGAGTGTCCAAGGCAGCACCAGTACAGCATTAGGATGAGCAGAGTTTCCTTTAACTTGATGTTGACTGCTGCTGGGCTGTGGTGCTTTCCTCCAGTGGCTTTCCTGGAGCAAGCGTACCTGTTGGTATCATATGACAGTCATGAGAGTTCAACAGAATTTGGGTGATCCTTTTCAGAGTTGTCAGTTAAGAGACAATGTGGGGAACTCTTGTGTTCATCGAGATAGTGTGGCTCGCAGCAGTAAGAGGTATCACCATGCTGGTACACATATGTCCCCATGGGGTGCCATCATGCTGTGCACTCTCATGTCACTACAGAATGACACCATGCTGGTGCAATGGGCTGCCATGAGGTTTAGGTTCAGGTTGGATATCAGGAAAAATTCTGAAAGAGTGGTTGGACGGTGGAACAGGATACCCAGAGAAGTTATGGAGTCACCATCCCTAAAGATATTCAAGAAAAGGGTAGATGAGGTACTGAGGGACATAGTTTAGTGGGCAATATGGGTGGCAGGTGGACAGTTAGACTATATGATACTAGAGGTCTTTTCCAAACTTAATGATTCTATGATTCTATCAACAGTGGGATTTAGTGCACCCTCAGCAAGTTTGCAGATGACACCAAGCTGTGCGGTGCGGTTGAGGTGCCTCATGGATGAGATATCATCCAGAAAGACCTAGACAAGCATGAGCAGTGGGCCCAGGAGAACTTCATGAGGTCCAACAAAGCTAAGTGCAAGGTCTCGCACTTAGGGCTCATGGCGACCCATATTATCTATACAAGATGGAGAATGAAAGGTTTGCGTGCAACCCTGTTGAAAAGGATTTGGAGGTACTGGTGAATGGCAAGCTGAACACGAACCAGTAACGTGCCCTTAGAGCCCTGAAAGCCAAACATATCCTCAGTTGCATCAAAAACAGTGTGGCAGCTTTTTCTGGGAGAGATTCTTTCCCTCTACACTGTGGTAATGAGACCTCACCTGGTGTACTGCATCCAGATGCGGAGTCCGCAGTACAGGAGAGACATGGAAACTGCTCAAGTGAGTCCAGAGGAGGGCCAGGAAAATGATCCAAGGGGTGAAACACCTCTCCTATGAGGATAGGCTGAGAGCTAAGGCTGTTCAGCCTGAAGAAGAGAAGGTTCTGAGGTGACCTGACAGTGGCCTTTCAGTATCTAAAGGGGAGCTGCAAGGAAGAAGATGACAAACTCTTTACCAGGGTCTGTTGCGACAGAACAAGGGGAAATATTTTCATACCAAAAGAGGAGAGATTTGGACTGAGTGTAAGATAAAAGTTTTATTATGGTCAGGGTAGTAAAGAACTGGAACAAGATGCCCAAGGAGGTGTACCATCCCTGAATACATTCAAAGTCAGGCTTGAAGGGGATCTGAGCAACCTGATTTAGGTGCTGTTGTATGGCTGCTTAAAAGCTGTATGTACTGAACTGTTAAAAAGACCATCTTGCTAGCATATTTGGAGGCTTCAATTTCTTGTTTTGTAAGAAAAATACGGAATTATCTGTTTTGAAAAATGTGCTTGGAATTGCATTAGTTTTGTAAGTTTCAAACGGAGATGATCTATTAATATCTGTATAGGCCAAACATGACCATTGCCCTACAAGACTCTTCCAAGATAGGTCCATGCATATTGCTCCTTAGTATCATAGTATATCGTAGTATTGAGATCATTCTCTTGAACCTCTCCAAGGCTACTGTGGGAAAAGCAACTAGTAAACCCTTTATATCAGAACCAAGGTGATTTAACAGTGAGTTTTCTAACAGCTCCTCTTAATATTTTTCAGACACCAGGGATTTGGGTGCATTGCCTTTGGGAAGGATTATTCAATTTTTGGAAAGCGAACATGCATCACCACTTTTCTTTTTCTGCGTTGAGTTATAGGATGATCAGTGTCCCCATTCTGAGAAAGGAGGGCAATCTGTTTAAATAATAAGCAGTGAGAAATTAGTTTATGATTGAAAATCAAGTTTGGAATCTATGCTAGGGAGCCAAAAGCTGATTAGGTATATCCTTAACAGGAAGTATTGCCATAGAAACTGAAGGAATCTTTGCTAGCTGTTAGAAGTGCAGTGATAGGACTTATTTTAATTTTTTTGTGTTTTTTTTTTTTTTTTTTTTATTATTATAAAATCCCTGCAGTTTCAGCAGAAGCAATATTTATAATCCCCTGAGATTTATGCCTTTATTTCAAATTTCATCCTTCATGATGTACTAACCTCTATAAACTTCCCTGGTCTGCAAAAGCATTCTAACTTCAATTCACTAGTTCATCATAATAAAACTTATTTCAAGGTACATTAGGCTTCTCCAGCCAGAACTCCTATATAGTATGTTTGTTTCAAAAAAAAAAAAAAAAAAAAAAAAAAAAAAAAAAAAAGGCAGTGATAGGGACCCTTCTCTTTCATTCAGCACTCAGTGAGACTATGATATTTCAAAATCTCTTGTTGGGTTCAAAATTATTAACTGTACCATGATTTGCCCTCTGCTTTAAGTGAACTGAAAGAATAGGAACAAAGTGATTCATGTTGATTTAAGGGCAAACCTGATGTCAGAAAAATATTTAGTGAAAAAAAAACAACAACAATTTAAAAACTAAGGAAAGAATAGCAGGGCAATTCCATTTGGCAGTCTCTAGCTGCTCTCTTAGTAACAGGAATAAAGTGCAGAGCTTTTAAGTGTATAATATACATATGCGCATACATAGCAAAAAAGATGATCTCCTTTCTGCTTTTCCCTACATATATTTTTGTCTAAAAATATATGAGAATCTGCTCTATCAAATAATGTTATTGTGCTCTTTGTATCTGTTGTGGTTTCCAAGGAAATAAATAGGAGATATCACTTACAGATTTCCAAAGCAGGAGGTTTTCATTTGGAATTTGCATTCAGAAGAGGGGTTTGGAGCTTAATTATCTTTAGTACATTCTATGATTTTATGATTCTATGAATTTGACCCTGGACCTACTGGTGTACAATGGCTTTGGCAAACTTTTGAGAACAGTTGATCAGGGAGATCTTCGCATGCATGGAATATAGTATTGGATACCATTTTGACGTACTTCTCTGACCCAAAATGTGACTGTTAAGACTACATTAATACAAAAGGAAGAAGATATTTGAGATGAAGGTAAACGCGTATTAATTCTATTCACCAAAATGGATCACTTTCTAAATGGTCCCATAAATACTGTTCTGTATTAAAGGATTCTTGATAGTGTGTATGTTAAATACTTTCTTTATTCAGAAAAATTGTCTTCATCTCTATGAGATCTAAACTGAATACTCCTATCTGCATATCCATGACTGTAATAGAAAGATGTGAGCTTTCTCAAGAACCATAAATAAATTTCACTGCCCAGGTCACTTGGGTGAAAAATAAAATGCCAACATTATGGCTTAATTAGATCAGATGGCTTAATTTATCAGATAACTTCCATGCATTATATTGTATGCTGTAAGAATAATCTACCTTTCAGAAATTTGTAAGACCATTTTTGGACCATTCTCTCCTATTACATGCAGTTAGAAGAGACAGATAGGGGAAGTGTCCTTGCTTCCTTGCTGTGCGAGAAATAAGTAATTTCAACTCATTTGTCAAAATTTTGCTTTTAATTCATTTCCAGTAGTCGCTTATCAGCAGATAGATCCTCATGAAATAAATACATACTTGCACAAGAAACTCTAGTCTATTAAATTGCAGCGACTCAAACCCAACCTGTTGGTCAGTTTCCTTAGACCCGTGACTTGCTGAGAAAGAAATTGAAAAAATGAAACAACAAAATTATGTCCCTTCTATGTTGGCAGTAAGTAAATAATCCGCTCACAATCCCTATGCTATTTCTCTTCTTTGTGTTACAAAAGATAAGGAGCAGCATGCCTGTGAGCTAAGGCAGAGTTTCTTTTCGTCTATTATTTTTAGTTCTTATTTTTAAGTGCTTGGCAACAGGAGAAACCATTAAAAGAAGCACTTCCCTCTTCTCTGCTTGGGCAAAGGTTGCTGAAGAGTTGCATTTTAAATGACCAAAAAAATAGACAAAAATAAAAAAATAAAAAAAAAAAAACAGCAACAATCTGTCTTTCACAGGTATGCAACTTATCGTTTGACAGGACACTACAACCTTATTCTGGGAGCAAGTTGTACATGTGACACTCTCAGACCACATCAGGTGAAACACTAGTGAAAAACATGTTTTTATTTCCAAGAACAAAGCAGGTAGCTTATGACATTACTGGTAACTGAGTATTAGAGGAGAAGGAGGTAAAACGTTTCACAGTCACCTTCTTAAAGATGTTTGCCACCAACCTGCCCTGTGAATTACATGTATTTTGCAGTGAGGAAAAGCAATGCTCAGGTTGATCAATATAATCTCTGATTTAAAAGGAGAACTTGCATGTCAATGTTTTATGACCATTCACCTGCATTCATTTGAACTGAACACCTTAGGGGTACTGGCCCCAGCTCTCTACACAGGTAACAGTACGCTTTTCAGCTCCTTAAGCTGTGAACAACTGTTTCCAAAGACACTGCATCTTCACTGGGATTCTACTTCAAAAACTACCGAGGTTTCATTTTCTCCTTTTCTTCTCTAACCCTCTGCAGCGCTGCCTCTTTCAGCTTCCCAAGGAGGCAGAGAGAGGTTTCTCTGTTTCTCTTTGCTCTCTGCATTGAGATAAACCTGAGTAGCAGCCAGTCGGGGGGATTAAAATGGGGAGAAAATAACTTCAGATCAAATATTTAGCTGCTATCTTTTCTCCTAGATTATCAGCGGGAGATGTGGATACGTGTTTCTGGGTAAGTCACTGTTCAGCAAACCTTTTGCTTTTGATTGCAAAGTGACTGTGAAACTTTAATAACGTGTAACTGCCAAGCAACCACACTTCAAAACATTCCGGGAATGACTGACTGCTAGGAATAAAAATTAATAATAGTAGATACTTTTAAATAACTGTTAAAAAATAAACGGATACACTTGCCTGTTTGGTAGCTGGAATATACAAGCTGCACTGAGAAGCACAGTGGGAGCAGCCACAGGCTCTCGCGCTTGCACGCACTGCCCTCGCCCTGAGCGAACACGGGAGCCGAGAGCAGAGCTGTGGGCGGCAGCCCAGGCACGGGGCTGGGGTTGGGGCAGGGGCTGCAGGGAAGCGAGCGGCGCGCGCCGCGCCTCCGCAAGGAGCTTGCAGCGCCTCGTGCGGGTGTTTAAAAAAGGGCGATCTCCGCCGCGTGGCGGCCGTTGGAGAAGCACGTGGCGGGCGTGAAGAGGCGAGGAGCGGGGCGTTCCGTGCGCGGGAAGAATCCCGGGGAAAAGGACCGGGCACAGCTTGGTTTAGCTGCAACTGGGGGGGGCAGAGAGATTCTGGAGAGAGGTGTAGTTCTGGTGCTGCGGGCTCCTGCGTGTGGATGAAGGTGCGTGGAGCGAGCAGCGTGGGAAAGCGATTGCGAAGAGAAGGGGTGAGTCCTGCTGCTCTCGGGTCGGTCAGGCTTGCGCCGCAGTGGGTTCCCTTATCGGGCGGGGCCCCGGAGGGAGGCAGGGGGCAGGCAGGGTCCGGGCCGGGCTTCTCCCAGTAGGGTTCAGGCTGCCCCCGACCCAGCGAAGAGGAGTGCAGCTTCTTAAACGCGAATGCTTTGAGGTCGTTTTCTCAAAAAGAGATGAATGTAGGACATGCAGCTGCTGCCCCAGGGAGATGTCTTTGCACGGCCGCAGTTGGAAGACATCAGAATGCATCTGATGGCTCCTGACATTGCTCTGGATAGTTTGGAGCATACACCATTTGTAAACTTTGCACGAGGAAGCAAGGCTTTGGAATCAGTTGGTAGAGGGATGGAGATATGAGAAATGACCAGAACCCCCTGCTGTGGGCAGCAGAAAAAACACATCTCTGTGAAAGGACAAAGCATTTAGGCAAATATTCAAACTGCTATAATCTCCCTGTAAATCACCAAAGGCCTGAGCTCTGTAACAAGAGATTATTATGGTGTCAAACCCAATTATCTAGATTTCAGAGACAATAGGATGAAGATTGTAATAGATTTTTCCTCTACTTTAACTTTCTTGCTCCTGCAGAGCTAGGAGGCAAAACTTCTTAAAAGCCTGGTATGCAAGGGTGAGGGGTAAACGTGGCAGGCTTTGATAGAGTGAAACTGTTCACCAGGGCATGGGTGGAGCACTGTACTTGTTTATGCATAATGCTAATGTCAGTAATTGGTTAATAAAGGTTTTAGACATGACTTGAGAGATCTCTGATGGGCCAGAAAACTCATCTTTTGAGAACATCGGGAGAAATTTTTCAAGCGGCTTTAATGAAGTTCACATTTTGTTCTCTATGAAAACAAAGGTTATGGAAATTGCATACACTACAGAGCATTCTGAGGTTTGAGATGCTAATCCAGCACAGGCTTGTTCATATGTTTAGTTCTTGCATAACTGCATTCCAGTCAATGGGAGCTCTGCCAGTGTCTTAAATAGGGCCAAATTTTCACCTTTCAGTCAATTAAATTCCTTACAGGGCAGAGAATGAATTGTGTAAACCAAGAGAAGATTGGAACCAAATTTAAGCACTGTAAGACACATTTAATAATGGATTTATCTTTCAGTGGCTAGATTTCATGTAGGTTGCTCCAAAAGTAGTAACTTTATTTATTTCCATAGAAACAACAACAGATGCAAAAAGCACACACAAAAAAAAAAGAACAACAAACCCTTTCTTATAAAACCTACCCTTTGGTAGAGCAAATTCTCAGCTACAAAACACTGTTTTTCAACGTAGTCATCACCGTTAGCTGTGCATTTTTGCGAGCAATGAGAAAGAGCCTACATACTGCACTCAGAAATATCTCTACCAACAGAAGTGACCCAATGTCGCTGTAACCACTGCTGAAATGTGCCACCCACCACCTCACTGAGCTCACATCCACAGTTTAGTCTCCATAAACATTCAGCAAGCATCAATGAGTGTCACTGGGTACATTTCTTTTCCACACAGAGCAAGTCAGTTCCACACTTTTGCTTCATACACACTTCCATGCTAGACGCCATTTTGTCAGACAGCTCCTCTGCTGCCATCTGTCACATGCCAATAAAGCATAATGGAACTTTGGTGGGAAGCTTCAACCTCTACTGCTACACAACCAACATCTGCCTCTGGCACTGTGGGCCAACATAATAAAATAAGAAGCATTATTTTCACAACAGCCATCGTAATTACAATAGGTCTTGTTTAATCACATCGGGTTGCGGCTTCACATATTAATCTAATACTGAGACTAAAGATCCACCAGCAGATTTCTTTACTTCACTGTAAGTTACATATAATAATGAAGTTGCAGAAAATGTTACTCTCACAAGTGATTGAAACAGAGATAACCGAATTTCTATGTTTCAAGCAGGTGAGATTTTGAATGTACTTGAACATATTATTTGTAAATACTTCACATTTTAGAAATGTTACGTGCTCACACTCCTTATGTGTCGTTGCCTACTTCAGAGGCAAAATTAATTTACTCAATTTGTTTTCTTATGTAGCTTAGTCAGGGAGCAAAATATAATTTGTAATATAAATAAAGGCTAATAAAGGTTTCCTCGGGAGGTCAGATAACCCCAAAAACCTGGATTATGACTTTGTATACAGAAGTATGGTGGAGTAACCCTGCTTTGCTTCTTTGTGAAAGCAAAATGTGCTATTGTGTCTCTAAAATGGGTGTAGACAAAAGATAAGTTCAAGTTGTACGTGAGAATAACTGCAGTCATCATGGTTATGTACTTTATCAGATAATTCTGATTTACTTGTCACCAGTTTGGTACTCTTTAATGTTTTGCATTTGGTTTCTGATTACCATCTGTACAATCAATGAATGCACAGATGTTATAAATACCAAAGAGCTCGGCTATGCTGTTATTATACTGGAGCAAAGAAAAGATAGGATGCTCACCCATATCCTGGGCTCGCTAAGAATCTCCAGAAGAGACAATCTCCAGAAGAGATCCTTCCCTACTGGTAGTCAGCTCTTAAGTGGGTCTAGGAGAGGTGGAGTCAGGCTCCACCCC
>JAOWBP010002559.1:16746422-16766042 GCA_028571105.1 Tragopan temminckii | reverse complement strand
GCTCCCATGGCTGACTCATTGCTTGCCCCAGGTGATCAATCAGAGGTTCAGGCCGTGACTCAGCAGTTCCCATACACCATCTGATCCAGGTGCATATATCTTGTGGCAGTGCTTTCCTTATGCTAGTACTTGAGCAGCACTAACTTCTGCTGCTCTTTCCTTACCTTTTCTTCTACTTCCAGTTCCTGCAGCATGGCTTCTTTCTCCCAGTCAGCCTATTCTTTCATCCCTCAACTTCAATTCTGTAGAGAAGCATTCAGTTAAATACAGAAAAAGGAAGGTACAAATTGGGGAAAAAAAGTGATGCTTACAAAAATAATGACTTTCTGCATCTGCCTTATTCATGTTATAGTGTCCTCCATATTAACAAAAACCTGATTGCCAGCAGTAGAGATGATTAACAGAAACCAACTGAAGCATGTTTCAAGAGGATATTTCAGACTTATGGCAAGCTACAAGCTTGTTTGTCAGTGTCAATTTACCTAATACAGTTTTAGACCACACAGTGAAGTGGATTAAAGAACTCTGCCATCAACAAACACTGGCAAATCCACAATCTGTCAGCAATTTCTGTGTCTCAGCTGAGCTGAAAATAAAGGAATTGATGGTAAATCAAAAGGGCTCAGTTGTCATATGCAATAGTGTATAACAGCAGTTAACAGCCAAGCTGTTTATGATAGTCTACTGCTTGGAGAGAAGAGCACAGTCTCTATACTTTCCTAAAGATACATTCTGATTGTCCCTGGATTTGACAACTAAACTGTTCCATTCCTGCATATTTCCTGATACACCTAAGAGATCTTTCTACTACTGTACTGAAATTTCAAATGTAGTTGTAGCAATCTCCAGGATTTCCGGGACATTTCTTGATACTAAGGTACTACTAATATTTGTCCCAGTAGAAGGATGTACTTTTATCTAAAGCACAGATCCTTTTTGAGACTATATTTTGATTTTTTTTTTTTTCTTTCTTTTGATGACATCTACCTTTCTGAATGGTGTATCTGTCTTTTCTTCGTCTGTTCAGAAGTGTAACACCTTTCAGCCCAGAAAAGAGGACAGTAATGTGTTGTTTGCCTGACCATACGTCTGCCATATGATCTGTGATTTGGAGAGCAGAGCTGAAATTCTGCATTGCATTCCAACCTTAACTCCCAAATGTTAAATGTTATAGTTGATTCTTCACAGTAAACAAATTTAGGCTGAGAATCTAGAGAGAAATGTATTTAAACTGTGAAGCATTGAGCTATGACAAAAATACCTTGGGCCTAAGAACTTTGCTCTTTTCCTTTAAGATGACAGTAAGATTTCTGTGTTCCTTTTTAAATAAATTTTGGTTATAATAGTATCTGCAGAGTAAGCCTTTTGATACATTTCTGTATGTCATTTAACCTTTCATTCCACTCATGGCAGAGGTTTAGCAGGATATAGTGGGTAACACACTAACTAGAGCTATAATTTCAGTGAGTTTACAGTTTGGGGTTTGGGTGAGAGATGGGCCTACAAGAATTTGAATACTCCTCGTACTTTCAGATAAAGAATAATGGGTAGGCATACTTCCATGTGCACATATATGTATGTGTATGTATATGCACGCACAAGTTGCCATAATGTTCTCGTTTATCTCAAGTCTTTTTCAGTTTAACAAAATATTTTCGCATTTGTCATCCTGGGCAAGTGTTGAGTCATTCCCTGTCTGTCTACCATACTTTCAAAGATTCCCCTAATGTGAGTGTAGGCTGTGATCTTGCAACAGCACTTCACTAGTGGCAAAGCTGATATTCTCAGTAGAAGCGTGATCACTACCAGGCATGACTTTGGGGGAAGGTCTACCCTGATTCTTCTCTGAAAAATAACCGGTATGTTTCTATTGCTATTAAATGTGCTATACTGACAGCTTAGGAACTTTATTGCTGTCATGGTTTTCTGATTTTTGATGATTAATATTCCGCATCATAACATCACGCAGTGCACTGGGAGTTAAAGTGTTAATGCTCCAGTTCCAGGTACCTGTCCCTGAAGAGAAGAACTACATTCCCCAGAAGACTGTTCGCTGTGCTGTTATCATTTCTGCTCAGGGGAACAGATATAAGGTCTTTTTAATTATTTTGGGGTCCCCTGTTTCCCTTTTTCAGAGGCACGGATTTGTGAAATCCCTTCAGGAAATTCGGTCACAGAACCAGGCCAAACCAGCCTGTAAACCATTCGCAATTGCATTAGGTACAGCATAAATACTCACAGAGAATGGTCTTTGCAATTACAAAGATATATGTTGCTAGAGTACTGCAGAGGACATTGTTTTATTGAGTAAATAAGCGGGTATGCATTTCTAATCTTTTCCCCATTTGTAAAAGTGATTGAATTTCTTATGTGATGAGAATGAGTGTGGGGGAGATGGTTGGAAAACTGACTTTTTTCCAAAATGCTTTGTTCATTTTTTATTTGAAGAATCCCATTACAACATTACATGGCATGTAAGAATTGGTTTCTGAAGAATGTCTTGAGTAAAAAAAGTACTGAATATTTCACTTTGAAATGATAAAACTTAAACAAAACTATATTCACTTATGTGAGAAGAGATTTTCATGGACTCACCTTTTTGACCAAAGGTATTCACTCAATTCAATAATTTTTTTTTTTTTTTTTTTTTTGTTAGTTTGGATCTGTAGTTCTGTTGTACAAAATGTGATCTAGCTTCATTCCCATATGTATTTTCCTGTTGTGGTATTTGCATTCCAGTCTATGTGCATTTAGAATGAATTTGTCAGAACTTGTTTTCATGCCACAGTATGTTGGTGGCTTTCTGTGTCTGAACTACTTTGGAAGCAGCCTGTTAGCTTTGGTGATGTTGTAAAAAAATCTTCTCCAGTTATTTTTCTGCAACTATTTCTTTAATCAGTCATTTTATAAAAACTGGGTTATTGTAATCATCTGAGTGAAGATATGAAGATATTTCCCCCTTTCTCTCTCTCTCTCTTTTTTTTTTTTTTTTTTTGAGTGGCAGAAAATGCAGTGAAGACAAAGTGGCCTTCGCTGGCACAGTGAGCATATCACAAAAATGTGTCAGAAAGATGTTTCTGTATATCTTGGCTGAAATTTATATGGATATCGAGATTTTTATTGTCCTAGTTCATTGTGTTATCTGAAGCAATTTATAGTGGCTTCTCAGATAAAAATACACTGAATTTATACCTGAGTACTGACACTTTCCATGAAAGGTTTAATATATATATATAAAATATATACATATATATCAGATAAGAATTGTTGATGTATAACTTCCAATTTCTCATATCTGTTCTCTTGCAATACTGCTTTCCAATTTTTTTCTCCCTTTCCTCCCACTGCTGAATATTTGATTGGCCTTCTTGCACCCTGTCTTGAAAAGGGATTTATGTTGATGGACCATAAACCCGAAAGGGCTTTTGCATAACATCCTATGAAGTGTTTTATTCAGCTGCAAATTGCATGTCTTTTCAAAGGACTTTTGCTAGATTTCTAGTTCTATTTCTTCCTTTGTCCAGTTAATCCTTAGACTCTCATAAGCACTGAAGGGGAAAACCTAATGAATTTTTCTTTTCTGAGTTGTATGTAGCATATGTAAAGCACAGAAATAAAACATACTTTTACCGTTATGATTTTTTTTTTTTTTTTTCCCTGGGATGTTAAGATCTCAATTTTCCCACCTGTTTTTGAAAAAGGAGACTCTGAATGTTGGGCTCCATTTCCTTTATTGTCCTCTAAGTGTAAAGCTCTCTATTGAATAACTGCAGGCATCATGTAATAAACAGCAGAGCCGGGTCATTGTAACACATTGTGGCACATCTTTTTTGCTTGGAGTTGCTTTGTAGCAATTCATTTGACAAACAGGTTATCTCTAAAATTTGTTTCCTCTGATCCTCGATTTAATCCTGTCTAGAGCTGGTTGTCCCAACTGCTTAGTCATACCGCACTTGGAGTCTGTGCTGATATAGATCCTGATTCATAGCGTTATTGACCTTGTGAATCATAAGGCTCTCTCTGCTTGAGGAAATTGCCACATGCCAAAATCTGAAAGTTAACTCATATCCCATTTTTTAACTTTTTCTCCACTGGCAAAATGTTTATCCTAACTTTTAGCTATTTATGCATGCTGTTGAGCTTAAATTTATTTCTAATAGTTGATTCTTAAAGTTCTTGTCTTTTGGAAATATACACTTACACCATTTATTCCAAAAGTAATGCCTCTTACTCAATTCTGTGGATTCTGCAACAGATACAAAGGGCACAATAACAGTATTTGATGGAGCAAATTCTCAGCTACAAAGCACGGGTTTTTTTTTTTGTTTGTTTGTTTGTTTTGCTACCATTAACTGTGCATTTTTACTAATGATGTACAAAAGTATCCACACTGCACCCATCAAAATCTGCACAAGACAGGATGATTCACTGTCACTCTAACCACTTCTGAAATGCACCACTCACGACTCACTGTGCCCACATCCACTGTTTGGTCTCCATACATTTAGCATGCATCAATGAATATCAGTGGGTACAAACTTTTCCCACATGAAAGAATTCCATGCCACACCTTTACTTCATATGCACTTCCACCTGAGATGCCATTTTGTCAGACTGTCTCTGTGCTGCCATCAGAATGGAATGGAATAGGTGGGAAGGTTCAACCTCTACTGCCAAACTGCCAACATCCTCCTCTGGTGTCACAGCCCAACATAATAAGAAAGGGGGCATTGCTTTCAGAACAGCCCTTCTGTATATATATATATGTGTGTGTGTGTCTGTGTGTATATGCACATCACGTATCCCTTAGTAGTAAAACTCAGGAGGCCATTTGCTTGTTCTCATCAGTTTCTCTTTGCTTTTGCTTTCACACTAGAAAAACCAACTGTATGTTTTCTTAGTGACATCCTCCATTTAGATTTGAATTTTCTTTATAAATGGAAAAAAAAAAAAAAAGCATGCATTAAGGTACCAATACCTTGTTATGCCCTTCACTACTCACAATTATGATGTCCTGTTGCAACCCATGTGAACTGGAGCGGTGAATTTCACTCTTGTTTAATCACTCCATGTGTACATTTTTCATGGGATTTTTCAGTAGTTATACGGGCAGAATTTTTTGGTTTAACAAAATAGGCGTGACATCTTTGTAGGTAAGATGGAGAGAGGAAGATCATTACGTATTTCTTAATAAATTCAAAACAGAGTGGTATGGAAAAAGCCCATGCCATACAGTATGCTCCACTCAGGAAAAAAGAGAGAATGTCTTGTAAAGGCTAGTCATTGTTTAATGTGCTATTTAAAGATATTTCAGCATTGAAACAAGAGCAGATAAATAATTTCTGTAAAACAAATGAATAAGCCATTCAAATGCAGTCATATACTCCTACTTTATTTAAATACACAAATGATCTTTAAACAGTATGTATGTATTTTATCTATTTAAATTTTATAAAATGTATATTTTAAGTCGCTCCTGCATTGCAAGAAACTTGACTACCTGTAACCAAACAACTGTATTGCTTAGAAAATATCTAGCTGATACAGTGTGCTTTGGTTATGTGCTACTGGCACCTGAAACCAATTCTTCTCATAAGTGATACTGAGTTATCTTCATTTAGTTTGTACATAGAAGTTAATTTTAACTGCCGAGGGCAGTGATTCCATTTTCCAAGTTTGTAATTCTAAATCTGTTCTTTGAAGAGAATAATGCTGTAGGTAAAGTTAAAAGTGCTTTTCAGTATGAGAAATCCAAGCGCAGCTTGTCTTGCTCACTGCAAAGAATATAAAGGAGAGCATGTGAAATATACAGTGTAGTAGCTATAGAAAACAACATTAGGAACATTTTCATTTGCATTGCTCCTATACGTGTTTGGGGATCTTTATCCAATTATCAGGGGTGTATTTACAGTATCTCATAAATTGCATATTTTTTTACAATAAGCAATAGTTCATTCTTTCCTAATTATGACTATTTGAGCACTAGTGGCTTATGCTTTATTCACTCGTTATCTATCTATATTTTGTGGTGATGATATTGCTGAGTCAGCATGGAAAGAAATTGCAAATAATGTCTTTGCAAAAGGGTTGTTCTTGTACATCTTGCCAGTACTCACATGCTTGAGTGACTACAGCCAAATGCTCTTTGTTAGTCGTTATGAAATCCCCATCCCATGTGTTCTGTAATTCTAGCTTAAGCTACTTCTAATTCTTGAAGTTTTCAGTAATTTTTTTGAAGGTATGACATATAAATAGCAATCATTCACTTTGATAAGCCTATGCAACTGCAGAAGCCTGCTGAGCTGGAGAATTAAATGTCCAGTACCAATGGCAGTGCAGTGTAAGGGGTTTTTTTTGGTGGGGGGAGAAAGATAAAAATGATTCTTAAAAGCTCATATTTCAGCAGTTGCACATAATGGAGATGCTGATTTCTCACTGAATTCCAGTCTCTCACTCAGAGATCGAGTAAGAAGTACCCAAGTCTCTAGAAAAGATTAATTTCCCCTATTTGGACTTACAGTCTAGCCTTTGTGTACCTCTGAATTTTATTCAGCATCGCAATGCAACATGAAAAATAGTCCTTCCTACATCAGTGCCTTGATTATACAATCCTAACATATTTTGCTTTTTTTTTTCCTACATCTATGATTAGAGTTCTCTCTTCTGCTATGTCCCAGCTTCAATGGAAGGAACATATTTTCATCATTTAAACCATCCTGTACCTTACTATTTTCAGGAAGTGATCTAGTGAGTGACACTTTAGCGTACTCTGAGGAAAATCAAGTCAAGATCTCCTGTTTGCCTCATGAAATTTCAAATAATTATTCACCGTGTTTTACATTTCTACATGTTCTCTTAAAAAGAAAACAACCTGTGAAGAAGAGCTTTCAATCTGGATCATGAATATAAAGAAGTATCCTAGTGCCTAGACAAGGAGAGAAACCTTTTGTGCCTAACTTGTCTTCCTGCCTATGCTTCCCTATTGCTTCCTATTGATCAGTTCCTCTCAAATGTTTTAAATTTTCACATCTTCTTTTCTATTTACCATATGTCATTGATTCACAGAATCATAGAATAGCTTGGGTTGGAAGGGAGCTCAAGGATTATCTGCCAAAGGTAGGGTTGCCAGCTGCTAGACCAAGTACTAGATTGCCCAGGGCCCCATCCAGCCTGTCCTTAAATGCCTCCAGGGATGAGGCATCCACAACCTTTCTGGGCAACCTGTTCCTGCACTTCACCATTCTCTCAGTGAAAACCTTCCCCCTGGCGTCTAATACAAATCTTCCCTCCTTTATTTTAAAATCATTCCTTCTTGTCGTATCGCTATCTACCAGTGTAAAAAGTTAATTTCCCTCATGTTTGTAAGTGAGATTCCCTTTAAATATTGGAAGGCCATTAGGTCTCACCGTAGCCTTTTCTTCTTCAGACTGAATAAGCCCAGCTCTGTCAGCCTGTCTTCATTGGAGAGGTCTTCCAGCTCTCTAATCATCTTTGTGGCCCTCCTCTGGTACCTCTCCAAAAGCTCCACATCATTCCTGTGTTGGGGACCCCAGACCTGGATACACTACATCAGATGGGATGAAACTTGTGTAAGAAGTATAACCCGTTCTTCCACATTCACTGTAGTGGCCTGGAATCAGCTGTGTCTCTGGAAATAAGCCCGTCATTATAAAACAGGATTTAGTCCCTTTTGTGATAAGTTTTCTCCTGTTAAATTCCATACAGTAGAAGAACAGAGCCTCATTAACTATTTTTAGATTCTTTAAAATGTAATTACACATCATTACCCACTTTGTAATAATGCCAGGCATGGGAAGTTTTATGAAACTAATTGTACACAAAACTGCTGTTGATATGAATGCTATTGAAGTCTGTTGCTAATAACCATGTAATTGCTTCCAACTCCCACAGGAATAAAATGGAAGATGACCCAAAATAAGTGACTGGTAAACCTAGAAATAACCCTAAAATAATACACAATGCATCTCCCCTATTAACTTCATTTTGTTCTGCTGATTGTAAATGAGTGTGTAAATAAGAAACAAACAGAAATCCAAGGAGTTACAGATATGAGCACTTGAAGCAGAACTCTTTGAACTCTATTACAATTTTTCAAAATATGAAAAGTACTCAAGGGATGTAATTTACATACCAGTGACAACCAATATTGCTTTTATGTGGTACACGAAAGTAATAGGGAAATTGCAAAAGCAGGAATAATGTACCATGCACTGGTTTTAGACAAGTGCCGAAGACATCAGCACATTTCGTCAGGCTGATAGATGTGAGGAGTAATTATATTAATAAAGCCAAGTTTTTGACAGCACAATAATTTTTAACTTTTCGTAAGTGGTAAGGGGGTAGGATTTTTTGTAGCCCTTGAATAACTGAGTTACTCGTACTAAGACTCAACCTTCTAATAAAATCTATGCATGACTGAAGTGGACACAGTTCAATACTGATACTGCTAGTGGCATGACTTTTGTCCATTAAAGTTGCTAGCATGTTTCAGTCTCTGGAGATGATCATCGAAAATAATTTCAGCTTAGGAGGAGAATGTAGGAAAATAAGTCGTAATACTGAACATAGCTCCAAATAAGACTATTTTCTGTAACTTTTGACTAGAATGAAAAATATTTATTTATTTATTTATTGGTGCTCCTTTGGTCAAGATGAGATGTTGATGCTAATAAATCTTAGTTCTGAACAGATAAGGTTGAAGGCAACTGCTCCAGGATATCAATTAAGCTTCATTCTGTATCATAAATGTGATATAAAGAATTACATGTTGGTCTCACTCACAAGTCTTATAAGTCACTATGTTAGCTTGGTATAAGTTCCTTATATGCACATACGTTTTTAGAGTATCTAGATATTAATTCTCTATCACATCATCGTATAGAAGAAGACAGTCTCAGCACAGTTTGATCTGAATTTGCTTGACTTGCTCAAGGAAGAGAGAAGTTAAAGAGGGAAGTATTTCATGAACAGTAAATGCTTGCGCAGGTGATATCCTATTATAATTGGACCAGTAGGCTATCAATAATTGTGGAGAGTAGTGGTGGTGATGAGAAGCAAAGTTTTCAGAAACGTAAATGGGGAATGATTTTAAACTGAGACAGGGAAGGTTTAGGTTAGATATTAGGCGGAAGTTTTTCACACAACAGGTGGTGATGCACTGGAACAGGTTGCCAAAGGAGGTTGTGGATGCCCCATCCCTGGAGGCATTCAAGGCCAGGCTGGATGTGGCTCTGGGCAGCCTGGTCTGGTGGTTGGTGACCCTGCACATAGTAGGGGGGTTAAAACTTGATGATCACTTCGTTCCTTTTCAACTCAGGCCATTCTATGATAAATGAAACAATCCTCTAAATTTCTAGAGGACTGCCTGATCAGAAAATGACAACGGCTTACTACAGTTACTGTATAAATGTGCACTGGAATTGAATCTTCTTCATTTCTCTTGTACATCTTGAGGCACTGACATATTTTGGCTATTAAAAAAAAAGTCAGATTTCTTATGCAATTAAAGACCACTAGAATCTGAAAGTACTGACAGAAACTGATCAATATATTCCAAGTTATATAATGAGATATGTGAGAAATTGGAAAGAATGGTGTAAAATATGGAAATACACGCATCTTTTGTCTGAGATATGAAGTGTAAGACTAATGGATTGAAGCTGAAAGGAGGAAGACCAGGAGCACAATATACTTTTGCCCAACAGTGTTGAAGAGCATTCATCATTCAGTGCGGTCAGTTCTGATATCATCAGTAAGGATTGAAAAAGTTTCTCAGTCATAAGATGGAATAATTTTAATTCAGGAGGAAGTGGACAGTAGGAAGATGTAAAATACACACTAGTCATTAAGAAACTGTATTTATTCACAGAATTCTTGGTTTTTGGCCTCAGCTTAGAAAGATTAATCATGCTTTTAGTGAGCTCCTGTAGAAAACTAGTCCAAACCAGTATTTGATGTATAACTGATGTGTTTTTTTTTTGTTTTTTTTTTGCTTTAACATTTTAATTGGGCCTCCTTTCCTCAGGCAAAAGATTTTCTTTTTCAAATTAAATTCCTATTTTAATTACTGCTCAAATAATACAATAATCAATAATACAATACAGTTCAGACTTGACTTTAAAAGAATACATAATTTGATCAATAAAGCCCTTATGCCTGTGCATGTTCTTCTAATTTATGCTCTTCTCTAGTACACCTGTGTACTATTTTTGTGACCGTAATTGTGGCCTTTCAGATACATTTTAATGATGTAGGTCTCTGCGTAGGGTCTTTGTACGTATTTAAATGGGAGAGTAAAAGAAAGCCTAATAGGTAATAAATAAATAGAGAACTGCAAGTTACAACTCATTAGCTGTCATTTCTCTATGGAAAGGGACTCTTTAAATGCTGATGTGAGAAATAAGGGTTTCAAGAAGAGGAGGAAAGTTCTGGCATTGATTTCAGTAAGAATAAGGTAGGATCTGAAGGTTTTATTGTTCAAATATTCTGCTAAATTACTCATTAACAAAGGAGAGAGTTAAAAGGAGGGTACAAAAGTGTTTAATACATTAACAGCAACAAAAGCAACAGTAAACTGCATTAGTTCAATTTTTTGAATATTTCTATTTTAAAAATATTTTGAATGCAGAGGTGGAGAATGTGTGTGAACGATGCTCTCAGAAATACAGTTTGATTATTTGGGTGATCCTGTGTGGAGCCAGAAGCTGGACTTAATGGTCCTCATGGGCCTCTTTCAACTCAGAATATTCTTTATTTCCATAGTTCTATGGAAGTTCAGCAGTCTTAAGGAAATAACCTGAGTACTTATACGTGATGGTATGCCACTAAGCAGTTAGAACAAGTCTTGTGGCTCTAGGATGCGCTGACTAGCGCTGTATGAAACAGTCCCCTGGCTTGGGGAAGAGGTCTGAAGTCAGCAGAGAGCATGTAGACACCTAATCATGGAGGCTAATCTTGTTAGCAGAAGCATGGTCTGTTCTTTGACAGTTGATCTCGCAACAGTTCTGGATTTAATTAACTCATATGGATATCACCTCTGAGAATCAAATTTAATATACAGAATTTTACATAGGGAATTTCCCTGATCCACAGATCACTTAGAGCTAATTGAAAGGTTTTAGTCTGTTTTTAAAGAATAATACTACTGCTAATATTTCTCTAGTTTCTCTGGTGCTTTTAAGAACTGGAGAACCATCAACGCAAAATACTGAGCCTGAGCCTACTGAATCATTATAATATTTCTTTTTCTTTCACTCATACTTAGCGTAAATCCTAAAATCCCGACTTAGCTCAAATTTGTGTTGCATACTTCCTCTAAAGAGCAGTGGGCACTAATAATGTGCAGTAAGGGCTGGGTAGGGCGCAGCAAGCTAAGTGCCAGTTTGTTTGACTAAGGAACTAAGCCTCAAATCAATTAAAACTCTCTTGCATACAGCATATAGGAAACAAATAGATTCTGTTCCCTGTTATCCTTCTGCATCTTTTACTACTGCTCTTCATGATTATTCTTTGTTTTGGAAGGCGTAGTCATCTCACAGATTTTTGTTGAAGCCCCTTCACTTTTTATTCAGCAATATGCATTCTTCAGCTCTTCATAGCTTCACCACCTTTCCCATCAAGCCATACCGAGAAGGATGGTTGTGTGTAGCTTGGGTTTTGTGTGTATCATTGTGCTTGTGCACGCACATTCTTGTCTGAGAGCATGGGAATACACTAGACAAGCTCTACAAGGATGAAATATATCTCTATCTATCTATCTATCTAGTTTTTTTTGGTTTTTTTTGGGGGGGGGTGGGGTGGGGTGGGGGGGAGGAATGTGGAAGTATCCAGTCTGGAATGTAGCAAGAAGAATGATTAACTTTTTTAATAAAAAGAACAATCCATTTTATCTACATTAGGAAACAAAATCCTAGAGTGTAGGTGGTATTCTCTGCAGGATCATTAATAGGCGGGAAGCTGGCAGAAAAGGATGAAAATAGAAAAAGTGCTAAATGGTTGGCTTCCTATTTCTAGCTCTGAGATTAAACTTCATCTTGCAACACATATCCACGTTAGAATAGATCAGTGCACATTGGACACCAGACCACCTCTGAATCTTATGGGATGGATAAATGAAGTCATACTAATGATTTCAATATAGAGTACTACACCAGCTTGTATACAAATTCTTGAAGTTTTGATTGTGATAACATGACATTCAGTGTGGGATAAAGAGGATTTATTCGGCATCTTATGAAAGTTTGCAATTTGGACTGAATTAAACATATATGACTGATGTAGAACTTAATCCACTTATGTCGTGTAAACTAAGTTTAGCCCATGAACTCAGAAGCTCTCCAAGATTTCTAGAAACAACTTGGGCTGCCAAATAGGCAAGGAACTGCCTGTTCACCATGGTTTTCTGTAGACCAAGGGAACACCTGACAAGCTTTATTTTTTTCCATTTTTCTCTGGACAGGCAAGCTTATGAGAGAGTTCTTGGGGATATTCCTACAGTTGTCTGTCTATACTTTGTGTATACTTTGTGGTCATAAATCTTTTTATGAATATTTTGTACTACTCTCCTGTTCCTAGGCAGTCTAAAAAATTCAAGCAGACGTTCTCACAGTTTATATGCACTTAAGTATGCTTTTCTTTTTACAACAGGAAATAAAGAATGTAAGTAATCAAAATTATAAATTTAACTATACGTAAATCTGTACATAACATTTGTCTGTCTGTGGAGCTGATCCGCTCAGAGGCTGTTCTGTAGATAATTTATAGTCTTGCTTAAAATTTCCATTTCCCCATTAATGAGAGCTAGTCCATTCTGAAACAAACAAACAAACAAACCACTTTTTCTTAATTTGAATGTTATTTGTTTTATAGTATTCCTGCTTTAAGATGTCAGGGTTCATACCTGTTCTCAATAAAAAAGAATTTAAGTGATCACGCAAGAATAGCTATTGGAGTTAAAACCAAACTGGAGAGTCTCTAACACTACAATATAGAATATTTTTTTCTGGCTTCAGGTTTTTCGTCCCAAATGATTTGGTAAGTCATCAAGAACTGTAAATAGATTCACCTATATTTGAGTGCCTTGAGTAAAATAAAGCAGTTGGAGCATAAATGCATGCAACTTAAAAATATGTCATACTATACAGAGAAATATTTAACATAAGTTCAACTTCCTTTCAAAAAGTAATTCTGAGGAGAGAAAAAAAATTAGCCCTGGGAAAAAAAAGAAAGGCATATAGAAATAGGCTGTCTGAATTAAGCGTCACAGAGGGGAAAAATCATTCTATTTAATTGTCTATAAAGTAGTCACTACAGTTATTCTCATTCTGAATTTCTAAGTACCACAATCTATATAGAACATCAAAGTCAGTGGCAGTGAAACAGTCTTAAATTTCAGTTACATATTTTATAGCAAAAGATAAGTCACTAGTAGATATTTTTTAATCAGAGTTCATCTCCTGGATGAGATTTAAAGGAAAAACCAAGTTTTATCATATCAGGTTTAAACATGTAAATATTTTAACTTACTTTAACACTTACTTTAAAATATAATCCTTTCTCGATTTATTTATAACCTGAAAAATTTTGCATTATTTATATTATTCAGCTTGAACTCCGAAGTACACCCAAATAAATTTTCTCTCTCCCTTTTTTGATTTTTATAGGTAAATGTTAGAAGCGTCCTGATTTTTCTTACTCTGTTGCAAAGAATTATATTGTGTGAAGAGCTAGAAAAAATGGCATCCTATACCATGAAAACAAAATCATTAAATAGAATAAAATGAAAATAGAAATCAATCATTAGGTAGTACTTTTCAAATGTGTGAGTTCTTAATCAGTGGTATTATAACTATAATTAAAAATCATCAGCATTGACTGAGATTCAAAGCTCTGAATAATTAAATACAAAGTACAAATAAATGAGGAAGTCAGTAGTCCTATTTCATGCTGTCCCTTATTGTTTTTATCTGACTGAGAGTACAGGAAGGTTTTGTCCATTTTTTACTAGCTATTATTTTTGCTTGGATTTTTGCTTTTAGCACAAATTGTTCCTTAAAACTTCCATATAATCCCATGTAATTAAAAGTTACAAATTAGACAATACAGTATTATGAGAGATAAAGAAGTGCTTTAGACATCATTTGTAAGCTGCTGCACTTTGAATTTTTAAGATTTCTTTTTATTTGGATAATTTTTTTTTAATTATATTTTTTGATTACTTTAATATTTTCTGATCTCAAGCAAAGAGATCATGGTTAGAAGCTGCAGGTCTGTTTAGAAAAGGGATGACTTGAATATACTTTGATTTTCTCTGTGCATGACTAGTAAAATCTATAGAAATAATCCAGCCTGAGTGGAGAGATAGACAGGATGTCCTAATGGATCTCTTCCATTTCTTAGTTCTACGATTCTATTATTTCATAATAAAATGCATTACAAAAAAGTTTACATAACAGACTGGAACATCTCCAAGCTATCAATTTTAGTCTCCCAGAAACCTAATAAATATGCAATTTAAATGCTGCCTAAAGGCATATTTACTGATCTGTTGGCATTTATTCTTCCATTGGAGATTACAGAATGCATATTTATGAAAGAACTCTCCCTAAATAATGTCAAAATCTGTCTTCATTGACTGAAGGCTCATAGAAAAGTCTGAGGCTTTGTCCTTACAGCAAATTGCTCTTGTACCTTATTTTAAAGTCAGATCTGTAAGAACAACTTTTAAAAGTAGCACTAACTTCAATTTGTCAATGAATTTCAACAGGAATTTCTGTGGTCATAATCCCCTACGTTGCATTGGAAAATGTCTATTTTAATTACTTTGCTAGTGTTAGTTGCAAATAGCTTACCGAACCAGAATTGGCCACAGACGATATGTATTATCTTTTGAAAAACAAGCTGGTCAAATCTCCAGCTAAATCTTGTAATTGATGAACTGAAAGCTAGCCGTACTCTGGTTTCATCTGTTAGAGAAGGGATTAACCAGCCACAAGAAGAAATAAAGGGAACATTCATGCTTCTACAAAGCCTGTGAAGGAGAGGACTACACCCTAGTGGGTATATGTCTGCTTATTATCTTTGTCTTAAATGCTCTACTGAAGACATTTCTTCTGTGTGATATTCTGAAAAATACTGCCGGTGTTCCCTTGTTTACTTACTGTTATTTTTGAGCTGTTCAATTGTCCTTTGTCCAGTACTAACTGTGCTGGGGTTTTAATTGACAAGAGTTGCAACCAGCTCTTTGCTCAGGTTTGCTGAAATCTGGGATACCTCAAAACCCAAATAATATAAAGTAAAACATGATAGGGTTAGTGTGTGTGTCTGTCTGAGCATAAGATACTTTATCATACGAAGTTGAATTGAATCAATAGGATTTAGTGATTCATGCTCAACATTGATTGCCTCTACTGACTTTGAATTGATTTTTGGAAGGGCAACTTGTACATTCCTACACTGAATTCTCCTGCAGTACTTAACAGATGGATGTCTTGGCTTACTGTATTGTCTCCTTATGTTCACTTGAAGCTGTCTAGTTTTCTTTGAACCTATAGCACTGAACGTAATGTACAAAATACACCAGAATGATGTAAATGACTGGATTTCAAGCTTCCCTCTATGGGCTTCTTTTAGGCAAATTCTAAACATATGTGTAACATGCATAACTTAAGAATACTAAATAGCTATTGGTTTATACAAATCATCCTCTACCTGTAGCTAGCAAGCTGTTAGGCATTAAGTATTCACCAGGCTTGTAGGACATCTGAAGAATCTGTATTGACCAGGCAATCATTGGTCAGGCAGGGAAAAGTGAGCTTTGACATTACTAAGCTGCTCTCAGCTTAGTCCCTATTTTATTTCTCTATGGCTTTAACTTTTCCTGATAGTTTTTTTTCCTGCTGATTTCTTGGGCTGCTTCATATTCTTTGCATACTAAGCTTGTCTCTGTCTTCAGTCTTGATTTTCTTATCTTTCTTACCTCGCATGGAACTAACCTGTCCTATCTTTGTTTTTCTTAAATTTTGCAATTTTTTAATTGGAAGTTTGAATAAAAAATTTACAGCAGCATTATATCCAAACTAGAGTTTGAGTACAGATAGATGAGCTGATGATTACAAGATACTTTTTCACACAGTGGTATATCCGTGGAATTGAACACCTCTATTATGAGGACAGGCTGAGAAAGCTGGGGCTCTTCAGCCTGGAGAAGAGAAGGCTGGGAGGTGATTTATTAGTGGCTGTTCAGTATCTAAAGGGGACCTAGAGGAACAGACTCTTTAGCATCTGTGGTGATTGGACGTGAGGGAATGGTTTGAAACTCAGGGAGGGCAGATTTAGATATAAGAAAAAAATCTTTTGCAGTGAGGGTGGTGAGACACTGGAACAGGTTGCCCAGAGATGCGGTTGATGTCCTGTCCCTGGAGACTTTCAAGGCAAGACTGGACAAGGCCCTGGGCAACCTGATCTATCTGTGGTATCCCTGTTCATTGCAGGGGAGTTTACTAGATGGCCTTGAGAGATCCTTTCTAACTCTAAGTAATGTTTCAATAATTCTATATATATGCACCTAGTCTGAAGAAGTCCTAGGAAGAGTTTGTGTTAGAATACTTTTACAATAATAACAGATCTGTCAGATGAGGTTAGAACAGAGTATTATTGTGCTTGCAAAGGAGGGAATGAGGTCCACAGACTACTTTCTACAGATGGAGCACTGTAAGTACTGTACGTGTTGCCTGTTTTGCTCCTTTCTGGACAGAAAGGAAAGCGTATCCTGTTGAGACTAAAACATTATGCTTAAAAGCAACATGAAATTTAAATTTTGGCTGGTAAAAATAGTGAGTTTTAAATTCCAGTGAGGAAGGTTTATTTAAATGAGATTTTGTCTAGTCTTACCATGTAGATAATTTCTTTTTACCTGGTTCTACGTGAACAAAACTGTAATTGTAATGGCCGAGTAACACGTAGCAGAAATAAATTGGAGCCACTGCACTTTTAAAATTGCCTCAATACCTGCCTATTATCAGATTTTAAAAATGATGAATGTGTTCATGGGTAAATATAAGAAGGACCAATAATCTTTCCTACTAATAAGATTAGTAGCCATTAAAGTATGTAACAGTACCTAATTATTTCTAACAGGCTGTAAAATCTATTACACAGAATAATGTAATGTCTTACTTGCTTAAGACTTTCAAAACTGAAGTCTTGAATGGAGCTGATTAAAAAATGCAGGATTTTTCTCACATTTTTAGTGAAAATGTTTTCTGACATTTCACATGAAATAAAAAATGAGTGTAAATAAGCAGACCTTTCAATAGCTAAAAATAGTGTTATGCTTCAACAAGTTAGACTATCCCCTAAAAGACTGAATGCACTGCACACCTTTTTGTCAGACTATCTGACTTGCTCTTTTCAGATAGATTCAGACAGGACAAATAGGTACTGGTAGTCACTTCTTACGTAATGCTAGAAAAGAGAGTTCTTTTCGTTGAAAAGATCAACTCTGTAACTTTGGTTTTATGTTCTTTAGAAAATCTGATGGCAGCTGAAAGAAAAAGTGTTGGAAATAGAAAAGGAATGAAGGCTAATCCTCAATTTAGCAGCATGAATTACAAAGGTGACTTTCAAGATCTGTTATTTTTTATTCCAAAGATATGAGTAGCAATGTCTCTTCCCCGATGTGACCCTTGTTATCATTAAATAAAAAAGTGTGGCGCTTCAGTAATGTCATCAAAGTGATGTTCTCATACAAATTCAAAGAAAAATATATCTTTATATGAATCTCTCTGAAGAAGAAATTGAGATTTTATGAGGCTCTATAGGTTACTTTTTCTATCAGGCCTCATCAACCCAGATTAATATACTATTGAAGAATGTTTTTAAATGATGTATTTCCACACAAATATAAGGTTTTCTGTTTATTTTCTACTTTCTTCCTTGTTATGTTTCATAAAATACTCTCAGACAACCAACAGGTGTGTTGCTGTTGTCCAAGGCCAACTGCTGATTTCAGAGTAAGAGCTGGAAGGCACAAGGCTCTGCAGCCAGTAGGTGCTTACCCCTCCCCTCCTCTATGTCAGTGAATTCCAGCATCCAAAGTTATCATAGCACCTGTGCTTAGAATAGCCTCAGGATAGTTTTGATTGCTCAGTCGCACAGTAAAGAAGTAATCCAGATATCCTAACAACTAATCTTGCATTTTCATTTCACATTACCTGAGTACACTGTTAATTTAATTCTGCTTCCTGAGATTTTATTTTAACCTTACATTTTTGTCATCAAATAAATGCCATGGAAAACCACTTCTGTGAAAAGTCTTAGTTTAGTGAAAAATAGGAAAGAAGCACAGTAAGAGTTTCCCAGATAGAATAAAAATAGAAGATATCTCTAAAGAGAGTTTCATTCCAATAAAACTGACAAATTCATCTTTTTTCCCTTCTTTCTTTTTTCCTCTCTTAAACTTTAATAAAGGGTTATAGCTGTGTGGTCTCAAATAATAGCGGAGAATTTAATTATTTTTGTTAAGAATCCTGAATTGCTTCTAAGCTGTACTTTATTACATTCAATTTTAAATCACATTTAATTATCATCCCCTAAATAAAAAGAAGGAATGAAAAATTATGAAGTCTGCATGGAATATCTATTTGAATTCACTCTCTAAACCTTTAGCTGCTAATTTGATTATGAATTGAAACATTTGTAGAGTCTACTAATTCCACTCCAATCTTCATTTCAAATAACCTGACTGATGGCTCTGCTTGTGTGGTAACATTTGGCAGAGAATGTAAGATTCATCTTTCCTCTGAGGCTTTTTTAATTTTTATTTTTACTTTACTTTTTAACAAAGAGAGGAGTACTTTCTCACTTCAAGTCCACAGTTAACAAGACAAACAGATGAGAATGCAGAAATCACAGCTTTGGCTCCCTTTCCTCTGGCTGAATTTCTGAAGCACTTCAGTTCAGTGCAGGGACTGGGTAGCACTATTACAGGAAGAAAATAAACCGTATTATTAGCCGGATCATTTGTATGTGCTTCTGAGTACCTGAAATTGGATTACTTATTCTGCTTCTCTAGAAACGCTTTGGGACTTTCCAGCTTGTGTTGACTGAATTTGAAGAAGTGACTATTAATTTGTTTCTTTGTGATTTTTTTTTTCTTTCTTTCCTTGATCACTATTCTATTTTTCTGCTAATTCTGACTTCCAAGTGGGTAAAATGCTGGCATGGAAATATTCAAGAGTTGCACATTATGATAGAATATGTTTTTGTTGTGACTGTTCAAAGCCTAGATCTTAATTCTAAAAATAAAAATTAAACTTAATTAGAGACAGGAATCAGATGCATATAATTGGAAGATGTTATTCAGTTCTCCAGTGTAGTTTTCTTGGTATGCTGAGAACTTTTTATTACTGAGATCTTCTGAAAAGTTGGGGTATTTTGAATTCCACTTAAAGGCAGAGCGCAGAGGGTCGTTGTTGGTGGTGCGGAGTCTGATTGGAGACCTGTAACTAGCGGTGTTCCTCAGGGGTCGGTGCTGGATCCGGTCTTGTTCAACATCTTCATCAATGACCTTGATGAGGGGATAGTGGCCACCCTCAGCAA
>JAOWBP010002559.1:16733323-16746322 GCA_028571105.1 Tragopan temminckii | reverse complement strand
GACCCGCCTGGATGCCTACTTGTGCGACCTGGTGTAGGGAACCTGCTTTGGCAGGGGGGTTGGACTCGATCTCTGGATTCTTTAAAGTACTGAGATGTACTCAATAAACTTGCTGAGATAATGTTTTACAAAGAACAAATTAATGGAATTACATGGCTCTTTTTTATTTTTTATTTTTTTATTTTTTTGGTAGGGCAGCAATGTAGAATGGGATCCCTTTTTCCATGTACTTACTTTGTTATGCAAAGCATGGGTTTGAGTTTATGGACACATGGAAAAGTTGCTGGATTATCTGTGGCCGTGTGTAACTGACAGGCATTGCCACCTCTTTGGGAACTGGAACATTTTACTCCATGCAGGCTCTTCTGAATCATATGATAATAAAAATATGTTTCTGCTCAAATATTTCCCAGCAAGGATTACTAACATCATGGAGAAGAGGGGATCTTTTCTGTATGTTGATTTGATGTATATCAGTCTGATGAAAAGTTGAGTAGGTAGTAATACTTTGAGTAAAACTTCTGGTTGGGAGCTCTAATTTGTACCCTCTTTATGGCAGACTTGTCTTTTTCTCTCTGTGGTTGGTTTTTAATGTGAGCAATACTGAACAAATCTGGTCAATTTTTCTTTTCTCAAGGTGTTGAGGAAAGGAGGATGAATGTATAGATAACTAAACATAGTAAAATGTGGATTTTTTTTTTTGGTTAATGAGAATTCTGTTCTCAAATGTCTTGAATGATTAAAATTATTTCAATTTTATTTAATTTTAAAACTTTTATAAACAGAATGTCACAACTAAAGATGCTAAGGGTTAGTCTGTCCAAACTGGAATCCCCAAACTATCTTTTATTGGTGGTACCGCTCAGTGCATTAAATGGAAAATATCATTGACTGATACAGCAATAAATGTTGGCCCGAAATACCTGAGATTACGTTATCAGTCTGAAGAGGTATTACAACCACAAACTGCACTAGAGGAAGCAAGTTCTGATATACTCAGGAGCTGAGAGTAAACGAAGTAAATCATCACAGTCCAGAGTGTGGATTACACATTCAGGTGAAATATCCCTGCTGTTTCAGGCTGTGACTTCAGTGCTTGCTTCCAGCAGTATTATTTTGATTATGGCTTAATGGAAATGAAATTAATGAAACTTATAAGGGCTATGAAGGTGTTGCTTTCCATTTTCAAAAAGTGAATAGTCTCTTGTGGATGCTACCTTCATTTATCTCCAACAGTTCAATTAATCTTAATTAGACTTGTTTATTAGATTTCTATGTATGTTTATTTAGCATTGAGGCTTTTAGGATGCTCCTGCCCAAACAGTCTAAAAAAGCAAAATCAATTAAATGATGTAGCAGAGAGAAAAACAAAGACTGTTTCAGCAGGACGTAGGCGATTTGTGATTTTAGAGATGCACTGCGCCTTTAAATCTTCATCTCTAGACAAAATGCCTCCTTGAAGTCATTCTGTGATCAGAGGCAATGCAGAGAATATATTAGTCCTAGTATCTCCATGACAGCGTCTGTATTAGAAATGGATGGACAGCTTCCGAATACCCATTGTTTGCTGTCACCGCAGATAGGATTCGGCTAATGAAACAGCTAATTAGATTTTTGTAATCCTGTTGTCATTGTTTGAGAGATGACATTTTGCTTGAATTTCTCATGTGGATCTCCTCAGCCTAGAAAGGAATATGTTTCTCTGGCCAATTTGGCTCTTGTCACTTAGCTGGAATGGCAGTTCCCTCTGTTGGTGTAATGAAATTACTGCCTTCCCAAACACAACGATGCCACTCAACATTTAAATAAAGAAAAAAAAAGAATAGGAAACAGACTGTAAAATTAGTCAAACAGGCCTGTGTTCAAAATCCATTTCTGAAATCAAATAGTAGAATTGGATTGAGTTCATAATGGAAGAATTACTTTGGTATTATTGTGAACATTATTACATATTCATCAACTTGCTGAGTGTGCGTGGATTTGCTAGGCATTCTCCACTCCCCTCTCCTCAATTTTTTTCCAGGCAGTTGCAGCAAAGGGGACAGCAACCAAATTAAAAGCAATCTAAATTAAGAAGTGATTAAGACAAATTTGTGTGGATGCTGAATGTTAATCCTACAGGCCAAATTCTTCCATAACCTAAGAAGATACAGCTTCCACTGATAGGTCTCAGACTTCAGCACTGCATTGTGATGAGACTAATTTAGGCGAGAATGTAGTCCTTGAAGCTTAACTGAGTTTTCTAAGTGTGCTGGTGATTTTTTTTTTTTTTTTTTTTTTTTTAAGTCTTGCTAATAGCATTTCTGCTGGTATTGATTTCTAATGGGAGCTGGGAGCTTTATTCCCTGAGAGATTCTTATAAAACTCTTGTAATCAGAGAAAGAAAATTGCACTGACCAGGAAAGCTGTATTAATTGCTAACTCAATATAATTTGATCCAGATCATATGTTTCTGCCTGGGTGTCCCTCTTCCATCTGTGAAGTTCTGAGTTCTGTCCACAAGAATGTCTGAGCTGTGAAGCTCAGATCTTTTTCTGAAGGGAGTACTTGTTTGTTACATTAAATAACAAGTGTAACAAGGTAATAAACTTAAGGGAAGTTATAGGTCAGCCTTCTGATGTCAAACACATTCTACAAATTTATATAACACAATAATACAATAAAGTAATCCAGAAAGTATTTACATGAATCTACAGGGAAGTGAGCTGTATGACTGACCAATTCATACTGGATTGCTTGCTAAAACACCTTGTGTGCTACCATTTTATTAACATTAACACTATTTAACGTTAGAAATATTCAGGCTAGTGATATAAATGGTAAATTTTAATGCCCTGTATTTCTCTAGCACTTTTAAATAAAGAATCCTAATTAATTATTGAATTTATATTTAACTGTATATATTTTAATACTTTTTAAATGCATAAATTGTCTGATGACACCACCACTGCAGAAAGTATCTCCATGATGTACTTAAGCAAACTTCAAGAACAAAAGTTAAATCTTGGGTCAAGTTAGAAGCCAGACAGGATTAAAAACCGAATCTCTAACTGAGCTCCAGCTGTCAGTGAGTCTTTCTTGCTGTTCATCTTTGTGGTATGCAGCAGACTATTTAGACTCTGGTTTTTTTTTTTTGTTGTTTGTTTGTTTGTTTGTTTCCTTTGATCACAAAATATGTGATTTATAGGAATATGGGTCTAAGACATAAAAAGGAATGCTAATACCTTCCATTCTCATTTTAAGTGTGAAAACAATATTTGGATCAGATATGTACCACAGAATTAGTCCCTTTAAAACAAAACCAAGTCAAAAACAAACAAACAAGAGCAACTAACCAAAGAAACAAAACCCCCTAAAATAATTTCAAAGGACATTCAGGAATTGTTTTAGATGTTTTCCTAAGATTTTATAGTGAATTTTTTTTCTAAAATTTAATCAAATGTTTCATGGATCTTCTATTGTCATTCTTTGTCTTACGTACACTTAGAATTCAGCTGGGTAACTGTTTTGGTTTCTTCAGATGCTGTCATGCACATTTTGCATAGCTGAGATGTTTTACTTTCAGAATACATGTGAAATGGTCTAAATTAGATGGACTGTTACTGCTTTCACAGCATTGTTGGAAGCCTGCTGCTCTTTTGCCTAGATCTTTAAATGTTTAAACATTGCACTTAGAATGCATGTCTGTGAGGAACTGTCTCATGCCTTTGAGTTTCTTTGCAAATTGCCTAGGAGTCTTTTGAAAAACAGCTTTTGTAAATAAAGCAATATTCACTTTTAAGAATCAAATTGGTAACTTTTAATCATGAATTTCTAGTGGTCATTTCAAAGCCAATTCTTTTTAGGCACTGAAAAATTTCATTTTTATTTTGTACGCCTTTTTTTTTTTTTTTTTTTTCTTCTGTCCCTAATATGTTGAAATACTTTTCTTTCTAAAAATAAAAATGGCTCATGTAGAGCTGGATGATTTTGGACCCAATCTTATCTAAAAAGCCTACTTTTAGCATGCATGGGTCACACCAAGCTTTCAAAGATGCTAAAAGGATAATTCTATATTTTTGTCAAGATATTGGCTCACCTCTTGATTATGGACATTTGTCCAATTTCACACTCTTCTTTGGTTTTCAGTACTAAAGATTTTGGCCACTACAGATGCAAAATCAGTCTTCTTACTTAACATAATTTTAAATCAAAACTCTCATAATCACCTAGTCCTTCTACCTAACTGCTCATTATTAGTGATATCTGCATGAAAAGAAAATTGTTCATTTTCTCCTGCTGTTTATTCTCCAGCAGAAAGTATAATCCTTTATTGGTAGACATCACAATTAGCAGCTTTGGAGATCATAATTATTTCATCCCAGAGGCTTAAAAGAAATGAGGGCAAAAGATACTCTTAAACTATGTGTGAAAGTATTGAATTTATTGATAGTTACTTCTAATAGCTCTCAAAATTTCAATTGTCCATGAGACATGGGAATGTCTGTAAAATACGTTTATCTTTACATCAAAATTAGTATGAATGGGTTACTGGAAAGTGTACGTTCTGAGATAGTTATAGGACATAGGGGAAAATACAGAAATAATTTTAAAAAATGTTAATATATTTACACAAGATGGGACACAAATGTATATACCTGAACAGAATATTATCTGATAATGGAAGTATATCTGATTGTTGGAGAGCAGATTTGATCTCCTGAAACATGCTCATGAAACTGGTGTATGCTAACTTGACAGGAGTCTGGGGAAAAAGGAGCCCAACCCCTGAGCAGGTAGAGGTGATCATTTTTTGTTGTTTTGTTTTTCTTCTCGTCTCTTAACAATTGTCCTAATTTCATCAGACATTGATACAGTATTCTTGGCCATATTTCCAATGTGATGGTATGCAACTGTGTTTGCCTGAAATAACTGAAAAGTAATTTCACTTTCCTGCGTTTCTCCTGTGTTCCTAATAAAGCAATGTTTCCTGATTTTTCTAATAAAGCAACCCCACCCAACACTGCAAACAATGGAGCATATGTTCCTGTAGAAAAGATGCCAGCATAATGTTTTACAATGAGTGAATCTGTTGCAATCCTTTGCTCCTGGAAGCCAGGTCTGGAGAGCAGCTCAGCATAGTGACACTGCTCAGTGTCCTGGAATCTCCTTATAAAGCTACTATGCAGAAGGAAAGATGTAAAATGGAATAGAGAGAAAGTTCAATAAACTTTCAATAAACTTCTTTAAAATAAAATGCCAAATCCATTATTTCACAGAAAGATAGAAGCAATGAATATCATTTGGTCTTCTCTTCTGTTTCCTGGCAATTTTGCAACTAGATGGACAAGATTTAATATATCTATATCTAAGGTATTTAATAGATACTGATGTCCTTCAGAAACCAAAGTCAGTGTTTGCTACATACAGCATCTGAGTATAAGAAACTTTAGTCCGAAAGTCAGTACTACTTCAGTGCAGAAATATTACCAAAAGACCAGTTGCAAAATTAATTTGCGCATCAATTTTGCTAAGATGCTTATAATACCCTTTCAGCCATTAATTTAAAACAATTCCTTTGGAACCCAGATCATTCAGTGCTGTGAATTCTCACTGGAATTGCATAATAAAATAAAAAAAAAGTGGCCTTGAATGTTTTGGTTCTACAACATGGAGTATGTGCTTGGGCCACCTAGGAACGGAGAAGCCATTGCTCTTATAACCAGCTTCAGAAACTTGGCAAATTCTTTTGTCTATTAGGCACTGGTAGTAGATAAATGTGTTCAGGCATAGCTCTATGCACTCTTGTTCTTGATTGTCGTAGCTGAATTCTGGCTTTGAGGGAGATTTCAAGGACTGGTTAGTATCTCTACCTTAAGGCTGTGATGTAGTGATTAATTTTTATTTCCAAGACCTCCCTTACAAGTAGCCATGAAAACAAATGTCTCACGCTTTGATCACAAATTATGTTATCATAAATTTACATTCTTGCAAAGCCTCTTGCTTGAGGCCGTCACCCAAACTGCACCAGCTGATGTTCTGTTCTGTGCTCTCAAGATATTTGCGTTAGTTGCCTATTCCTCTGACAGAATGCCTTTCTAAGTATTTTCTATTCTTATTGTGTCTTCCACAGAGTATATCACAGGGACATTATTCCCTCTTTAAATCAATTAATTTTAAATAAAAATTAGTAGTAAATTATTTAAAGGTATCTTGAAGGTATAAGTTAGGATGAGTTAAAAAAACAAACAAAAGCAATGAACTACCTCATGGAATACTGTAGTATTCTACTGGCCGTAGTTTCCCTAAATCCATTTACTTTAGCACAGAGCCCACAGTTATATGTTAAAGTCCATTCTGAAAATACTGTCTTTCATTTCATTGATACACTCATTGGTTAGAGTATCTCTGAGGGATGACAGGCTATTTACTAAGCAGATGCTAAAGACAGACATGTTTGGTTTTATGTTCTTTCTTGAAATTGTCTTCATCTAGCTCTGATGGGGAGAGTTTTGGATTTTTATTATTATTATTACCATTATTATATTTTAGAAGTCTGTTTTCTTTGTATCTCAGCAGAAGAAGCCGCAGTTAGATATAATTTGTTACGAGTTAGGCCCTCCGTGTTGGGCTGTAATTCATAAGATGATTTAAAATTTCAGCTGAACAATGTAGCCTGCTTGAAAGTGATCATTCATTGAAACTGTGAAGCTGGGCACTGCACATAAAAGTGTGATTTAGGCTTGGGGCTTCTGGAGAAAAGCAGATGATGGTGCTTGCAGAATTACTAAGGGCATGTAATGCAATGCAAATATTCAACAACAGCAGAAAGAGCCCTGCGGGACAGTCCATGTGAACAGCTGTGTTTTAGCATGGTGAAAACAGGCAGCCTATTTTACTGCTAATATACATTGAAAATGAATATTGTGAGGAAAAGAAAACTGTTTACGAAGCAAACATACTCAAGCTGTGGGAGAAAGCTGCTTTCTTTTCTTGCCTAAAATGTAAAAGAAATGTTTCTGTTTTGCCTTTGTTTCTGCTTATATGATCCATTGTTTGTGTAGCAGTGTGTTGGGCATCTCTCACAATCCTACCAAGGTAAGTCCTTTTTTTTTTTTTTTTTTTTTTTTTTTTTTTAAAGGGAATTGTCAAGTTCTTACTTTGTGAGGAGAAAGGACTTGTGACAGGATTATATCACTGGTTTTGAACAACTTGACTTACAGGAATGTGTCTTATCTGTAAAATGGGTATGATTGTTGTGATATAGAGGTACATACTACTAAACTATTTGGCTGTTTGGATCTTTTTTGCAAAAATCTGCTTTATAGTTTCTTACTGTTAAATCTGATTATAATCAAATAATAAAAATTGGCGCCTAATGGAAGAGAAAACTTTGGAGCAGACTCATTCACAAGTATGAACTCTCTTACTTGCACACTGGGTGAACATTGCCCTCTGCTGATTGTGAGGAAAAAAAATTGCTGAAAACCTCTAAAAATACAGCTGAGACAAAACTTTCAGGTAAAGTAAAAGTTTGTTGCTGCTTACTGACATAGCTCAGTCTTTGACTATGACTCATTTGCTTGCTCAAGATTATTAAATGTGTGTGATTCAGTGTTTGAAGACACGTTTGTGTAGTCATTGTATTTACATGTATTTGTATAAATTAAGTCTTTTGAATAATCTAAAAGATATCAATATCGATGCAGTTTTCAGACTAGAATGACAGTTGGTCTTGTGTTCCTATCCATGGATTCTAAAAATGAATGGCTCTCAGTAACAGTGGAAATGACACTGAAATCTAGAGAAAGCAAAGAGATCAAGAATTATCAGTGTCTCTCACAGTACCTGCAAAAATGTTGGTGCCTGCCTGAAGTGACAGATTAACCAGGGAAAAGTTTGACAAGAGTAGCTTCAGTGGGGTTGACTGTTGCAAGCATCTCTGCAGGGAACATTTAGTGCCTGATGACAGCAAAGTATCCAAAACCTCCTGGCTTCTGCTGCCCTCATTGATCTTATGCCAATGCACTATTAAGGTGCTTTTGCTTGGAGGCACAAGAAAGGTGGGAAGCAGGCAAGAAGCAGAGGAAATTCTGTAAAGGAGAGGAGTAAAATCTCTTGCAAAAATATTTTGTGATGTTTGTTGTTAGGTGACTGATATAATATTGGAGAAAACAAAAAAAGGCTCAGTAGCATATTGTACAGTCCTGCTTCCTGAGACTATGTCTTTGTTCCTGGAAGACCTCAATCTGAAACATGCCTTACTAAAAGCTTTACCAGTTAATATTCTGGTTGAATGGGGGTACCTAATCTGATCTAATGCCCCCAAGCGAATAACTATAAGGCATTTTTTGAGAGATGCTTACTTTTCCCAAAGATTGGAAAGAAGACTTTGTAATGCAAGGAATGCATTCTTGTCTCTCCGTTTTCCAACATGACCACAGTAATATGAAATATGTAAAAGAAGATGAAAGCCAAAAGCATGAAATTTGGGAGATTCCTGAATAGGTTTTTTTTTTCATTTTTAAAACATTTTTGAGGCAGATATAAATAAGTTCTATTAATTCTATTCTATCTATTATATTAATTATATTTATTATTCTATTGCTAATATGCTCTTTCACTCCAACACATCACTTGTCTTTTTTTTTAATACTAGTTTTTAAAAGATTATAAAGAATATATTTATCCTGTCCAAAATCCAAAGGGATATATGTATGTGCTCATTTGCTCATTTTAAAGTACACAGCATAAATGTACATACAAAAATGAAGAAATTTCTTGCCAGGCACTGCTGTATTGATCATGTCCTAATTGGTAGTAGAAATATGTCTGTTCCTGGAATGATCTGGTTTTTTAACACCAGTAATGCAGAAAGGCCTTTCTCTCGTTCTATTTAACTCTGTTAATTTACTTATCAATGTGTAAATAATAAACAGCCTGAAAGAAACCACAAACCCCACAAAAAATAAGCAAATAACAAAAAAAAATAAGTAGGCTGTTATGACAAGAGTTATCAGATCTCAATCTGATCTGTTTTATGATATAGAAATATGTACAATAAAATTTTGGAAGTTAGAAATTTAGAGACTAGTTATAATAGTTAGAAACTACAGACTAGATAGAGACTAGTCTATAGTAGTTAGAGACTATTTATAATAGATGTAGTATATATATTTACTACATATGTACTAGGACGTGTTCCAAAAAATCAAAGACTTTACACAAAACTTTTCAACATTCTTTTGGTCCATCACTGCATAAAGCACTGCAGTAATTTGCTTTGCTGATTAATGTGTCTTTCGATTCTTTTTCTTTTCAACTACATGATTCTTCAGCTTATCTTCACTGATCTCTTCCTAACTTTGTTTCTTTGCCAGAGGTGGGAAATAAAAGTAACACTCAAGAAATCTTAACTTCAGTCCTACAGGCTGAAATTCAGAGGTGACGAGCATGGGCCTACTGCACCTATCTTAAGAATTTTAGAGGACAGAAACTGCTGTCTTATCTGTGACTTGCTTACTGGAAGTTCTTGTCAGCAGCAGAATTTTAAAAACTCTTAAAAATATAGTCAGCTGTTTTTCAACAACAGTCTTCAATTATTGTTTTAGTTGTTCTTATTTTTTTATCACCAAATTACTCAATACTTGTTACATATATATGTACGTATACATGTATATATATATGATGAGCATTTTTTTAGTTCTTGCTTGATGATATCTCAAATAGGTGTTTGACTTCGTGCCCTTTGGACTTTTGACTTTCTAAGGCCTTTGGATCACTAGTTTTGTTGTTTCCAGCTTTCTTGAAACTTGAAAAATTGAAATAAAGCAATGTGCAGAAGTTTTTGTTGAAAGGTGATATAATATTAAGTCAGTCACCTTTTTCTTATGGATGCAGGTAATGACAAAACAACACATATCGTTTTTGTCTGTAGGATGTACAGGTGCATGTAGGAAAAGATACATTAAAGGAATATGATTTTAGTATTTAATTAATGGCATGAAGACGTAGATTTTATTTTCTTTTAAAGATGTCTGTGTCTCAAGTTGAAATAGAAAAGCATTTTTTTTCCTGATGGGCATTTAATTAGCAGCTAGTGTAAAAACTTGTTATCAAATTAGGTTGATGCTTTAGTATGGTATTGTTCTCAAGAAACGTTGATGAATATCAATACAGGCTTTTTGTTTCCCACAGAGATGGATTGTTCTTAAATGCCCTTTTAATACTATTTTAGTCTCTGTTTCTGGAGTACATAACATGAAAGCATCAATGCCAGACTTTCTCAATTACATTTCATGTAAATGATGAGACAATATGGTAGAAACTTGTCTCCTTTTGTGGCCTGTTCACAGTAGGAATACAAACAAACTAACAAACAAACAAAAAATCAAAGCAAACATATGAACAAAAAAATGCACACAAAACCACACATGATTGTGAACATTTAGGTTAGTAAGACAGCTCTCATTACAGTAAATAACTGAATCCGGCAGTTGTAATGAAACAGTTACTTAAACAGTGCTTTCTTGAGAAATTAGAAAAGGATCAAACACGCAGATATCAAGACTCTGTACTAAGTAAGGTCTTCTATTCCTGTCAGAAGCATTTATTTCTTGTGTATATATGTCTATACATCTATAGCAGCCAGGTCCCCCACTGTTTGCAGGTTGCTCTTTTGCTGTTTGGTGATGTCATACCTGGGGAATGGCCTTTTCACAGTGACAAAGAGCAGGGAACTATTACCCATTCTTTCCTGTAGCTGCATGAGATTCAGACAAATAAGTCTTCTCTTCAGGACAGAAAAAATATGCTGGGATGGATCTGAGAGTGCTTAGCATACATCACTGCAATTCTGAAGATGCTTTTACCACCTGCTTTACTTCAGCTTCTGCCTAGAATACCAGTAGTATGGGCTTAATTCACTGAGGTACAGTCATAAACCTCAGTATGATGAGAAAAGATACTACCACAAAATAGCATGTGAGGAAATATTGGATTCTTTCTAGGCTATTCTGAAGCACTCTTTGGTATGATATGTTTTCTGGATTTGCTTTTTGCTTTCTTTCTATGGAATTTTAAAAAATTCTTTTAACTTCATTCTGTAGCTGTTCCGTCCTTTTTTTTTTCTTTTTTTTTTCCTTTTTTTTTTTTGGTGGGGTGTTTTTTTTTTTTGTTTTTGTTGCTTTTTTTTTTTTTTTTTTTTTTTGTGGGGGGGTGTTTATTTGTTTTGTTTGTGTTGCTTTTTTTTTTTTCTCCAAATATTATTTAGCTTTCCTTTCTCAACAGGGATATAAATGTTCAGAATGTCAACTAAGTTGTGAGGAAAGGGAAAAAGTTAATATATTTTAGTCTCATATCTCAGAGAAAACCATTCTAGTAAATCTTTGCCAAATTTGAATCTAAAATTATATTCTTCTTACTGTGTTTCTGTTTTATAATAAGACATAAAAGTAAATGACTAGTTTATAGACACTTTCATCAAGTAAGTGTTATGTCTAGATTAAATATGTTTTGCATATTAAATACCAACTGTGTTTTTAAATAGGTATTTGAATAACAATTATATCATGTTTCCTTTTAAATCGTGGTATTCTGCCAATACCAAGGATGGTACTGTAAATGGAAAAAATCTTGGGGAATACCTTTGCACGAAAGTGGCATTGCAAGTCCCTCAGTTCTTGCTTCTTCTGCTCTTTGCTTCAGCAAGTGCAGGAAGATGTGTAAGATATACTTTAGAACACTGACAGCTAGGACTTTTTTGGCCTCTATCTGTTGTCAGAATTTTAGTATATCCCAAGTAGGCTGACCATTAAATAATAAATGTATTTTCACTGCTCCAGAAAAGGGTTAAACTTTGAATTTGTTCAATCCTTATTATGTCAATATAGTTGGTGCTTAGATTGTTTAATCTCTGTGGCCAGTTGTTGTTAAATGCTGTGTATCACACTGAATAAGGAGGACTAACGCACTGAGCTCTCAGAGGAAGCTTTATATAGGCTAAATATGTTATTTTATAAATTGTGAAGAACACTGGGAAGAAAAACGATAGGACTTTTTAGAGCTAATAGCTTTTACTGTATGTTGTATCCACTGAACAGAAAGAAAAATGTCTGCAAATGTAGTTTGTTGTTACCTAGCTGTGAGTTTTCTGTTCCTCCTTCTTTAGACTTCTTTAACTGTTGAAAAGTTTCAGTCTTTGTTTGAGGGAATTAATCAGAATTAGACCTCTCTGCAGGTTGCATGTTACCATGATTTCAAATTTTTTGAGGCACACAGAGGAGGTTATTTTTTGCCTGAGGAATCAAAGGCTAATAACTTAGTAAGTTTTTACTCATTCTTGTTTTTACAAAAGAAATACTGTCATTCTGGTTGACTCATAATGTTTGTTAACAATATACTTGTGAATATCCCATTCCAGGAGAATTTAAAGAAATTAAACTGTATTTTTATTAAAAAATGAACTGAAATTAAGCCCAGCCACTTAAAGCCTCTCTTACCTTACTCCTTGTCAGATGGGTTTAAAGATAAATAATGGGCAAAGTACTGTTTAAAATGAGTCTATGCTGCAACATTTACCAAAAGTATTGTTAATGAAGAGCATATAATGTAAGATACCTATATAGTCTCTACTCAAATGTTACAGTAGTGAAGAGGCTGAAAGCATCAAGGCAAAATCAGTTTAAAAGTGTAATTGCTGCCCGAGAGTAAATCCTTTTTCAAGAAACTTATCTGATGCTGGAATCTCCATAAGTGCAAGATGAGTAATTTATTTCTCAGATGGCAGAGCTGTCCATTTGTATATTAAGATATCCTGCATTTATTCTGCTCCTTCTTGCACTGCTTTTGTCATGCATTCTCTTTTTCTACCACAGCACGAAACTGTGCTTGTACTAGAGGCAAAGGTAGACAAAAAAGATTACTTATTTACAGGATTATTAAATGTCGCGCCGATCCGCGGGAGACGAGTCCCAAGCTTTCATGGTCAACAAGTCTCAACTTTATTAAGTATGCTAATCA
>JAOWBP010002559.1:16699798-16733223 GCA_028571105.1 Tragopan temminckii | reverse complement strand
CTACATTCTTACTAGCTTAACAACATCATGTCCTTTCCCTTGCAGCCATTCGTCCTGTTCAGATAAACCCACTACAATTAAAGACCCTCCAATAAGAGAAAATCTAACTATTGCCAATACTGTCAGCTCATTTGGGAATTGCTAATATCTATGGTTTTCCTTTGAACTCTGCTTGTACCTTTCTTACTATGAAGACAGCTTTTCAAAAATTGTTACTTGAATTGCCATTTTCAAATATACCCATACAGATGAGAAATCCCTTAGTATCCTGGCACAGCTACATGGTAACCTGGATAGCGATATGTAGCACAAGAGAATTACAGCATTAAATCTTTGAGACCATATCAGAGAATCACTTCAGTACACTTCTTGTGTGTTACAACCGCTTGTATTCACGCCCATTTTAAAACAGTTCCTATTTCAGAATGCATCACTCCCAAGTTTGCTTGAAACTTCTTTTCTCCTTTTAAATAAACTGGGAACATGCTCCCAGGACTTGCTGCTCTGGCTTTTGCATCATTATTTTGATCACTTCCATAGTTCATTCACAACATTTTTCTGATTCTTCTGTAATGTTCTCAAATTCTGTGGAAGAAGTAGCCACATATGGTACAGCTTTTGTATGTGTTTTGTAGACCTCATTTAACTCTCACTGGCAGTGGTGTAAAACAGTAAAATGTTATGTTAAACTACTTAATCACAACTAAACTTCAGTTTCTTTATCTGAAAACATATACATTTTCTTCTGTGCTCATGCTTTTTTCCATGGTATAATGAATCAGTGGAAGTTTACCTGGATCAGTAGTTTCAGAAGAATTATAATAAGCAAGCCTAGAAAGAGTAAATTTGTGCACTGCAATAGCCAAGTCATCAGTGCGGGGAGGACCTAGTGTGACAGTAGGAAAGAATGCTTCTTAAACTGAAAACACAGAATAAATATAATTTGAGTTATGGAGAAAAGAACACTTCATCTTATGTAGGAGCACTGAGTATTTCTAAATTAATACATTTATCATTTAGTGCATTTTTTGGTATTTAGATTCAAATAATTGCTTGAATTAATAATGCTTTAGAGAGGTTTGGTCCAAATTCAAGGGCATACTTACTTCTTATGCAGGTACACACACAGAGACCTCACAACAGGAATTGAGGACTGAGTAACATTCTGAACAAAGATCCAAGACAGATACAGTTATATAAATTCATATCAGTAGACTCAAAATGAGGTGCTCAATAAGAACCTAAGCTCATCTGAAAATAGGAAATACATCTGTTGTTCAGGAAATATTTTATCACGTCTGAAAACAGAATGTTCTGTGGTATGAGTACAGACGAGATATACTTTATTTCCAAGGAACATCACAATAGATCTGGAGATCTAGATAAGCTTTTCAGAGATTGGAATAACTCCTCGGGGCACATGAGCTGCTGATCTCCATCATTTACTCTAGGAAGTGCATTTTCTACATTTTCAAAATATCTATACACCAGAAATTTTGTTTTCCATATCAGCTCTATAGGAATAATAGTGTCAACTTTATAAGATTGATAATATCATGCTGTTTGTTTTAAAAAAAAATAAAATCAGCATATGATTAATGTATGTTATCCACTTTTATGGTGTTGCTCCTGCAAACCCTCTTGTAAACCTGGAGAAGGATATGTGACAATGGCATTTTGTGAAAAACAATGTGATATTTTCTGGTTTTCTTGCTTTTCTGATAACTTGGAGAACAAGAATGTAGTTTTTGATCTAAGCAACTCTCAGAGATGTCTGGAGATGACACCGGGTGGATAAACAGATGCATTTTCTCAGGTTTCTGGGAGTTATTCACCACTTCTGTGTTTATTTGTAGATTGTGACCTGGGTTCTTAATCACTTTTTTAACTCCATAAATTTGATATGCTGTCAAAAAAGAATTGTAGGTATTCTTTAAAACAAACAAGAAAGAAAAACAGAATCAATTAGAATCCTATCAGACCAGTAATAACAAGTATACCAAGAAAAAAATGGGTGTTGTAACGTGCAATTTTCATTTCACTGACCATCATGGAAAAGCTATTTCTTTAGAACAGTTACCATGTATTAAAAGTTGACCTGACTGCATGCTTCACTCAAGCATGCCTTACGTTGGAATGATGATAGAACACATCTGTAGATTGTATTTGGAAAAAAAAAAAAAAAAAAAAAAGAAAGAAAGAAAGAAAGAAAGAAAGAAAGAAAGAAAAAGAAAAAAATGAAATTTATTTCCCGTTTTCTCCTTATTTTTTTACATTCAATGTATAATTTTGTCAGCTGTCCAAAACAGCTCAGAAGAGCTAAGGATAAAATTATAGAACTTCTGTTTAGAAAAATGAGAACTTAAACTGGATGACATGTGCAATTATGTTGTGAGGAAAACATATCACAAAACATCCACTGGAGAATCTATAAATATATGCAAATCTTTCTATTTGTTCTCATAATTCTTTCAATTACAGCAGTGTTAGATAAGTGTAAATTCTAAAAGAGCTCTGAGTACATACAGATCATGGTCCTGACTTGCTCCAAAAGCAGGAAGTCTGGTTTTTGGAGCAGTAAAACATTGTTGGGCGAAACTGCTTTTTTCCCATTTATTTATTAATTTATTTGTTCTTGTTTTAATCTGCCTACAACACCTGAAGGTGTACTGATATCACCGTTCAGTATAGGGTAACAGGTAAAAACCTTTTTATAACATTAAATGTGACCTGCAAAGTTTTTAATATAAATTAATATATTACATATAGTATAATAAACTAGATTTCAAATGTGACAATGAGATATTGTGATGTTTCTTGTCACAATTTCAGATCCTACAAGTACAGGTATGAGGTATGAACTATATATTATTTGTCATATCTTCCTATTTTTTATTTATTTATTTATTTTTCTTTCTTTCTTGATTCATAGAATCACAAGATTGGAAAGTTGGGAACTCATAAAGTTGGGAATTTATTACAGCTTGTTTGTGAAAAGCTATGTTTCTAGCTTTAACCCTAGAGGTTCCATATTCAAAGACAGTCCAGAATAGTAGCTGTTATATTAAGAAAGAGTTAATTCGATATATCAACTGTGGTAGGCATTTTATCTTCAGGATGAACTTCCTTTGGTCAGTAGACACAAACGACTTACTTTATCCCCAGGAAGCAGAGTTGACTGGAACAAATCTACACTTCTAACCTACCACTCTTATTTTCTGAAACAGTCTTACCAAAATACAGTAATGATTTTTTTGCTGCACTTATGAGAACACTTCCTTACTGCCCTGCCCTAAGGAAGTGACCTTTGTGTGACGTGTCTGTTTTCTTACTTGATAAAGTGTATCTGACCTTCTGAATATTACCAGAAAGTGTGTGGCTGTTAAGAAGGGAAATAAGTTAGATGTATAAGCAGTAGGCCCTATTAGCTCCAATCCAAGAGGTTGAAATAGAATAAAAAATCTGTAGAACACTGGTTCACAACAAAAATGATTTGATTATTGCATTTCACTAGTGAGGCATTATTAGTAATACACAGAAGTTCCCACTCAATGGGAAATTAGGAAATGAAATGTCTGCTATGGCTTGTAAGGAATGAGTTATTTGCAGAAGTGTTGCTTTGCAAATCTAAAAAGCAACAAGATAAAACAATGTGAGGATCAGCAATTGCTTTATAATCATAGGATTGGATCAGGAATGGCAAAAAGCAGTGTAACCTGCTAGTGTCTCACCATCTCATATGGGTCTTAATTTCAAGGGCACAGAATGTAAAAAAAAATTAGTCAGTCAGGTCTCATGAGTAAGAATTTAATATTGTTTGTTTGATAGCAGGGGAAAACTGTGGGAATACAAGAAAAACTGTTCAGAGCAGAAGCTGTGAAGCAAGATAAACAGCAGAAAACTTACAATTTTGAGATTTATTTATTTATTTATTTGGAAAAACAGAACTTCTGAGATTTGAAGACACCTCTATAAAAGATCTGCTTTCAGAGGCATTTATATTTGACTACTGAATACCAAGAATTTTTTTTAAGCACTTTGGGCAAGGAGGAAATCTTGAATATAATTTTAGTATAACCCTGAACTCTCAGCTATGTCATGCAATAGCCACAGTAAGAAAAGATAACGATGATGTTTCCCTGTCTAGAATGATACTATGTTTGTAGAATTTTTTTCTACCATCAGTTGTGGTTTAAATAGTATTCAACAGAAGCTGGATGTTAACAACCAAAATGTTTCTACTTTTATTTGAATTTTGCCTCTATTTGCAGAATATAGCCCACAATGTAAAAAACATTTTTTAATTGAAACAGCTGCAAATGAACTCTGAAATCTTGTCCTGTGTACTACTTTTATGCTCTTGCATACTCCAGTAAATGAAACTTTGTAATGGATGTGCCTTCTTGCCAGTATATTACAAAACTGCTAGTGATGGTACAAACTTAGTAATTGTAACAGATTTAGTGCAAAGAGTTTTCTTTTACGACTATACTTTTAACTTGTGGCCGTTGTTTAACCATTAGTGTATGCACTTCATAAATGTGTTGGTGATGCCTCTGCCTTTATGTACACGTGTGCTGTGAGCTCAAATGGGCTTACGAGTACAACTGTGAGGAAACTAAAAAAAGTAAGGCATTATATTTCAGAAAAAAAAAAAAAAGATGTAAGTTCTTACTGTATTTTTGCTTTGTCAATCAGAGGAAAACAATATGTTTTCTATATTTGTGATAAAAATTATATGGCATTCTCTGTTAAAAAAAAAAAAAGTTATACAAGGCTGTGCCTTTGTTAAATATGAAATACTTTCCCTAACACCAGTGTGAACTTTAACAAAGCAGAAAAAAAGAGTTGTTAGGAACAGATTTGTATATTCCTAGCAAAAGTGCATAATGGAGTTTGTAACACAGGAAATTCGTGGCAGCTTCAGTATCTGAATTGAGTTCCAGTTAAGCTTTAAGATTATGGAGGTCATGTTTGACAACCTCCAAAAGGCTGAGCATATACTGTGGGAATGCTTTGTCTTTGATGCCAGTCAGACTGAAGAAGAAATCTGTAGTGTCTGAGAATAACATATTGTAATGCTATGAACAAAAACTTAATTGTTATTTTAAGTTCAGCAAGAAAGAGAATGCAGCAATCACTCTTTTTACTGATTTGAAGTAAGAGATTTGCACAAGCATATGTTTTTGAATGGGTACTGTAAAGCAGCCTAAAAATCTAAATATCCTGAAGTAATTTATCTAATTACTTAAGTTTGAGGCACTTATGGTACAAGTGTTATATTGCTAATGATATGCATTGAAAATTGGGACAACGTAGATGTCTTACTAAAATACTCAATACATTTTTAAAAGATAAGAGTGAATTCATGGTCTTTTGCATTAGGAAATTACATAATTCAGTGCACTTGATGCTATTTAAAAAAAATCTGATTTTTATTAGTTTCAGCTTAATATTTAAATGCAATATAGTACTCTTGAAGTAATATTTGTAGGAGAAGGGTCTTTCACATAAAAACAAAATCAGGGAGGGTTTAATAAGCAGGATTACAACTTTTTGGAAATTAGACTGCCATCATGCAGTAAACTGAGACATATGAGTGAAAGAAAAATATAAAATATTTTTTGATATGACTGACATGAATAGAGTGAGGTAAACTGTTGCAGTTGTGATTGTTGCTATGGCAGCAAGTTCAAAAATTTCATTTCGTGCTGTCATTAATATGCAAAATAAATTTTTGTCTCAAGGCTGACTGGGGCAGACAGTCATTTCTTTGCAATAAAACTATATTTATATAAAATATCTATTTAGAAATATAATTACAGTAGAACAGAAATATGTAGGCCAAATGTAACTCACACGCAGACCTCATGAGAGTATTCACATAACGACAGCCTTATTTTGTTGAATGTCTCTTCTTTAGCCTGTACTGAATATACGATTTCATTGGGCAAAGGAGGATTAAGAGGTACATTGTTAACATGTCAAAGACTCAAAGGGGCCAAATTCAGAAGCACTTCAGTGGATGAGCTAAGTGATTCTGAATGGAAATGGTGATTTTTTGTGCAAATACCAAATATAACACACATACACACATATATATGTATCATCACTTAGTGATGTCGCACTCAGTTAGTGTGACTTTCTTATCTGCAGCCTCAAACACAGTCTTACCTCAGTTGCTCTCTGACAAAGATTGACTCTTAAAGTCCTTTTTCTATCCTATTAAAAGTAAACTTCAAGTCTCTCAGCTGTATCTTGTTTTCATCCATCACTCACTACTATAAAATCAGTTGTTTTCTCTAGTCATCCAAGGACATTATACTACTTCTTTCAATGTCACTCACTACATTTTGGAGCTCTTAACAGATAATGAAAATTACCCACCTTCAAACCTTTCTTGGCCAACATATCTACAAAATCTAACTGGAGAATGCCATTACTATACAGAGATTTTTTTCTCAATCTTCTCTCTATATCTCTTCTTGTTTGTTTGTTTATTTTTTCTCTTCACTGAATTTGCAAGCATTTTGTGGAAATGATGGTTTTGTTTTTTTTTTTTAATCTTGAAATTGCATATTGTTTTCACATATGATATGTCATAAGGATTGCACACACAAAGTAAAACAAATTGCATACAACATAAAGCTGTTACATATGTGATGGCTACTGATACTGAATGAAACTATTATAAGCCTTTGATGCAAAACTATCAGAAAACTAAGAAATTCTTAAAGGAGAAAACATAATAAGGGTGAAAGTTGGAGTTACTTGCTAAAGCATTTTGTAAGTTAGCATTATAAATTGCTAACAGAGGTCTGTTTATTTCTTATTCAGTGTCATGGATTTCTTTAAAGGAATTATAGAAGTTATAGAATCCAAGCACATTAACTTGGTGCTAATAGTATGAGTTTTGTTTTTGCTGGATGCTATCATAAAGGGAGGCTCGAAAAATAACTATTAGTCTGTTTTCTGTATAACTCTTGCAAAAGAAATTCTACACTGACATCTTCAGGATGTGAACTCCTGTGTTTATTAACAGTAATGGTATGTCTGCACTGAAAAAAATTTATATTCACCCTTATTGAGTGGCACTCATTAGCAAAGAAACATGGGCCAGCCTTTGTGCCTATGCAGCACTGTCTCTCTAGTGAGCATACCAGAATAGTGCTCATTAATACTTGTGGATTTTATGATAGAGTCTTTGAGAAAGAGGAAGTCATAGATGATGGTCATTTTATTTCATATAGATTACTTTTTTACTTATAAATGACCTTTAAAAGGCTTTCCTTTTCTTCCAGTAGTTTGAGACAATCAAAATTGAAGGACTAGCTACATTCTGAAGGAAGCACTGACTGTTCTCAGGGTCTCTGCTTACCTATGGGAGACTGGATTTAACACTTCAAATAGAAGTTCTTTGAATTTATGATCAATTTAGAGGTGTTCTATTTAGATGGACTGGGGTCCATCTCCCAGTTCAATGCTACAATTAGAATGTTACAACTGAAATAGTTGTCTATTAGATTTCTGAGTAGATACCAGATCTTCAAAACAAGAAGAGGTCAGCCATATTTTTATAGTGGAGCAGACATTAATATATTTAACATATGTAAAAGGAATTTACTTCTGTGATCTAGACCTATGCTTATTATATCACATAATAGAAATCTTTACAGTATCATGACATAAAAAAAAAAAAAAAGAGAGAGAGAGAGAGAGAGATGTTACTTAAAACTTAAATTACAAGAAAGCTTGATATTGATTAGAACAAACCATCTCATCTTTTCAGAAATGTCATCATAAAAATGCCTCAGAGTGAATTCAAATGAAATATCTGGGAAAACTCTGGGGGTATCTGTCACAAGAATTATAAATCATACCTATTTCTTTCCCATTTCAAAGTCTGTAGACACTTCATCTGAAGATCTGGCAGTCCTTATCTTATGCAAGTAGATCTTATGACCTATAAAGAAAAGCCTTTTAGAAGAATGGTAACATTGATTGTTAAATATTAGATGTCTGTCTTAGGATGAAGTCCTAAGTGCCACAGGGATTTGAGATATTTAAAGTTTGCTCTGTTTCTTTCTTAGTTGGATCTTAGACAGCCTTTCACCTACTCTGCTTACGCCTTTATCAGCGGTTGTAGGGTTATGACAAAGTCAGTTAGAAGACAGACATGTTGGAATTCCACCAGTAATTTGTGATAATCGCTCAGTAATTTCACCTACATTAGCTTGCATACTGCTTAGTGTTTTTTGTTGTTGTTGTTTTTTGTTTGTTTGTTTGTTTGTTTTCCCCATTATGAGAGCATATTTCATGCCACTTCCTATCACAATTATTTAGGAATACTTTGGACTACCCAGAGTGGATGCAACTAAAATAATTAACAGTATATAAAGTAGATCCTGCTGAGAAAAAAACACATTTTGTGTTTCAGAAATAAAGCATTAAGACTATCAATTGCAAACTGGCTGTCATAACAACACAAGAAATATTCTCCACAAAGCGTGCACATGTCAGTGACACTTCCATATCATTCTTTCACAGAGTGACACTCTCTTTGCTGACTTCTGCCAAGATTTACCACAGGAAAGCAAAAAGTGTGCACACAGTGCACATACAGTGCACATTCACCCTTTTACTGCAATTGACAACGTGCTGCTTTGCCCTTTGACTTCCCCTTACTATCTGCCATAAGAAAGGTAAAAGAAAAATCTTGAGCATCATAAACATCAATTTTCACCTGTAGAGATATTCTTTGAGAAAGATATAAATGTGAGAAAAAGCAATGGCGGGGAAAAGACAGAGAAAAGGATCATTGCAAACTAGCTTTAAGCCTGTGTATAACTTATGCAAGAGAGATAGTAGTTCTCTGGTTTACTTTTCTGAAAAGCAAACGTAGAATTGTATGTTCCTCTCTGAGGTGGCCTTGCCTAATGTCAGTTATGAATTACTATGACAAGGTTAAGCTATTTCATAAGCAAACTTTAAAAGTTATCAAAAGTATAAGGAAATATAATTAAAGGTGACACCATAGCCTGATTAGGAGTGAAGAATGATGAGTGATAAGTGCATACACATTTTAGAATGTAGAATTGAATGGGGAAATCAGGAAATAGATAGGAAAAGTAGAACTAAATTAGGAAATTTTCTGGTAACTAGGCTTACGTAAAATGTTTTGAGAAATGGTAATTTTGGCATTCAGGACATTTTAGCTAGATATGTAAATAAAATGTAGAACATTAGGAAGTCTGTCATTGAAAGGAAGTGGTTTGCATAAGCTAGATTGCCTTTTTCATCTTTTGAGTATTTAGTTCTATATTTTGCTTGAACTAGTCCGGACAGACTCTGATTATTTCTATTTTCTGCTCGTCTAATTTTAACTTTGACCATCTCTAGCCTGTGTCAGCGGAAGCAACACCGACAAAAAAGTGCTCTGTCTTTTGAATTTTATTTTTAGATCTTGAATGATCAAGCGTGAACTGAGCTTTTCCACAGTTTTGCAATATAGCAGCTGGGCCTGTTTCAGTGTTGCCTTTTAAGCTGCTCACTGCAGATAGGCCAGAGTGCAAGGTCTGAGGGTGTGGATTAGCCAAGCAAGCCATTGTCTGATTGCTGGGGCACTCATCCATCTCTAGCTGGACATAAAACACTCCCATGGTGTCTCTATACTAAGCAGCCTTCTACTTACAGTTCAGAGACATGACAGGTTTAAAGTATATTTCCCAGCCAATATATGATGGACTGGGAGACTGTCATACTCTGAGCGCTGCCCAGACACACGTATTTTACTAGAGGTAAATATCAGTGTAGCAATGATCTACTGTCACTATTCAATCCAGTCTTGTCATCTTTCACTCAGTAAACAGTAAGAAAACAATTAAAATCAGAATATCAAGGTTTTTTTCTTAAAGTTTCATATGACAAATAGTAGCAATTCAGCATAAACTTTTTTTCTTTACTGCAATTTTGTCTTGGATTGTACTCTACAGAGCAGATGTTCCTTGAATGAAACATTCAGGTCCTGACCACCTGTATGCATATAACATGTACACCAGAAACCTGCAGGAATATTTGGAGAAATGCCACTTGTGAGAAGAGGTGGAATATTTTTTTATGTGAAAGTTTCTGAAATGAGCGCTGCATGCATAGTTGATACAGTCTGATCACATAAAAGGAAACAATTTTGTTATCCTCTATAAAGGTCTCAGAGGACTTTTCGCAATGTAAAGAGATGCTCTTTCTAGCATATTGCCAAACAGCAATAAATTCAGTGGAATTTTGTTTCTCTACTCTTCTCTTTGTAGTTTTAGTTGCATCCAACACTGCAGTAAACATACATGATATAGTTGGTTGTTGTTCATTTACATTCCACTGTGATAGCATACAGTAATGTTCAGAAAGGTGCGTTTTTTTTAAGTACGTGTCTTGTCAGTGTCTCCAAAGCTGTGCACTTCAAGTTGCTTTCTTTTTTAGAACGTTCTTAGACTATGGCAGTCCCACAGGTAAGCAGGTAGAAAATCAGACAGGTTGCTGTTTGTAGTCTTTCTGAATTTCATCAGAATTCAACAAAATCAATCTACTTTTGCAAAATGCTTCAATTTGGTAGATGAGTGTTTTGCAATAAAAGCTCAGTTTCATCAGAAAAATCCTGTTTATTGCTATTCCTTATATGATGGGATAGAAATGAAACAGATGCATTTCAGTCTGCTAATCACAGAGCATGACTGATTGACTTTCCACCTCCTTTCTATCCTCTTTCACTTAATTGCCATTGTATGACACCAAGATGGGAGCTACAAAGCCTGCAGACTACATTGCAACTTTTTATACTGGTTTATATTGATTATATCTATATTTACTTTCAGAATTAACAAGTATGTGCATAACGTGTGTGAAACACCATTCTTTGTGTTTATGTTGCTGGAGCTTGCTTTTCAGACAGTATTTGCACATTACAATACTTCAGATGGTTTTTTGGGATACTTATGCTGGTTGATAGCATTTAAAGAACATGAGAAAAATAATACATTTGTAAAGGGAATTAATGCACTGGTCAGGACAGTATTTAAGCATGCTGTTAAATTAGAAGTAAAAATTAACTTGAGTTTTATGATGGATTAGTGTACAGAAATCTCTTCCTGAATTAATGACCCAGCACAGAATAACTAAATAAAAATACAGTCTGCCAAGAATATATGTTAAAGAGTGTTAATGAACTTTATAAATAAGGCAGTTCTGACCAAATATGCAGCTTCCCAGTCAGAATACCTGAGCAGAATAAACATGATTGAATATTAATTGTTGGGAACACAACACATAAAATGTTCTGTATTTTCAACTTACGTGACAACAACAAAATCCCACTGACAGACTCTAATGATTTTTCTTTGGTTTTCTGTGTGGCAGCCATTTTCTACATTTAGGATTTTTTTATTTTTTATTTTTTTTTTTTAAGAAAAATTCATTATGGAAAGCAAAACTTCTCAAGAATACATATCAAAACTTTTTAAGATTGAGAAAAAAAGCGCCTTTTTTTTTCTTAAGGAGACGTCACCTCCAGAATAACAGGTAATAGTGTGGTTAGAATAATCTTGAGGGACATAAGAAACTGCAGTTCAATTTGTCACTTTGCTTGGAATCATCATCACTTCCTGCAATGATCTAGTGACCTTGAAGCACAGTAATATTATGCTGTCTTTCAAGTATGCAGTAAAATGTAGTTAAGTATTATCACTTTTAAAGCAGTAGCTATTAACAAATTGTATGAGAAGAGTATTGTTATTTTCCATTGTTACTTCTGTTTTAAAAAAGAGTTGTCCAGGTGGTGCAAAGGAAACACTTGATAAAACCTTAGGGTATCTTTGCACAATCAATGCTCTGAATAACTTTCAGCCAGCACAATAAATGATTTTTCCCTTGTGTTATTACATTTAAAGAAACTGAGAAAAGTATTACGCAGAGGAATTGCTCTGTGAAATTTGATAAATTGCCAGAAGTCAAGAGGTCTGAGTAATATATTTTCCTTCTATCTAAAGCCTAGTTTATGTTATGCACAATAAATAAATAAATAAATAAATTCTTCTGGTCTCCTGCTGATTTGTCGGTGGTTCTAAGAGCTGAATTTGTAAGGCTATTTTTTTTTCCCTTATCCTGGAGTTACTACAAAAAGAATAAGAAAAAGAAAGGGGAAGGGAGAAAAAAAAGACAAGAATCAAATCCTTAAGCCTTATTTTCTTTCTTTTCTTAGGTCTGGAGCATAAGTTTACTTCTAGCTCTTGTCTGAACCATGAAGAGTGGAGAAACAGAAGATGTTTTGTAAGATGTTCCTATCATTTCTACTGAATTTTACGGTAAATGCTTCCGTCTTAATTAAATAGTAAACAAAGGTTTTGGTGGTAGGAAGTAGAAGTTATTTCCATTTCTTACTTTGGTTTTACTCCTGGGAGTTCACTTGGATTTCTTTCACACTTCTAGTTTTGTAATTTGAATACTTAAAGTAAGTTAAAACTTGGTTATACTAATGAAAGATATAATTAAAGTAATAGGTTAGTTACCTAATTCATACTTAGAGAGGAATTCAATAATATATAATAAATACACTATTTAGATATTAAAGTAACAGTATTTAATACTATTCTTCATATAGATCTTCCTTTGAAACTTATGTATGCTTTGATGTTGCCTATATTGCTCAGTAGCAGGAACTTAAATGTTTGAAATACTTATAAATAGTGTGGTGAATTACAGGCTTCTTACGTCATGTCTCTGGTTCTTTGCCTTATATGGGAACCCAAAGGAAAAAAATATTTTATAACTATGAACTGAAAGTTCATTAACTTCAGGCCTTCTTGGAAACAGTTTAGTATTGATTGTGTTTAAGACCAGAGGGATACGGACTTGGCTTCTGTATTAAATTTTCACACAGATTTGTACGGTGAACCTAGAAGAGGGGAGTAACTTAATATAGCTCAAATCTAGTCACTTTTTTTTCCAGTTGTCCACTTAAACTGAGATTAAAAGAATTTAATTTCTTAATCTTTTCAGTATATGTGTGTCTAGCTAATGTAGGTGAGAATTGCCAGTTTGGGCTCACCCATTTGAAAGTTTGCTAAATATAACTAAAGATATTAATGTAAGGCCCCAGTCTTCAAACCACAAGAATGCCATTACTAGGTAACTTCTTGGATGTTTGAGACTGAACACTCTGCATACTTTGAAATGTTGGATGTTAGTAAAAGTGTTGTGACTTTTTTAGACTTTTAAACCATCAGTATAAAAGCTTCCTAGAATTCATGTTTCGTGTAGTGTTGTGCATTATGGAGTATATTTGGAATATTATATTAATAGCATGCATATGATATTCATAAGCACTATTCGTCATTTTAGTCAACTCCCAAGAACTAAACTATTGTTAAACTTTGAAGAAATTCTGGTGTTTTTCCAAATTCCACTGTTGAGGATTTTCTCATATAAATTTGGAATAATGCAATTGTGATTCAGCATATTCTGTGTTGAGTGGTGTTACACTTAGGTTCTTCTTGTGTTCAATCTTCAGTAAGGTCCAGTTTGGCCTTAAAAAGTTACACAGAATTGGAATTTTAATTAGATTTTATCTATTACTAGAACTTCGATTAACCACTGTTTTCAGTGATAAAGAATGCTGACTTTTCAGTTTGTATTTTATTAATACCTTTTTCTGTACATTTGGAAGGAACATTTTATATGTTTTTAGAAACTGTGTTTGGTTCTCTTGATTTAATTCTCCAGAATGTACAATTTATTCAAAATTATCTGTAATGTTCAGTAACAGTCATGAAGTGGCTATTAAAATACCTTAAGCATACTCCTCTATGAAGATTCTCAACATTTGCTGCATATTTCACTTTAGGGGTTCATTGCCTATCTGCTTTGTCACTGAGGCAAGGTTTCAAGCTATACTTGACTATAGCTCAATCTTTGAGTTAATTTCCTATCACTTTTAGCTGAACTAGTACCTTTCAGTCAAGCATTCATCATTACATATCCAGCTAGTTCTTCTAAATTTTTTTCCTTTTATCTTGGATTTTCTAGTCTTATTCTCTGCAGTCTCCATCTGTCTACCATGGATTCAAATTAATTTCAAAAACTCTGAATGGAAACAACATGGAATAAGATTACACGTTTCATCCTTTTATCACTTGTGTTCTACAGTTGTCTTTTCGTGTCACATTGAACAGTGATCTCAATATATAATCTTAATATTAATATCCCTAACAGTTTGTGTTATGTCTTTTAAAACTTATCATTGCTTATGTTACATATATCACTGAGTCTCTCTCTCATAGAACTGTTATGTATAGTTCCAGTGTAATTTCCCTTTTGTATGGTGACTTCTAACTGATCTGTGTTCACCTGTCTCTTTAACGTTTACTGTTCAATACTCATTTTCTATCCTAGTACATTTACCCATGTTTGGGACCCATTAATATTTGATTATTATTTTTCTAGTTTAAATCTTAGTATCCAGCAGTATCTTTTCAAATGTTTTCAGATCTGATTAACTGTTACTGTAGAATCAATTTCTATCTTTTACTTAAAAGATTTTAGAGGAGTAGCTGTTTATCTTTACAGTTTATTGCTCATAGCCGTTGTTAGTTCTACAAATACTTCTAAGTTATTTTGTTCTATATAGTTTTATAGAAATAGAAACATCAGAGAGTCTATTTTTGAAAATGTTCTTGTGACTTTATAATTCATCTGCAGCTTAGGTTTGTCCTCTTCTTGTTCTGTGGACCAGGTCCACTTCTATGTGTGGGAGTGCACTTCCATAATTTTATTGTATACAGTACAAAGTGTGCGTGCTGTGTATTACAAACTAATATTTTTAAGATTTTTTTTTTTTTGAAGTAAAAACTCACTTAGGCTATTCTATCTAAATTCATATTTTACAATGTAGATGTCTCTGGGGGCAGATTAAGTCCTTCTTGATGGGCAAGTACTAGAGTATTAGTTTTATAACTACTGTGAGAGATTTGGGGTTCTGCTTGAATGAAGAACTCAGCAATAATATTTTGTGAATTTTTGTAGTTTTTATAGTTTTAAACTACATTATTTTATTTTAATGGTTTTGTACTAGTAATTTCAACAGCATAGCATAATTAATTCAAATTGAGATAATTTCCATTAATGAAGCATGAAATATCCAACAGGCAGATTGCAGTTATTAGCAGCTTAGCTTTCTATACTTTTTTTCCAAATGTTTCATTATTTTTGTATTCTGTTTATCACAACACAGACTCTCTAGCTAAGACAGACTTATTCTTAGCTGAAAATTGTATCAAGATGCAGTTATGTATTCCTTTGCATTGCCCACATTTTTGTAAAGATGTGTTGAACACTCTAGAAATTTTTAAATTTTTTGTGAATTGATTTTTCTGTTATGTGTTTTGTACTAATAAACTAAACAATTCCACTTAAAACATGGGATTGTACATTTGGCAGTAAGAAAGTTCATGATAGATTCAAAGGATTGCACACCAAAGCAATTATGCCTGTGTTTAACTGATGATATAAGATGATGTGCAAAATTTCAAGCACTGTAGGATGAATGTGTGTGTGAATAAAAGTGGTATGTGTGTAAACTCCTCTAAGCCGTATTGACCAAAGAATGATGCTAGTGAGTAAACACAGTGAAATAAAATCATTGCTCATGCCCAAACATAGATTGTGCTCATCAATTAACATGACAGAAAGTGGGACAAAACTTAGAAACTTCTTTCCCTGTGCATGAACTTCACAACTTAATATATTACTTTTATTATACATACAGTTTAATTGAATTAGAATTTTTAATAAAACTTAATGCGAATTATCAAAATAAGCAGAAGTAGATATTAAAGTAGCCCAGTCACCTGCAAATGTATGCAAAGTAAAGTGTTTATTTGCCTGGAGTGGTTACAATTTTTGTGTTGCTTCTTGGTTGTTTAGATTGTGTTTTTGCCATGCTTTTTCTTTAAGCAGATGTGTAAACAAGAACTTGGTAGGAAATAATTTCATTTCCAAAGGCACTTGAGCTTATGCTTAAAAGAACTTTTCCATTTTACATTGCTGAATTTAGGAGATATCAAATTTGTTTGGAAAGTAATTTGATGTAATTTATGGACTTAATGCAATGGCAGTAGTATAACTTGTAATAGTACCATAGGCAGTAGGTCAGTGTGATCTTCTATAATGATCTCAAAAGTTGTGAAGTATTTCTAAATTGCTGAAGTGAATTCTTCTTTACTCTGAAATATTTTTGTTTGAAGTTTCAGTGCAGTGATATACTCTAGCTGACGTTTAACAACCTTTCTTTCGTCATATATCTATCCCTTACAGATTCTTTTAAGGCACATGTCTTCAAATGTGAAGTTATATAATGCTCAGATATTCATGTAACCAGACTACTTATATGCAAGGACACTTAGCAACATGGTAAGATCTGATCCCTCAGGCAGAATATTTCTATCTTCACTAGTATCAGAGGAGAACAGTACTGTATAATTTTATCTGGGCTACTGTGAAAAAGAAGTCTACAAAACTAGATGAGACTTTGCCCGTGCCTGTGATCTATTCTCTCTACCTGAAACACATAAGAGGGCCAAAACCATGCCCTGAGTTATTAAAGAAGCCATGTGACTTATCAGCAAAGTTCTTCATGCACTTCAAGGGCAGCAAATCATCATTAGTCTGGTCTTTAACCTGATGAAAATCTGAACCTATGTACACGGTTCTTTTTATTACTGTTTCCTATATCAAGGAGTTATATTTGTCTTCTAGAAAATCTCACATTTCATGTTAGTTGGTCAACAAAACTCCTGCATGTAGGAGTGTGCAGATTTTGTTCAAAGATGGATTTTAGATAGCACTCCAATAGCTGTTGTCCCAGTTAGGCATAGTAGCAGATATTTAGTACAAATGTAGGGAATGCATTGATTACCACCCCTGTTGCTGACTGGTCTGCCATCTTTTTATTCCCACAGGTGATATTTATTAAAGAAAATTCAAAAGTGTTAATGTTTCTAAAAGTATTTTATCAGCATATCTGAAGGTGGTTACTGTCTGTTCCCATTAATTTAATTTAAGTTCATACTGCTGCATTACTTCTATATGTGTACTTACAATGATTATAATATTACAAAGGAACTTGGATTAGAGCATAGACATTACATTTTATGTCTTTAATTAAGTGGCAAAGGTAAAATTCTAGTAGTTTTGCTTTTCTCCTTCCCTTTCCTTTCTCTACAAAAGTACTGCTGTCATCTTTAACCAGCATAAAATATCCTCACTGATTCTGAAATGTTACATAAACTATTTGAGGTTTGTTGACAAAGTTGAAAAGGCATGCTATATATTCACCACTGGGAGAGCTTGTACAGCTGCCAAATATTTCTTCTTCCACTTAATTCACAGGTCTGACTTTCAGAAACAGGTAAATGTCCGTATTTTCTTAACTACCATCAGGAAATAGAGGTTGCAAAGTGTTTGCCATTATTCTTTCTTCGTAAGTACTGATGATCAGCTTGTCATTTTCAAGTTCTGTCTATTCCTACAACTTCCAAGCAGTGTCTTATTACTGTTCTATTTTCTAAAACAACTGCATAGGAAAAGCATTGCCTTTATATTAGTGACCTGTGATGCTCTAAAAAAGTCTTTTTCGTCATCTTAAGGACGTTTTGCTGACCTTGAACCATAATCCTCACTTGCTGTCCATAATCTTACCTACACAATTCAAATGAATGTTTACATTGTGCTATTGCCCAAAGATATGTATCACAACTGAGATGCAGTCATGCCAAATACTGTACAAGTTTTGTACTAATTATAATACTTCTGATAAGAACTCGTAAGTACAGAGCAGATCACAAACAATACTACTTCAGGAATAGGACAGGAGAAAGAAACTACTTGTTTAGTATCATAAAACATATGCCCAATGTCCTGATACTGAGAGAACTCAAATGAAAAAAATCCTGTAATAAAAGTGGAAAGTTAGCTGTAGGAATGAAAGGAACTGGCAAAAAATCCTGAGATATGGAATTAATTTGAATTTTTGGTTCACTTATGCTCATAAATTGCAGGATTCATTTAACAAACTCTGGTACTTAAAGGTTTAGCAGAGTCTTAGACTAATAAAGGAAAAAAAAGCCTGTCTTCTACTGTAATGGTGTCCTATTATTAACCTTCTTTTCTGAGTTGTCATTTTTCTGGATGAAAGTATCTATAGGCAAAATGAAGCCTACAAATGTATTGTGCACGCACTGATACTGCTGTATTATTCATAGAGCTGATGATTAGGAGAACATTTTCTTTCTCAGACATGAAATTCCATGCAAGTTGAAAGGGAGCCTTAAAAATAATAATGGGTGTAATTAAATTTGGAATACACTGGATAATCAAGTCATTTTTCAATAATGATTAATTAGTATTGTAAAACTTTTCATATGCACAGTGTAATTGCCTTCCTCTGAGGATCTCAAAATGACACAAACAGTACTTAATTAGGCCTCTAAACACCCATTTGAGGTAGTCATTGTCTTACTGTACTCATAGAAGCTGTGGTACATATTCCTGCAAAGACACTGATTTAGAGGAAGATTAAAGTAAAGATTGTTTTCCTCTTCTTAGAACAGATGATTTCATTTTTTAATATTTAGTAAAAAAATTGGAAAATATAAGTATAAAGTACGTAGGAATTCAGTCTCCATCATAGAATAGACTACAGCTCTTCTTTGAATCATGCCTCCACCATTTTTTTTTGTCTTTAATTAGTTCTCTTAAGTTAAGTAGCCCCCCCCAAAAAGTAACCACGGATTCAGTCTATATTCTCAGCAGAAGCTACAAGGTGCTTTAGGTCTTCTATAAAGCTTATTCTTCTAATAATTTCTGATGACCGTTTTATTATTTGCATGAAAAATGATCACACTTTTTTCTTAACAAAAGGAAGAAGCCATTATATATTTGATCCTTTTCTTTCTTCTGTGGGCTTGGCATGTATCTGGGTACTGATGATCTTGAATGTACAGCTTGCTAATCTTAATATGATGAAAAAGACAAAATTCAAGTCTATCAAAAGGCTGATGATCAAATACAGTGGAGTAAATATCCTTTTGTCATTAAATTGGTATATTTTCTACTAATTATAGAAAAAGAAACTATTGTATTTGCTTATCACTGATAATAACTTACAATTAGTCAAGTTTCCATTACACTTTCTCACAAACACAGAAATTTTAGCCACTCATGCATTTATGAGGTAATTATCCAGTGGAAGAAAAAAAGCCTTAAATCTGAGCTCACATATTACGGTTTTGCAGGATGATTAATTAAAACATCTTATTTCCAAATTACCAAGGAGATTCTCCTTGGCTAATATTCTTGTCTCACACATTCTAGCTTGATTTTTGTTAGTTCTTCTCTGAGATCAGTGGTTCTCAAAGAACTTTGATTCATCTACTTCAATATTCAATTTTGTTATTTTTTTATTTTACTAGAATGTGATCTCTAGGTCTTCTATGGTAAATATAATTGTAAGACTTGAAGGAAGAATCCCCAATACCAATACCAAGCTGCTATATTTTTGTCATGATCTTTTTTTTTTTCCTAGTTATTGAAGTTTACTAAATATCTCTTTCTAAGAAGAAAACTATGAGAAAAAATGCACATATCATTCTCAGTCTTCCAATCCAAGTGAACTTAGTAGCAAAGAAAGATTACAAACATATTTCTTTACAACAAAACACCTACACAAGTAGTCAATCTTACGTAACGTTATGTGCGATGATTCTGAAAAGTTATGTAGGTTCTCCTGCCTGGTAAGTCAATTGATACTCAGTTTTCTGGTACATGTCATGTGTATTCTAGGACTTACTTCTGTTTTGAGAAAGCTTCAGAGTATCTTCAGTGTCTTCAGCATTTAAGTACTCCATCTAAAAATAAAGTATTCTTTAAAGTAAAATTAAAGTACTCTATCTAAAAAAGAAATAATATATATATATATATATATATATATATATAAATAGGGGATTACCTTCTATCTGTCATTTAAAAATAGCATTGAAAATGGCAATTAAAACTACAAATAGAATACACAGAAGAAATAAAAATACTACAGTCTAGGCAGTCCTACTATTATTCCAGCTAATGCCGATTTATAGTGTTACAAAATTCAAATGACAAGGAATGACGTTTTAAGGGCATGTTTTATATAGCTGGCAATTTAATTCATCATAGTTTAGCTACTCATCTTTTCCACCTAAAATAAATCCGAGCATGTCTTCAGTTATTTTAAGGTTTTCAGTTTATCATGAACAATTTTCAGTTTAAATTGCCCAGATAATTGAAATAGTCCATAACATTAAACCATTGAACCTTTTAAATGGCTTATTTATACAGATTTAACTCTAGGCAATAATGATGATAAAAATACAAGATGAATCTGGACTGAGATTCTCAAAATCATTTACTAATATTTTTAGTCCAGTCCATAGACACTGGGTCTAATGTTTCTATAGCGGCTGTTAATTTTGGAGGAAAAAAAGTGGAAAAAAATGCAAGAATGATCAGAGGAATTATAAACCTGCCTTAGAAGATGAGCGTAAAAGAATTATATGATTCTAAGAATGACAACATTCTGTTGCTCTATTTTAAGAGCATAAGTAAACAGGTACAAATATTGGTGATTTGAACTGAAGTGCAGCATGAAGCAAGGGCAAAAGGATAAAATTGTCCATAGAAAAATGCATGCTGAAAATTATGTGATTTATGATCAAAGAAGTCTTGAAATAGTCTTTGATTCAGACTGCTAAGATCAAACACACAGAAAGCTGTAGTTCACAAATCTCTGAAAACAATAAAGTGACATTGTTGCCCAGGATCACAGTAGACCACCTCGTTAAATCTTCAGATTTAGATTTCCATTTCCAAGTCTAATTTTCATAGAAAAGCAGAACTAAAATCATAGAATCATTTGAGTTGGAAGGGATCTGTAAAGTTCACTTAGTCCAACTCCTCCACAGTGCACAGGGATGCCTATAGCTAGATCAGGTTGCTCAGAGCCCCATACAGCCTGACATAGAATGTCCCCAGGGACAGGGCTTCCACCACCTCTTTGGGCAACCTTTTCTAGTGCTTCGCTATCCTTATCATAAAAAACATTTTTTTTCAACCCAATCTAAATCTCCCCTGTTTTGGTTTTGAAACCAGTTCCCTTTGACCTCCCATAACAGTCACTGCCCTATTCTTATAGTCTCCATTTAGCTACTGAAAGGCTGCTATTAAGTCTTCTTGGAGCCTACTCTTTTCCAGGCTGAACAGCCCCAACTATCTTATCTTGCCCTCATGGGAAAGGTGTTACATCCCTTGGACCATTTTTGTGACCCTCCTCGGCATGCGCTCCAATAGGTTCATATTTCTCCTGCCCATATCTGGACACAGTATTAGAGCTTGTGAACTCTCACCAGCTCAGAGAAGAGGGGCAGGATCAAGTCCTTTGACCTGCTGGCCATGCTTCTTTTGATGCAGCCCAGTAAACTCTTGGCTTTCAGGGCTGTGAGGATTGCTGGCTCATGTCCAGCCTCCCGTATACCGTATCCTCAAGTTATGATTGCATATTTGATATTTGTTTCCATTTCCCTCATGTGTCTTAGTAAATAGCATTTATCTCAACCCATAGATTATATTTTACTTCCAGTTCTCTCTCTCATCCCATTTTGGTAGGAAACAAGTGAACAACTGTGTGGTGCTTAGATGCTTCCTAGGTTTAACCATAAAATAGACATAAGGATTAAAAAAAGTCTGATTCTTTCTTCTGTATATATGCATTGGAATCGGGCTTCCTATGTTTTGTTAATAAGACAATGTTCATAGGAAAACTAAACACAGAAAAGGATCAGCAAGACCACTGGCAGTGAGGCATACAAAATGCTGTATGTTTTGGTTATAGTTTGTAGTAATTAAACCTGTGAAAGCAACAGAATTATGCTTTTAGCAGTTTCAGTAGCACTTGATGGCTCTATAAAAAAAGTAGGTTTTGGGGTGGGTGTAGAAGCCACTTCCTCTACTACCCCTCAATTACTTGTTCCAGAAACAGCAAATGAAAAGGTAAAATAATAAAAAGAGGAAAACTTAGGCAATTGCCGATGTTGTGCACAGTTTATCCCTTTCAAACAGAACATAATTTACAGAAGTGTAAATTCTAAAGGAATTATTAAAAAAAAAAAAAAAAAAAGGAAAAGAATGGCAAACAACATTTGTAGTGAATTTCCTACTGAATGTCATTAAAATCAAACTAAGAAACTGCTAAAGGACACAAAAAATAAAAGAAAAAGCAATTAATCTAAGCTTTGTTCTCATTAAGGTCCCATAATTACACTTTCAAGATGAAATGTATGTATGTGTAGAGGTCTAGACACTTTGTTTAAAACATTTTATCATCCAGATTTCCATCAGTGAAATTATTTAAAGGAAAGTCAAACTGGTCATCGTAAATTTAACAGAAGAGTTAATTCACCTGGAAATGAACAAGAAAGGCCAAAATTCTCAGCATGGCTCATTTCCAAAGGCTTGTAGCCAAAGTTATGTTTTTTGTCCTAAAGTGATGAATTTTGTTTGCATCTATTACTTTTGCAACAAAGAAAAAATACAGGCAATAGAGAAATTGTTTGGAATTTAACTCAATGATGCTAAACTCAAAGATCATAAAAGTAGTGCTCACACTACCCCACTGCATTTGAAACCATGATATAGAAAGACATTGAACTTTTTGAATAGAATGCTGAATGACTCTGTTCAAGGACATTTGGTGAAAATGGGCGGAAATTACTGCGGGGACATTTCAAACTTGGCTTGAAGCTGTGAAACTGATCAACTTCAGAAAAGTCACTTATTTTGCATTTTGTCTTATGATTTTTAACACGATTTGTTTCAAACAAGGACACTGAGAAGAGATCCTCTTCTGTTATAAAAATACACTCCTCAAATTATTGGTTTATGGAGTCACAGAAACATAGAATCATAGAATAGTTTGGGTTGGAAAGAACCTTTAAGATCACCTAGTTCCAACTCCCTTGCTGTAGCCAGGGACACCTCGCTCTATACCAGGTTGCTCACAGCCCCATCAAACCTGGCCTTGAATGCTTCCAGAGAGGAGGCATTCACAATCTCACTGGGCAACCTGTTCCAGCGTCTCCCCAACCCCATCGTAAAGAATTTCTTCCTAATATCTAGTCTAAATCTACCCTCTCTCAGTTTAAAGCCATTTCTGTTTGTCCTGTTGCTACATACCCTTCTAAAAGGCTTTCCTGTAGGCTCCCTTCAGGCACTGGAAGGCTGCTATAATGCCCCCCTGGTGCCATTTCTTTTTTAGGCTGAAAAGTCCCAGCTCTCTCAGCCTGTCCTTGTTGGAGAATTTTCCCAGCCCTCTGATCATCTTTGTGTCCCTCCTTTGGACCTGCTCCAACAACTCCACGTCCCTTTTGTGCTGGGGGCTCCAGAACTGGATGCCGTACTCCTGCTGCTGTCTCACGAAAGCAGAGTAGAGGGGCAGAATCACTTCCTTTGACCTGCTTGTCACACTTGTCTTGATGCAACACAGGAAACAACACAGTTGGCCTTCTGGCCTGCAAGTGCACATTGCCAGCTCATGTTGAATCTTTCATTGACTGACATTCTCGAATCCTTCTCAGGGCTGCTCTTAAGCCATTCTCCACCAAACCTGTGTCTGTGCTAATAATAATAATAACCTGTGCTAATAGTTCTGTTCTAAATAAGAAACTATCATATTTAGCTTGCATTTTATTAAATTTAAATCTGCTTTCCTCCACAATCTTCTTATCTTATTATCCTTTCAATGCAACAGTGAGAAGGCAAAAGAAGGAATTTTAAACAAAAATTTATAATCAAAATGTTTTCATTAAAATATTATCAATTTCATGGGCCCAAATCCTTTTCAGTGGCACATGTGGAATCAACTCTGTGTAACAAAGAAAACCATGAAGGCAATTGATAGGACAGGAATGTCTAGTCACCACAAGAGGGATCATTTTTCAGAGAACAGCTCTTCATCTCTGACCTCTTCAGTCCTGATTCTTAAGGGACCCTTGTAAAATACAACCAGAAGATGAACCTGGGAAGTAAAAGTCATAATTCTAGAAACTGGAAGTCTTGATTTAAATAGAATTACATCAGTTTTATATTCCAATCCAGTTCTCTTTCTGTTCCATCTCTGTTGGATAATGAATTAATGGTTTACCCCTGTTAACACGGTCCTCTATTCCAGAGTTGTTATCTACTCCTTGAACTCAGTGTCAACATAGCCAAATTAAACGGAAAGCAACAGTGTCCAAGTCTATCTGCAGTCTGGATACTTCTCCTTGTTAGATTTGTGGTAAGAATTGTGACTTTGGAATTTTCTTTTTGCCCGAGGGTATAGATGAGTCTAATAAAATTTCTCCTAATGGATCTTGGCTATTATATCTTTAGAAAACTGTGATTGTGAGACCATGACTGTAATAGTTCAAAATCAAATAACTCTAGAAAAAATAGCAGATTTGTTTTATGCTTTAATACTACTATAAGTAGTATCTGGATTATAATACTGCAAAGGGAATACTGAAGTCAACTGTTACTGTAAGATTTTCAAACACTTGCCAATTTTTGTTTTTATTCATTACATGTTCTCATATATTTTGCTATTATACAATATTGAGCCTGTGAATTAAATATTCCTGTCACTGATGACACTGAGAAATTCATTTTACATCACAAGCATATTTTCTGAGTCAGAGAATATTATGAACAGAAAAAGGTCAGTGCAAAATATTATTTAGTACCAGTATGATTTTGATAACATCATGGAATCACAGGTTCTGAAGCCATCTCAAAATCCAAATCCATTTGCTGTGCATAAGAACAGTAAGAATTCTATCCATGTTATCCTGTTCTTAACATTTTTCATGTTGAAAATTCCAGTCATGTTGTATATCTATTCTAGTTCTCTCTTTGTTTTGGTATATACAGGCATTTCTTTTCTCCTATAATATTTCTAAAAGCTCTTTTCAGACTTACTAATAAGTTTGGTTTCTCATAAGTTGTCGCAATGAGATATAAAATCAACGGAATTTATTTACAGATGTTGCAAAGAGTTGCAGATTTATTTTTTAGTATTATTTTTAATAGACAACTTGATTATTTCTTAATACAGTGTATATACAGTATAAATAAAATTCTATAATGTGTCAGCCTGTGAAGAAAAAGAAGATGTGATTGGGAAAAAAAAAAAAAGAAAATAAGAATGACAGTATAAATAAGGATAATAGAAAGGAGGAATCATCTCTTCTAGCACTGTGACACCACTGGTATTTTCATGAAGCCAGCTACAATTTCCACACAAATCGTCTTTCACAGATTAAAATAATATTTAGATTAAGTACTTTTGGCTTATTACAATATCACATCATGTGGAAACAGACTAGAAAAAACAGATGGCTCAGTAAATTAATCTATAAGCAGCAACAGAGCATAAGGTTAGTTGCTGACATTGACCGAACGTTGTGGAATGTGGTAGCAATATGACGGTATTAATCAGTAGCAAACGTGAATGTGAAAAAGGAGAGCTTAAAAGAGGATGAGATAGTTTAGGAACTCATCATTTAAAGGGAGGCTGGAATTTCACATTTGAGATTTATAATTGTACTTAAAATTCACCACATTTCTGTAATATTTTGTTTGAAAGCTCTAGTTAAACACATTATGAAAATAGAAACTCATCTCCATTATTAGTCAACATCCTTGATATCTATTTCAAATTCAGCTTCATTTTGTGACAGCTCTGATTTTTTTTTAACCAGCAATAATCATGATGCTGTAAAATTCATCGTATTGTTTAGAAAATAGGTCAAATGACATTACCAGCTATTTTATTCTGAAAAGAGGTATTTTCAGATTCCTCCATAGTATTGGGCAAACTTTCTTCATTAATTATTTCAGCTTGGTTTTCCTAGTTTTCTTCTTAGGTTTGTTTTTTCTTTTTTTCTTTTTTTTTTTTTCTTTTTTTTTTTACACAAGAACACATCTCTTAAATGTAGGGGAAGCCTCCAATGGCATCCTCGTGCGTTGAATTGAAATATTTACCATAATACTGGTCACCGGCCTCTGTGAACTTTAAAATGAAGAGCACTTTACTGCAGATCCTTTAAACAGTCTGCGTGATGGACTGGAATGATTGTTAAATTAATTTTCATATTCTGAATATAATTGTGTAAAAAACAGAGGCCACTTGAAGGAACAGTAGCCATGGTTATTTTATGACTGTTTGCAATGGATTCTTCATTGAATTAAAATAAGTAAAGCTTTAGAGAAGTATTTTTTCACCTGTTGCTCAGAGTGCACAGCACAAACTACTAAAATTTTGCTCACTTTTACAGTAATGAGTTTCAGAAGAGCTGGTGGTGAAGTTACCATTTAAATGCTGCCTTTAGTCTTTCTATCTCAGTAGAGAGTGACTTTGTGAGTCTCCACTGCTCATGAATAAAGCATACTATATATGTGAAAGTTTGTAGAGCTTCAAGTCATCTGGGAAACCCAGTCTTTCTTTGATAAAAATATTTTGCTTTTGCAAAAGTGCTGGAATGAGAGCACTGCAGTCGGAGCCTTCATTTTATTCATTTTGTTTTATTCAAAAGGCAGTGTGATTTTTCCTCATATTGTGCTGCCACTCTGCCCCTGTACTAACCTCAGTAAAGTAAACTCATGGGAGAAGGGTTTATAAGGACAAAAGTACATATTTCATTCTATTGCCACCACTAAATGAGTTGTATCTTTGGAAAAGACAGACTTTCTGACTGGAAGATTGTTGGGACTGTATAATGTAAGAAAACCACGTAATTTTATATATTTTCATACATTTATTAATGCGTAAAGGAAAGAATGAACTCCAACAGTCTATCTAAATTGAAAGAAACTGTAACAAACATTTTTGTACTCATACTCACCACGTCACTGGTAACACTTGCATGTTACCAGTTAAAAATTTTTCTTTTCAAGATTGCATTTGTTATATTACACCTATGTTCACTTTCTGGCAAATTAATACCAGGCAAGTTTGCTAGCTAAACTTGTGGATACATAATGAAAAAATGATGACATATTTCTTACATAAATCATTATGACCCAGTCAGTTTCTGTTCTTCTGATCTGAAAATAACTTTTTTTTTTTTCTTTTTCATTTGGATATTTATTGAAGTCATTATTCACTTTCCAAGTAGGGAATCTTCCTGGTTCAATATAATAAAAGAAGATCTCATATTTAATTTTTTTTTTTTCTGAATAAACAATTATTCTGCTTTATGTTTGTTTGAAAATGTAAACATTCTCTAATCTGTTTTCTAGTGACACTTGGCACTACTTTTCTTCATGAATAGCCTACTGATGGCAATTTCTTATCATTTCCAATGGATAGATTAAAAAAAAAAAAAAAAGTCTAATACCTTGCCAAATCATATTTTTTATATTAGACAAAGAATTCTACCAGAGAGTTTGGTTTTCAGAATAGGAAACAGGATCCCTTCAGTTGTCTTTCCTGATAGAGAGCTATCTTAGGTGCTCCTCTCTGATGTTTTCACTCTTTTCAGAGACATCAGTCCATCTAAATTAAAAGAAACTGCAACAAATATTTTTGTACTCATACTTATCAAGTCATCAAAATTGAAATTTCTTAGGAATCTAAAGAATGCAATTCTCTTCTGCTTTAATCATACTGCACCTCGTGGTCTTTTATTCCGGATAGCTTATGAGTTGCGTGTATATTTTCACATTTTTCCTTAGCCCATTTCTAAGCCAAATGTTCAAGTTAAAAAGATTTTTTTTCTTCAAAAAATTAAAGCAAGAAAGTAATTTTCTGGTCTCATCTGAGATTTATAGAGACCAAGATTGACCACATTAAAGAAAATGCTTGGAAAATACTTGGATCTTTTCCTGTTTGTCAGCTTTTTCATTTATAAATGAGTGTTTAAAAAAAAAAAAAAACACAACAAAACAACATTTAATTCTGTTTATACATGATGCAAATGTGAATGTATATATAATGCTTGAAATGACAAAAGCAGTTGATGCTAGCTCAGCAGTAATTTACAATTTTTCATTTATTTATTCATTTTTCTTAGCTGGCACTTCAGTTTTAAATCCAGCTTTAAAGCCTCAGAAGAATTTGGCATGGTCCACGGATCAGGCAGATCTGAGAGGAATCAATTTACAGCAGAAGCTAAAGAGCACATATTTAGGAGATGAGAAGAGAGGGAACTGGTGGACTGTGGGACATGCTCCCCCAGAAATGTTTGATGCTGAGACTCAGGTCCTGGAATGCTGTGTGATAGTAAGAAAGGTCTATAAGAGAAGGGATTGAAGGCATTGCTTTGGTTGGATGCTGATAGTAAGCGTACAGAATGAATGATACACTATAGTCTAAAAAATTATATATGCCTCCATGCACTGGAATGTTTTTCATTAGCTACTGACTTTTAAATCTTTTAAAAGAGAGATTGGTTTCAGTAATTATGCATGTGAATGTTTATGCATATCTATGAACACTTCTAGTTTTATTGTTTAGAATAAGTAGTGAATTTAATATTTTGCATTGCACATTTGACTCAACAGCAGTTGATAGGAATATCACCATAAGAGTGTATGAGTGTTTGTTCCCTTAGATGACTTACACACTAGTGAATGTAAAATTCATTACTTGCTTCTACCCATATAAGTATCTTTAGAAAACAAGAGTTATTATTTTGAAACAATATCAGACCATTCTGCCTTTTACATAGCTGCTAAATTTCAGATTCATAAAGGAGATGAAAACAAACATATAAGCATCCTGGCATTTCTAAAATACAGCAGAAAAAAATAATGGTATATTATGGCTTGATCTGTGGCTGAGTCTGCAGCTGTAGAAGAAGGTATAGAAAGCCTTATTGTCTTATCTGGGGCTGCAAATGCCAAAAGCAATAGCTGCTTGTATATTTCTGAAAAGGAATTGCACTGTCTTTCACTTCAAAGTGTCTGTAGACATTTCATAGCTTTCAGTCCTATTTGAGTATTGCTGCCAGAACCCTAAGAAAGAGTAAAGAATTACTTATAGCTTAAACACACAGATCCTAATTCTTATGTGCTTACATAACTGGTTATCTGCCTAAGACATTCAGTTATGTTATAGAGGCTGTGGATGTTCCGTCCCTGGAGATTAAGACCAGGTTGGATGGGGCTCTGGGCAACTGGTCTAGTTCCAAATCTGGAGGTTTGTGGCCTTGACTATGGCAGGGAAGTTGGAACTTGATGATCCTTGGGATCCCTTCCAACCCAAGCCATTCTATGATTCTATGATAACACATGGCAATCTGCATCTTACAGCAAATGCATTAGTTTTTTAAAATTAAAACTAGCCCATATTTGGAGATGTTTCAAAATTTATGCTATTATTTCATTAATGCTTTTTGAATACATTTTAAAATCTTTTTTGCGTAGATCGCACTGTGAAGTAATGATTTTTGTTTGTTTGTTTCCTTGCCCCCTTGATTAGATTCTCGGATTGGAAGGAATTAGACATTGTTTACATTATTACTGAAAATTTTGTAAATTCATTCCTCTAAATGGTTGTAGTTAGCAATGTTTACCTCATAAAACAAATGCTTTGTATCCTCTGAAGACTAGTTTACCCATAAATGCACACATTCCCCAAGTCTAATGTGCATACAGTTCTATATACCCTAAGATAGTATGCAATATAAATAAGTATGTCTTACTAATGCAACATTTTCTAATTTAAAACCTGTTTATAACCTTGACTTTGAAAGCTCTGTATGACTTTACAGAGATAATCCCTACAGATAAAAACTATTACCTTTGACTTTTTTTTTTTTTTTTTCCCTCCCCTTTTTATCTTGCTTCAAAATACTGGAAGTTGTAAAAAAGGCCTTCAGGTTTTTGTATAAATTGGAGAAGACACAGACGCGCATGCGTGTGCATGCACATATATACTTTGATTTTTCATGCACTCTCCTCAAGAATCTGATTTGCTAATGCCCTTAAGGTTTGTTTCAAAAGTACACTGAACATATTTCAAGGATTAAAAGATCTGAGTTCTGAATACATTTTTTTTTTTTTTTCCACTTCCACTTTTTTAAACACCAGCAAGAATTTTCCTGTAATAGACTCATTGTAAGTCCTGGTTCTAGCAAGTTATTCAAGGTCAGGTGGTCATCTGTAGCCTAACTGCTCTTTATCAACAGTTTGTGCTGAACTGAGCAGTTAAATATCCCTCTCTCTTTTTTGTGAAAATATACGTGCACGATATATTTTTGTAATAAGCTTGTTCATTACATTTGTATTTTTAAATTAAAATTACATAAAAGTGGGAGTAATCTAGATCATTATTAATGAGAAAAATAGAATCTATGATCTTTGAATATAATGCTATTTTAGAAAAATATCTGATGTATTTCAGACTGAGCATATTATTATTTGTCAACTTTTCAGTAAATTTTGTTCCTTGTAGATAACTGTAATACTTGATCCAACTTGCTAGTTTATTATTCAAATTCCTTGTAAAATTTTCCTTTTTCTTTGATATGAGAAGACATGTGAAGGATTTATTGCCACATGTTCATTATGCCTTCTGATGTGGTCCTATAATGTTCAACTTCTTCTCTCTCCACTTATGATACCATCAAATATTCTTTACTGATAAAGAAGCTGGTTATACATCTATTCCCAGTTACATTCCATTATTCAAAATGCAAAAACGCCTTCTTCAAAATTACCACTGTCACCTCAACTTCTGCAGATGTTATTTAACAGTGATTGTATTTTTCCAGTTTTGTTGTAGAACAAATTTCTTGTGAACCTCGATGACATGCAACGGGTATTGCAGGTGCTTTTCTAACACATCCCAAGGAAATAGATTGAATATTTGAAGCAGTAAATCTTATTTGGTCTCTATAGGAAGAATAATGCCGACTCTTTTCCTCTCTCATTTCATTTAGGAATGAGAATTTATAAATCCAATGGTTTGAAAGGTAATTTGGTTTAGGAAAAGGAATAGAGAAAGATGCAGATAGTAGACGACCATGGTTTCAGAATTGGCAAATATAGTAAATATACTATTATTGTTGTATGCGTTGTGAAATCTTGCATATATTGAATATTTTGGACCATTCCACCTTTGCTTTTCTTCTTGAGATTAACTCAGAGCATTTTACATGATCTTACTGTAGCATTCAGAAAACAATGCAGCCAACCATTTATCTTAGCAAGTAGTTTTTAGTTGCTGATGTTGGTACAACTGATTGTCACCTGTACATATGAAATAACTTTTGTAGTGGATACTGAGGCAAGAACCAATACCAGAAATGAGGAATATGTAATTAGCAAACCAGTGGCACTGACAAGCAGCTGCAGTTTTGCTCCTCTTCAGTGCTCAGGGAAACTGCAATCGGTAGATTAGTCCACAGGCATTGGCTGTTAGCAGCAGAAACAGAATGATGATAAACATGTTCTATAAGTGAAAATGGTAATTGACATCCAGGCTTGAATTACCTTCTCAGTTTCTTGGTATAAAACTCCAATAGAGCATTGACAATGCCCTTCACTGAGGAAGTTTTACCCTATTACAAAGGGTAATTGGCAGATAATGTAGCCAAGGCTATAAATGACTTGCCAATCCTTTATAAATGTCTCACTGATGATTCTTGATCACTTTAAATAAATCAAGAGAAACTAAAAGTTTCTGTATCATTTTTTTAGGATTTGGTATGCCTAGTGATATATGTAGACATTCTTTTGTTGATGATCACTTCTCCACTCAATTTTGTACTTGTTCAGATTAAGCCCTGGCAATTAAGCAAGGTATTGTGGAAGCTACCCAGCACTCGGGTACTGATGTCAGAATAACACATTCCCTTGAATCCTCTCTTAGGAAGTAGTTGTTCTGTTCTTTTTTGACTGTTATCGTGTATCAAGAAGAATGTAATGTCGTTTACCTCATTACATTCTGTATGAACCACTATACCCTTTTTGCAATTGGTTTTTTTTTTTTTTTTTTAATTATTATTTGTAAGGGGGCTATATGAGGATTAAAGACAACGAATTCATTATGATATTCAGATATTTTTCCAAGGACCATCCTTGATTTGATTTAACAATATGATTTAAACTGCCAAATAACTTGCTTTAAACATGTGTTAGTTAAATATGCACTTAGAGGTGGCACAACTTGTGTTAGTTTTCTAAAGCATGAGCTTTTACAGGTACTTGAGATGAGAATTTTTACTGAAGTCCTTGCAATTTAGTTTAAAATACAAACTAAAGGAATTAATCCAAGAGTGGGTTTAGTCTCAATTAACATTGTCTTTCTCGAGTTAAAGTTTCTCATTCTCACTAATTTCCTGACATGTTCAACAGAAATCTGGTCAACATAATTGATAGAAGTTAGGAAGTGAATCTTCTTAAGAAACATGTATAGTTATGTTAGTATTAGATGAATTGCTGTCTCAAACTTACCTTCTGTAATGACAAGATTTTGCCCAGAAAAGCCCTTGAATTACAAAGCATCTCCAGAGGAAAAAAAGTAAGACCTTCTTCTAATAGCTAGAGTCCTCTACTCTAAATATTATTTCTGTATGCTATTTTCCTGAGATTTGGCTTTTCTGAAAAGACGGGAAATGACAGGGTTCAATCTTGTATAAATCTTGTATAAAGAATGTCTCATTATGTTGTTGTATAGGCTGACTATGTTAATGGGCTAGTAAATGTCTTGAGATACAAAGATATACCTCAGTATGCAAAAATTCTTAGAAGAAACTGCAGCCTTTGGCAGCTCAGTAAGACACTAAACATACTGGCTGGTTATTTTTACAGTTTTAAGCACTCGTTAAAAATGCAAATGTTCATAGATGACCTAGCCGCAGAAAGTCATAATTCTGGGAGTTAGTTAAGGGGAGCCCCACCGCTGTACTGTCTTTAGGATAAACAAGGGATGTTCATCGATCTCCTCCCTTATACTTATGTTATATCTGTTATTACAATGTGATTTTAAAACTTTTCATTCATTCTCAGAATTTTACTGTTAGGTGACTGATATGCAGACAGGATAAAGTGACTTTCCTAAAGATTTAAGAAGTATACAGTAGAAGATGTCAATGGAAGTTATCTAACTAAACGTCTTTGAAGACATGAGTCTCAACATTCTGTTACTTCTAATTCTCTGCTCTAACATTACTCTGATTGCTATTTATGGCTGACGCTCCTGAATGTTACTCCTTTAATAGTAACAGAGATGTTCTTCATTTTCACAGTCTGTTATTGGATATACACAAGGGCTACTTTGCCATTTAAGCAATTGCTGTTGAATTCTGAAG
>JAOWBP010002559.1:16683609-16699698 GCA_028571105.1 Tragopan temminckii | reverse complement strand
TCATTCATTCTCAGAATTTTACTGTTAGGTGACTGATATGCAGACAGGATAAAGTGACTTTCCTAAAGATTTAAGAATTATGCAGTAGAAGATGTCAATGGAAGTTATCTAACTAAACGTCTTTGAAGACATGAATCTCAACATTCTGTTACTTCTAATTCTCTGCTCTAACATTACTCTGATTGCTATTTATGGCTGACACTCCTGAATGTTACTCCTTTAATAGTAACAGAGATGTGCTTCATTTTCACAGTCTGTTATTGGATATACACAAGGGCTACTTTGCCATTTAAGCAATTGCTGTTGAATTCTGAAGTGTTTCTATTCGGGTGAGGTACAGATAATTATCTTCTAAATAGGAATCTCTAAAGAGAGATAACAAACCTCTCCAAGTCTGAGAGTGCTAGAAGCTGTAAATGGAAACGCTGCTACTGACAGTTACAATATTGGACTTAAACTAAGAGTGAAGAACTTGTTGCCATCCTAAGATAGTGCAATACTTTTCTAATATGGCACAGGTTGGTAACTGGGTGAGGAGGACAACATTGTGATACTTGCTTAGAAAGCTTCTAAGACAGAAGCATGCAATGTCATGTGGGGAAAGTACTATAAAGCCAAGTAAGAAAAGCGCTGGAATGTATCATGTTTTGAAGTGGTTGCTTCTTCACACATACAGCTATGCTGTTACAACATTACCATTGACAAAGTAAAGAAAGATTCATTGTCTTGTTTTTCATGTTTTTGTGTAACAGGTAAAAGAGACACAGCAAGTGTTGGCTAAATGCTTCAAAATAAAGCAGAATTTAAGAAGGGTTTCAAACAAATAATTATAGCTGAAGTGGACAAAAGAGTATGAGTTCATAATCATTATTATCTTTTCTGTCATTTCGAAAGTATTATTTACAGGATTTTTTTTTCTCATTTCAGTCATTTAAAACCTAAGATATGTTTGTAGCTGATGAAATATGATGCTCATGCAATACCCAGAAAATTAGTTTTTAAAGTCTGAATTAATTTTAAACTAAATTCTGGAATGACCCTTCTGATTCACTGTTAACAAAGTGTTCTGTTGAACTGCAGATGTTTAAAAAATTATCTATTCGATCTTTTTTCTTTCTTCTCAACATTTCCAAGAATTGTGCTTGTAGTAAAGAGTGACCTTGTAGATTTTAATTGGATTTCTTGGTTTGATAAACTCAACAAAGTAAAATCATAAAAACAGAAGTTAGAAACATTTTTCAAGCAATTTTCCTAGAAACATTTTCAGTCAGGAATAATAAAAGAAAAACAAAAGTCTATCAAGATTTTCATTTTATTCTTTAATAGTTATTCATTATCTGGAAACATAAGAAGGAAAAATGGATTCATACGGCCAGCTGTAGGTTTTTGAGAAGACTCAGTAATAGCGTATGTATATTCATAAGGAAAAACATTCATTTAATTTATCAGGAGGAGGATAATAAACTTAGTATGCAGATTTTTGCAAAACCTTGTTCAGTCACAAGCTAACCTTGTCTAAAAATAGCTCAGATATGAAAAATCCACTGAGTTTATGTGTATCTATTTGTGTAATATTTGGGGGGAAAAAATGAACTTGCAACCGGCAGTTATAAAAAGGAGTATAATTATCTACACATATTTGGTCAATACAGATGCCAAATCACTAAAAGCAATTCTGGTGAAATGGATAATACTTTAGCATTACTTCTGATTGCTATTACATTTAATTCAACAAATCTGTACATTTTCGGTGTTGTTTTCTATGAAAATCTCTGAAATGAGGAAAGGCAAATATATTTTTTAATCCCACTATACATTAGATTTGAAAGACTGTATTTCTGAGAACATTTAGAAAATCTAAAATTTAAAATCCAAAATCAGTTTTAAAAAGGAACTTTTTGTTACATAATGCATTTTCTTATAGAATCATAGAATGTCTTATGTTGTAAGGGACCTTAGAGACGATATAGTTCTAACCTTCCCTGCTGTGGGCAGGGCTGCCACCCACTAGGTCATGCTGCTCAGGGCCTCATTCAACCTGACTTTGAACACCTCCAGGGATGGGGCATCCTCATCTTCTCTGGGCAGCCTGTGCCAGTGCCTGACCACCTGCTGAGTAAAAAATGTCCTCCTAATATATAAACTAAATTTCTACTCTGTTAGTTTAAATTAATTCCCCCTTATCTTATCACTACCATACTGTGTGAAAAAACACACTTGCTCCTTTTAAATTCTGGAAGGCCACAATGATGTCTCCCCAACACCATCTCTACTCCAAGCTGAACAAGCCCAGCTCCCTCAGTGGTTCAGTACATTTTCCCTCGAGCTAATTAGCATGAGTACTGAAAGCAGTTCAGCTAAATGGAACTCAGAACAAGTGACTTATTTAAACATTTTCACACTTTTGTGGGCGAGTACTGTAGTGACAATTGTGAAGATACACATTTTTATTTTTTTTAATATTTTTTAAAAACAGGTTAGATTCTCCTGGTCACTTTGAAAAATTGGTTTATATGATTAAATTAACACATTTTTTAAAAGATTTCAGGTCTAAAGAGCAATGCATAGCCAGTTGTACATTTCACATTTTCTATGTTTTAATCAATTTTCATTATGGAGATGTTGTCTGAAAAAGAATAATGATAGCTAAGAAAAACAGTAGCCTTGAGCAACATGGTCTCTCATCCAGTGTCACTCATTTCCCTAGTGGGTCATTTTAAATGAAAGATTTGTCCAGATCATTGGCTGATAAAATTAGCTCTCACTGGTGTTCTGGGCCTGGATGTATTAGAGATTCTCAGAATGATAAAATGATATGGGGTTTAGTAACGGACAAAGGCACTGAGGCATTTTACCCTTTCCATTTGTGTACCTTTCTTAAGAATATGAGGATGGTGTTATATTACAAAAAATCTTACTTTATTGCCAGTGTTTGCAATCACAGTCATGTCTTACCTGTCCCTTATTGGCTTCTGCACAAAAATAAAAATAAAAAATAAAAAAGAAATAGGTCTCATGGAGTACTAGATTGCATATGTATTTAGCTTTGGTCATGTGAAGAAGAACGCTAAAATCAAGATGTTCTTTTGTGCTTGCAGTTGTGGACCACAATGGAGATAATCTGGTAATTCTGAAGGTACTGAACCTTTTAAAATATAGCAAACTGTATTCAGTAAATTGTATTCTTTTTTACACATACAACTGCTTCTGTATTTTGTAACACTAAAGAACTGCACACAAAAGCCCTTAGAACTATTTCATTTTCATAATACATGAATTCTAAAAAGGTGTACAGATTTTTCAGAATGACAGGTATTTCTGAGGAGCAACTAGGTAAGAATTTGTAATTCAATGTAATAGCTATGGATAGTGAAAAAGGAGGGCACATAAAGAAAGAAAAAACATATTTAATCTACATTGCTCTTCAGACTTTTTATTCCATCTGCCATATATAACTGGTTTCATTTGACTGATGCAAACTGCTATTAATTTTAAGACTCTGATAGAGGCCCTGAACAATCAAAGCTTCTTATTTTTATTTACTTTTTTACTTTTTCTTTTGAATTGCCTTTAAAGAAAGTTTTGCCATGTCATGCATTTGATTATCTCATAATAATACTTGCAGTTCAACAGTAGATTTACAGAAGATGAGAAGAAATTATCATGTCAGAAAGAATCGTACTTCTAGAGATAAGGCCCAAATCCATCCAAATCCTGGAAATAGACTCCAGTATTCAGGCCTCTAAAGATGTCCTGAAGGGTTGTTCACAACAAGCAATGGTAAAAGCATACTTCATGATAAAAGTCATGAATACATCTGTCTGCTTCCTGCAGAACTTGGGAGTTAAATGAACAAATATACACAAAATAATAGCATGTTTGAGGAGATAGGGGCTTTAATCTCTAAAACTCTATAAGCTCTATTTATGCTACAAAAGAACAGTAACTTGGAGGTCACGTAGTAACAGTCACTTGCTTGATCCGCTCATTGAAAATCTGTAGGAATCTGTCCACTGAGTTCATTGTGTTTTAGATAGGGTCTCAGTTCAAGAATAGCCTCTTGTTCTGCTTACTGTGTTGAAGTACACAAACTCTGAAATGTTGCTGTGAAGCACCTCCTTTTGTAAATGAATTCTGTAGTAGTAAAACCACAATTTATAGCAGATCGTAAAGGTAATGGCTGAAATAATTTCCAGTGTACATAAGACAAAAAGTCCTGCAGATCAAAATAAGAATTTCAGTTGAAAAGCCGCGCTTTCTGGAAGGAAAGTTGGCCACACAAGAGGAATCAGCAGCGACGAGGTTAAATACAGTGTATGTTACTATGTGAAACATCAATGCATGACATTTCACAGCAGTTAGCAGGCCCAGATGCCCCCACAGCCCAGTTCATTCCTCCTCCATTCTGCACTGCACTTTGAACAGTAAGACATCGCTAACAGGCAGCTCGCCCATGTGCTTTCGAGCCACTTTGCAGTAAAAAAGAGCAACACATGAGCTGGACTTCTGTCAAATCCTTTCTGGAAATCTGAACATGTAATGTCCATTGAACCCCATTTTTGTCTCCTGTGGTAGTCTTGACTTCAAAGAAGCCCAACCAGATGGTGAAGCCTGCCTTTCCTTTCTTAGAGGCCATCAGTCTTTCCTCACACTGTGTATTTCTAAGTGTTTTTCCTGTTTTGATCTCTGAGAAAGACTTTCTAAGACACTTCCTGCCAGTGAAGTTTAACGAGATTCTCAGATACGTTACAACTCTCTGTTAATCCATGGCTTTGTGCTAACTACCTGAACCTACTGAACTTCAACTAACACATCTTGCAAAAGTAATATGTGAAGAAGCTTCCCTGCAACTCTGGTCATACACCTCAGCTCACCATGAGTAAATGGCAATGACTTCTACTTATAAGAGCATCTTTTAACGCCTAAGATCCCAAATGTTTTACAAACTATTGTCCTGTCTCTGCAGTCATTTACTTCAATAGAGGACAAAGTTTTGTTCTCACAGATGGGTAACATCAAACATCCCAGTAATCACAGATAGAGTAAAATCATTGTGACACAAAAAATAATAAAATAGCTAGTTTAGTAGAAATTTCAAAATGCAGTTTGTTCAACAAGGTGAACGTTATAACTCAAGTTAGAGTTCAGCTGAAAATTAGATTCCAACCTTTACAATGAAGCCCAGTAGTTCTTGAATGAAAATGCATTTTAAATTTAGTCTGTGAACATATTTTTTCTGTATTTCCTGTATTCCATAATCAGATTAATACGTACTCAAAGGCTGTCCTCTACTTCTGAATTATGTTAACATGTGAAAGAGCAATTACATGTTCTTGGAGAATCCCCTAGTCAGATATCATCAAGGACAAACCCCGGTCAACAATGTTGAATGTTAGACTTCGCATTATATTCCTTCATGACAGCATAAGAACACTAATAGTGGTGAGATTTACTCCTTCATTCTTTTTCAAAGAATTGTCTTTCAGAGCCACATTTTGGTCAAAGATTTTATATCTCTTCAGTCATAAAACAAATATTCCATGTGTGGACTAAAGGCAAAATCAGAACGTTAACTGGGAGATTGTTGAGCAATAAGAATCCATTTCCTTCAAATAATATAAACAAGTTCATATTCTATGACAGTGTTTTACAGTATGCAGTAGGAATCTAATCTCTTACAGATATACCATAGAAAACTCTGAAGTAAAGCTATACTATTTGTTGCTGACACATATATTGCAACTGAAACAACATTCTGCTGTGAGATAGGAAGCACACAACAGCCAACAGTTACTGATAGATCTAGATGAACTATAAGTTATGAATAGCTTGACAGTTATAGCTCTCTACTGTCTTTTGAATTTACCAGTAAATAGAATGCAGTATTATTATTTTTATTCACTGTGATTATTCAGTATAATTATCAAATAAATATCAATTTGAATAGTACCCTTGTCATGAACAATGTGATTTCTGTTACTGATTAGGTCACTGAGGCTACATGATATTGCTTCTATTCTATGAATGAGCAAAAGGAATTATTTGGAGAGAGTATAATGATAACACAGAATAGAAAATGTTTATTCATGCACAAATGTCTTTGTAGGCAAATACAGGCAATTTGAATAATAGTACTGAGAAAAATGTGCACTATTTCCCAAAATTACTCTTTGCAAAATACAGCTGTAACAGATGGGTAACAGCTACTCAGGTTGCTGAACAGAAAGTTGTAAAAAGACTAACTGAATGACACAAGATTTCAGCTATTACAGTCTGGGTTAGAGTGAAATTTTATTTAGGAATTATATAATCAATTCTTGTTTCAGATATATAATTTTTATATATCTTGGAATTTAGTTTCATTTAGCTATCAACTTCCGATTTCTCATCTGTGAATAATCCACAATCAATAATGTGTCTTTTCTATTTGTCTTTACCTATCTTGTCTAAATTCTATGAGAAAAATGTTTGCTTCTGGTATGCGAGGCACATCTTTTTCAGTAACGTTGGTCCTGGTAGAAGAACTTGTGCGTAGTAATAAAAATAATGCTTATTACAAGGTGTAGTAGAGAAATCATATACATTTTGCTCTATTATTATGCTTGCCTCTGATTTTAATAGGAGAGTTGCTTTGTTTAATTTTTATTAACAAAAGACTCTGCAGTCTTAAGTAATTTCACTTCAAAGATTTTATTTAGAGAATTAAGTGCATGTAGGATTTTCTGCATTAGGTGAAAAAGAATCCACTTTCTTTCCAATACTTCTTTTATTGCCATTTTCTTGTACTGGGACAAGCAGATGAGATGAAAGAAAAGTTGAATCATCCAGTATGTATAATTGATTTTGTTTTTTACTTAGAAATATTTGTGATATATAATTTCTTTGTGTGTTCAAGCCTTTGGGGTTACAAGAAAAAATATGTAAAAAAGACTAATATAACTATGTTGTTAAGGGATGAATAATTAAAAATATTTAACTGACAGATTGTTTAGTTTCAGTGGAGAATTATATGTATTATATATTTCTGCAATTAAAATAACCAAGGCAACAAATTGCTTGAGAAAGGAATATCCAAAGGGAAAGATGTGTGAAGTTATGGACTGCTTTACATAGATACATAAGGCTGTAAAAAAAAAAAAAATGTTATTTTGCTAGGCAGTTTATTATAGATTCATGAAGTATGATGCCTTCCAACACTGATCAACTCTCGTTTCTTCAAAAAGGCAGCAACATTGTACTGTGTGCAATGTCTATATGCTGGCCACATATAGAGAAAAGTATTCCTTCTTGACTACTGCAGTCATCAATTTTTGTCCTGAAGCCTGCTATTTTTAATTTTGTATGGTATTAGCAATTACAAATATTTGATAGAAAATGATAAATTTATATAATCATCCAGAAACAAAATATTTAGGCATAAGAAAGAAAGGCATGATGTGATGTGATAACCTGCTTTTCGGTATTGGTTTTGACAGCCATGTATATAATTAAGGAGGAGGTTCTCTCTAATCACATCTTCCTAACGGTATTTCCTTGAAACTTTGGTAAAGAGTCATAGTTTCTACTATGAAATTCATAAATTATTTCGTAAGTTTCTATATGGGAATATTCCCTTTTAAATAGAATGACAAATATTAACAGGCAAATTAAATAATTTCCTAGCTGTTCAGGTAATTTGGTACTAGCCATAAACATAGCCATCTGGAAGTCTGGCTTTCTATTGTTTTTTGTCATCATCTTTACTCAGTTCACAGATTAATGTTTTAATAAGCGCTTGTTCAAATTATATTAATTATAACAAAATTAGTAGATAGAAAATGTCTCCAATCTTTTCTGTTCTGATTCAGATGAGAATGTATGAATGACTGTAGATTGTCAGTCTGCCTGCCATAGCAATACATAATGCATACATGTAAGCATAGCAAGGAAAGGGAAAGAGTACTGATAATACTCTCCCAGTCTCCAAGTATTTTCACCTTAGGATGTTTTTGAGAGAACTTTCACATATTTAGTAACTGTCAGTTCTGTTCAGTGTCCTCTGTGTTCATGTAAACTTTTAACATCTTCAGCATCGTTTACTCAGAATGAAAATCAATACAAGTAAACCAAACCGAAAGACTTATATCCAACTGTTCAATTGATAACAAGTACAAGAAATGCAACAAAACAACTTTCCATGACAAAAAAATATGCTATCCTACATGGGCAAAAATGCAGTTCCTATATTTGTGACCCAAGGCATGGGACAAAACTTTGTTTATTTATTTGCTATATATTTCTCAATACAACTTTGAGGAACATATCAGTCAGTGTTGCCAAGATTTGTAGCAGGATGTCTGTGAGAAAAACAGTGTACAAGGAAAAGGAAACTTTATCCCAGGTAGAAAAATAAATTTATTTTCTTAGGCAGAAATGACAGGATCCTTTGACACAAAAAACTGACACTGGTAAAGTAGGTCCATGTGGAGAACTGTGCTTTCTGCTGGTTTTCTCTGTGCCTCTGTAACAAAACTGCATATCTTGGCTTTTACCTATTCCAATGTCATTTAAATTCCTTTCTATAAGCTGAATTTTCCATGAAACAGAACTCCTGCATCAAGGTCTCTCCTGATGTTGGTATGAAATTCAAAAAGATTCAGTGTAAAGAAGTGTCCTATTCTCTTTCTACATACTTCTTCCAAGTTGCTCCTAAATGGGAGTCCTAACAGATACCTGTCATCAGAGAGTAATCATCTTTTGCTCTTGTAACTTAGCATTCTATATAGGTCTACTTTTTGAAACCTTACACACACATCCTTTGGATTCACATACTCATGACTATTAGAAATGCTGTAACACATCAGGAATGTGACTGTCACTTACACCTTCATCATGTTACCTTAGCATATGCGTATTCCACATTTACATTAACGTATTACTTCATGTTTTGCCCTGGCTTGATTGACATTCAGAATACTAAATTACCTCCGTTCTTGAATATCTTTAACTGATTATAGCTTTGAGACACTCTCTGATAAATGGTTGTGTTCTAATTTTCAGAAGCAAACACTCTGATAATCAAAGGAACCTTCTGTTTATGCACTTCTCATCTGGCAGTATCACTGAACTGCTTTTAAATTGCTTTGAGAGCTTTAAAATTTATAGGCTTATAAATACTATTATCTAGTTTCATGTTTGAAGTTATAAATCCCTTTTATTCCATGTCACTTATTTTGTTTTAAGTTTATTCCAATTTCCATACTGTCTGATTCTATTCCAAGACAATTCATAGCCTGAAGAAAACCCTTTTAATATAATTTTGAGAAAGATCTAATTACGACAGTCAGATCCAGATAGTAACCAGTTATAAGAGCCTTGAATCACCTTTCTCAAGATGATGAGGTGATGAGGAGACTATAAAGTATCATAGAATGCTATGTACTCTGAAAGGCTCTCTATACATCAACCATCTATTTCTGAGGACAGCATAGATATTAGGGCATAACCAAAATAAGATTTTTACAGTCTTGATAAGAGAAGTTTTAAGAAGTAACTACAGCAGTGGTAAGAATGATGTTAGCTTTTATTTATCACTTAGGGCACAGACCTTGCCAGTGAATTTTGATCAATGATTCAAAAGTCCTTGAATGAAAATCGAATAGTCTGCTAATTCTAATTTTAATTCCAATTACAAATCAACCATATTTTATATTTCCTGTATTTTACTATTTCCGCCAGATCGTGTGTCTGTAAAAAGCACAAACTGAAAATTAACTAGGAACATGAAATTCCATTTCCAAAGGAATTACGGAAGGATAGAAATCTTAAAACCTAAGGAAAGCATAGTCTTCAATTTTCTTAATGGTGAGAGTTGTAAAACATCATTAATGGATATCATGACAGGATATCACTTGTACTATGAGAAGTCTCTAGCTTCTGGAGCTGGGTTTTCAAAAGTTCCTGAACTACTTAGCCAGGGCTCCTTGTGAGGTACTTCCAGGTCAATCAATTTCAAAAACTTTGTTGAAGAACCCTTGGAAGTCCTAGATAGTGAATCTACAGGGGAGACAGGGATGCTAGGAAAAAAGAATTTAAATTCAAGAATTTTTAGCTTGCAATTTGTGTTAACTTTCCATCACGATAGAGCCAAATCATCCAACAGTTAGAAAGTAAATTCTTTTTATTATTACTCTATATTCAGCTTCATAGTTAATTGCACTTAATCCAGCATCGTCAGAGTTCAGAAGAGCTTTCTCTGTTCTTGGAATGATTTCTGTCTGTACCAGAAATTCCATTTTGATTAAAATGAAAAATTGTTAAAACATAAATCTTCCTGATAAATCCTAGCTGTGGTGAATTCCCAGTTTGCCACAGAGGAACATTCCCTTGAAAGAAAGTTCTATTGCATCCCAAACCCAGCATCAATGTGCCAAAGGGATAAAGGTTTGATTTTTTTTTTCCCCCTATCATCTTATCATGGAATAAAATAAGACAAAAAAAAAAAAAACAAAACAAAGAGATAGAAATATAAGGGAATAAAACACAGTGATAAAAGCTGATAAGAATTTGAAATCTTCTACCTCTTAGAGCAAAATAGTGCAGTAAAAACTGATTCCCTGTGATCTTCCCTTCTAAATATCAATAACAATATGTTAAAAAATCGGATTACATGGTGTCATGATCTAAAGGGTTACCTGTGCAAGTCCTTCCTGACTTGTATATTCTGTATACAATCTTTGACTAGATTTTCAGGGTTACGAAAATAATGCAGTTTGCTGGTTTAAAGTTCCCAATTTTGCAAAACAGTTATAGAAGATTTGAAAGTGAACCAGTTGATTTAATACGTCAAATGAAACACAAAGTATTTTAAAATATCACAGTGCAGTGCCATTCAAGGATAAACAAATAAGTTATAAATAAAACTGGAAGGTATGTTCTAAAAAGCAGTGTAAAATGTTACTCAGTATGTGTGATCTGCCATATGAAGACAGATTAAATGGTTTCTTTGATGTCACCTGATTCCATACCAAAGCAAGGGAGCTAACTATCTTCTTTTAATATGAACAGTCTGTCATTAACAGCATTTCTAAACATATTTTAAAAATCTCAAAAATATTTACGTGTTAAAGGAAAACCATTTAATAATCTATTGCACCCATCTGTGTCCTAAAAAGTGAAGACTTACATGGCATCTTGTGTTTGTAAATGCAACACATCTGGACAGTTAGGAGCATGCTTCCTTTCATTATTGCTCGAATATGAATAGATCTCAAAGTGACTTACAAAGCTGAATGTTATTATTCCCATTTTTTCTTACTGGAAGTGATAGAGTAACTGAGGCGTAGATAAATTGGAGTGACTTGCGAAAGTTTAAAGAGTTTATGACCTTGCTAGTTGGTCATGGAATAAAAATAGAAGCTGAGATCACTGGCACCCAGAAATGGCCACTAGGTTATGCTTTGCAACAAGGCTTGTGGTAGAATAAAAACATTATGTGCATGCCTTTAAAGCATGTGTTTCAAACTCGTATTGTTACTAGATCTTCTCGTATGGCAAACATGAAATAAACAGAATTATGTTTGTGACATAAATGCATCATATAAATACAGTCCCTTTCGACATAAGAATTCTGAAGAAAGTCAAAATAATTTATTGACCTCCTTCTTCAAACAGTAAGTGCTATCTTTTCTGGCTATAGTTGATGTAGTTGGCTGATGAATTGAAATCCAAGATACTTCAGACTAGACATTGGAGGTTGCTATTAGCTTTGCTGAATTCTGTCTAATTTTTGTTATTGTTGTTTCTGTTCATAAGTGACACTTTATGTTATGTCCCCAAAGCCTGGCTTATTTCTCTTCCTGTTGAAAACAACATCAGTAAACTAAATAATCACATTCTTATCTTGGTTACCCAAACACTGTTTTCCTCCTGAATCCCTTTATATGAATTCATGTCTTCAATGATATCCAAGGTCAGGTGACACCCTTAACAGTTTCTTTTACTTCTTATCCCCAGCAATTCTGACTGCCTAGGCAGAAGGAAAACTCAGATTTTGGCACTGTATTTTAAAGTGTTTGAACAGGAATGCTTAATGCTTAAGATCTCTGTTCTCCCATATTTTGAGCTGGGACAGTCACAACATACTCCTATAGTAGAATAAGTGAAGAGGTGAGAAAAGAAAGTTATGTTTCAGTAAACTCATTATTAATCAGACTTATTACTCACATTTACTTAAAGAAGTGTGTTTGCTATAATAACATCAACATTTAGTGATGAAGTTCTGTGAGAAGTAAGGTTGCCATGTGATACTACAGCAGCTGGCATACTTTCCATTTCCAATCTCTGTGAAGAAATGGAAACACTCCTTGAGATCTGGATAAGAAAAATGCAACTTTTCTCCTTTCCTTTCCTCAGATATTTTTCTGTGAGACTGAGTTTAGACATCTACTTCTAATAAGTGTTTCCATTCTAAATCCCATTGAAAGAATACTTACCTCTAACTTTTAAATAGAAAATCACAAATGCTTACCTCCAAAAGATTAAAATAATGTGCCTTAAATTACCACGTGTTCTTGTTCAACTAGCCTTTTGCAATAATTTCTCATCAAGCTTGATAAAGTTAAATTTCTAAAACAAATTCAAGGATGAGAGCACAATTGGAACTGTAGTAGTAGTGACTCTCAAAAACTAAGCAGAAGAGTAGGATTATTGTTAAAGCTACTCTTCCTCAAAGGAGCTTAAATGCAAAAGAATAAAATAATCAGACTGAAATTTCCTTTACAATCCATCTGAATTACTCATAGTGAAGCCTGTTCTGAGAATGATAACATCTAAATTCCTTGTGAAGCAGTTTCTGAATCACTCCAGTCTATGCCAGTTTATTAAATGAGCCCACATTTGGCACCATTTTACTTTAGTTCAATAACCTGTGGATGGCCAAACCAGAAACTACTACACAAGCCACACAGATACCTCCTTTTGCAGACCACAGCCTTCAAAAACAAACAAACAAAATAGAAACAAAAACCCCAAGAAGCTCAGGATGCTAACTGCTTCAGCTGCCTCACTCCGATTTATCTGGTTTCGTGCTAAGTACTTCTGAGATGTGTTGTTCTATGCTACCCTTCTTTCAGACTAGCCAAAACACAGTCATCACTATTTTCTGGTATTTCATGCAGGTGAATACCTGGTAAATATGCTGATTGTATCTGCACTTCTTAAATGAAATATTTAACTTTGGGTGGGAGTTTTAGACCGCATGAGCATTGAATAAGCACTGCTATTCAAGTCTGATGTAGTATCCAGTTTTATGCCGCTACTAGAGATTACATTAATATTAGAACTGGAGTTGAAGTTCCGTTGACTTAGCAGCTTCAAAGGAAACTTCACATGAGAAAAGTGTAAACAACAGAAACAGAGCAATTCTTGTTGCACAAGATTTTCTTAAAACAGGTGCTTTTTGACTTTATGTTTTGAAAAACATCCTCAAAGCCAAAGCAACTAAATCTTGATAGCTATATTAGTACATATTTGGCATTTCTTTCCCTCTTCTGAGTATTTCACAAGAAATGCTTTAAAATAACTTTTATTGTGAGAGTTCTGACTCATCTTTTTTTTTTTTTTAAATAAGAATAGGCTACACTTGAAGATCTCCTCATGTAAGATAGAAATATGCAGCTCCATCTTTGTGTCATAATTCTGGAAGAAACTCTCTTGGAAAATTGTGATGATTATAGTACCTTTTACTTTTAGATAAAGTACCATTGAGGTCAGTTTGAAATCAGAGAGAAGTTTTTGGTCAAGTTACTTTCTCTGTGGACAAGTTCAGATTCTGTCAAAGATAAAGATTTGACTTTGCATAATGTTAGTAGGCAAATATGGTTAACTCCAGCATCATTCAAATTAGCACCAGGTGTTTACACTATTTTATCATCATCTGCTCTCAGTGTTTAAAATCAATGGATGAGGACTTTGATTCAATGGAAGTTTAACATGATCCAGAAATCCAGTTATTCGCTTAGTTATGCATTTTTCCACTGTTGCCTACAGTTTATAAAATCTGGATTTCCTTTGTCAGACTTATATTGCATAGCACTAAGAAATAAACTGCAAGCTTCTGGCCACGCCTCTAGAAGACACAAGTGTCTTCTCGAAGTCTAGAAGAAATTGCATTATGCTAATTCTAAAATTAAATTCTCTATGAAAAGGTCTGTCTTTGGAAGAATTGCAACCTTTATCTTGAACCTTCCAGGAAACTTAAATGTAAATCATACTGACAGAAGTTAATTAGGAAAGCAGTTTTTCTATCAATATATAAATATCAGTTTTACCATATTAGCAAATTTTTGGATGGAACAGAATGAAAATTATGATGCACGACTTCAGGATGATACATCCCAAATAAGGCTTATTTAGTTATCTCAACAGCTGAACTAAGGTTTTAACTATTTAAGATAATGTGTTCATAATGTAGCAGTCAATATTTTAAAATGTTTAATGAAAACTGCACAAAATAAAATAAAGTTCATCATTCTGCTATGAAACAAGTAAATACTATGGCTTAGGTTAAATACTTTCTTTTCCTTTTTTTTTTTTTTTTTTTTTTTTTTTTAATATATATATTTTTTTATTCCTGTGCTAAATAGGTCAAAATGGGAGTTTGTAGAACAAATCAATTTCATACATAAAAGAGATTTCCAAACCACAGTAACTGTTTATTTCTGATTTCTCATTTAGCAGAAATGAAACTGTATAGCTTGCTTTCTATCATTTTTGAGTACTCTGAGAAGCCCAGATCTGTCAGCCTTAACGAAAGTTTCCGTTTGTTGTTGTTGTTTTTCCCCAGCCGAACCTTTCTTAATCCAACAATTTACATTGAGAAATTATTTTCAGTTCTCTCTTCTGTACATGCATTGGCTTAGCACAGAATTTTTGCTCTTTCCATTTCTAACATATCAAATATTTGCTATTTTCTATTTTTTAAAATTTTCTTTTAAATTCCTGTTGATATATCCTTATTTCATTATCCTTATTTCAAACACGTAGTAAGTTTTATGAACTCTGTTATTCTTTTCTTAATAATATAAGTGAACTTAAATATTACATTAAAATTACAACTAAAACAAACAAGCAAAACCACCACAACATTTGCATCAGTTTGCATTACTTGGATTAACATAATTCTTCACTGGTGTGCATTTAAAGCCACCCTGACCTCCCCATACAATGAATATTCTAGGCAACCTATGGACTTAAATTCAGACAGCAGATTAAGCTGTGATTTCCTCTTTTGATATGTGTTTACTTTGTTATTGGAAAAGAAAAAGGTAAAATCCAGCAGAAAATACTAGAGAAAAAATGCAGTTCTTGCATTCATATTCTTACTAGTCTCTATCCCCTATGTATTTGTATTTTTCTCTAATCTTAAACTGCAAAAGTGAGTATGATCTATCTTCAGCTGACTTTCCTTAGGATGTCACAATTAGGAAGAAAAACAGCACACACACACACACACATTAAAAAAAAAAAAAAAAAAAAAAAAAAAAAATAATAAGAAAAAAATTCCTCTCAAAAATATAAAAACTTTGAAGTGTTTAAGGATTCCAATGTGTTTATTTTCTCAGTATTTATCTGAGAGAGTGCAAACACCATAAACTGATTGCACCATTCTTCACTTTACAGTTCCTTTGGAGAATATGTGATTCAGTGTAGACAGAAGAAGCAAGTGCTCAGTTCATTCAAAAAGTCCTTTGATACAATGACCCATACTTAAGCTCAGGGAGCACAGTGTAATGTGCTCTTCATTAATTTCCATTTTCTTATGGTTTTGTTTTTTTTTTTTTAATTATTTTTTTAAGTGTATAGAGTTATATCTCATCTATTTCCAATTATTTCCAACTTGTCTGTATCACATGTACTTTTCAAAGGCAAAAATGATGTGGACTTTTCTTCTGCATTTCATGCTATAAATAGTAAAAAACTGGAAATGCTATAGGATAAAAATGGTTTGTTTTATTTCCTTCCCCCACAGAGGTTTTTTTTTCTTTTCTTTTCTTTTCTTTTCTTTTCTTTTCTTTTCTTTTCTTTTCTTTTCTTTTCTTTTCTTTTCTT
>JAOWBP010002559.1:16663871-16683478 GCA_028571105.1 Tragopan temminckii | reverse complement strand
ATATATGTACATATATATGTAGATACATATAATAATTCTGTCAAAATCTGTAAAGGAAATGTGGCAAAAAAAATGTCTATAATTTTCATGATTTTTTCCTACTGTAACTGACATGTACTGAACACAAAGCTCACTTAACATTTTCATATCTTCCATTATCAGTTACTTCCATTTAGATTGTATAAAAAAGTGAATGCCTTGCTGCCACAATTTACTATTTGTAGAAAATAGAGGATGAATTTAGGGAAAAAAGCCCTCTGAGACTCTGCAATCATGCCTCTTTCACTGTTTCCATAATCTTATGACCCATTTACCAAGAACAAATCACTGTAAGTGAAATAAACTCTTTAGGAAATAAATGAAAAGAGCAAAAACAAAAACAAACAAACAAAAAAACCTTGAATGATGAAAGATGGTTTAATATTTTCCAATTCCAAGGACTTGCATATAGAAAAATATGTTTTTTTGTGAGTAAAGCAATATAACTACAATTGAATTCTTCAGTGTAATATTTTAGGAAATGAGAGTCTCAGTAAAAGGATGTAAAATGTAAGCAGAAATATACTCTGAATTGTAGAAGGGTAGTCTGGGTAGACTCTTGTAGGAAAAAAATAAGCCTCTTATTTGTGGAAACTGCTAAAAAATGAAGAAGTGTCTGTCAGGAAGTAGAGAAAGCATCTTATTAAAGGAGACATGATATTAAAGAAGAGAAAAAGCCTTTAATAATGTGCTCTGATGACTATAGAATCATAGAATTGCTCAGGTTGGAAAAGACCTTAAAGATCATAGAGTCCAATCACAACCTAACCAAACCAGCCTAACTCTAACAACCCTCTGCTAAATCATGTTCCCGAGCACCATATCCAAATGATTTTTAAACACATCCAAGGATGGTGACTCAACCACCTTCCTGGGAAGCCTATTCCAGTGTTTAACAATCCTTTCTGTAAAGAAGTTTTTACAGTGAAAGAACCATAGTGAAAGGAATAAGGATTACATATAATCTAATGTATTTGTAAGATTCAAACATCTTAGATCTTATAAATTAATTAAAACTATAGATACAATTGAAATTGTTCAAAATATGATTTTTCTTTTGATTAATTCTCTTCTATGGGTTGTCAATGAAAATATAGGGCATATTCTGAAATTTAAATAAGAATAAAACAAATGCCCGTTGTTTTCTACATGACAGCTCTTTACTGTTCATAGCATTAGCCTGCAAGACTACAGAAAGAGGAAAAGAAATATAACAATCAAGTTGTCTTAAGCAATATAGCAGTCTAACATTCGAATCAATTGGCCTTAAAAAGGTGAATTGCATTGAACTACTTCTGTAACTTCTGAGTGCCAGCTATGTAGGAGGCACTAAGGCTCTTCTGAAAAACTGGGAAGCATATCAGTAACTGAAATTTTATATGCATGTGATGAGCCTACACTGGTGTAACACAGGTGATCAGTGAAGTGCTTAGCTCAGAATTCTGCATGCAGATGTATGAATGTGTCCTGAAGGGGATGTTCGGATCAGTTTTGTCTTTTTTTAGCTTATGTTTGTTTATTCACATTTGTTACCCCACTTTTGCCGCAATTACGAATTCATGAAAATTCAAGAAACGTAACTCTCTGGAAGCACTAATCTCCTGGCCCTCCTAATTCTCTCCATCATACAAGTCATTCATTAATAGTATTTCTGGCTTCTAACTATACACAAGTCTAAACTAACCAGAACACAACAACCTACTCTTTCTCTAGCATATATTTCACAGAGTGATCATTTTTTATCGTCTGTCACTACAACAATGACTAATCTCCAGTTTCCAAAAATTAACACAGTTCATAGTCAAAAATGGCCAATATTATCTCTTCTTTCTTTTTTTTTTAAACAGTGCTATCTGCACTGTCCTCCCCTGTTCTCTTTTTTTCTTGTACCTTGTTTTACTTTACCACATCATCAAACTGGAATGCATAGCACATGAGGAAATCTAAGTTTGGTAGAAATCTGTGAAGTTACTAGATGGAATCTGTACTAGTTTTTTCAAATATTGTAAACTTCCAGATTACTTTGTTCTGACTTACTAGTTTTGCTTATATTTTGCATTCCAAAATTAGGATAAGTGTATAGAGGTATGTAGCAGGAAACACAGATATTGAAATTCCATAAGGAATATATCAACAAGTGGAAGGTACATCCTACTTCACCATTGAAGGAAGGCATTACCATTGCCTTCCATGGCTTAGAAATAATTCTAGGAGGTATGTACTAGTTGTATTTGTAGAAAGCAAGATGCCGTACAGAGGACATGAAGTCACCACAACATTTGACAGTACATTGAAGACCATCAGAGATAACATCTAAACACTCAGATTGGCAACTTTGCCCATGGTGGCTTTTGTGCTCTACAGGCAAAAAAATGTTCTGTGACAGGTGCTATCTTTAGGATACTTTGTTCTGGAAGCTCAAATAATTCTCTGATTTCTTTGTAAGAGAAATACTACTGTACATGACTTTAGTGAACTTAGCTCCTTGAGAAATACTGGTGGAAATGAGAACTCCTCTTCCTGGGATTGGAGAGGCTTGCACAATACGTGCAGTAATGTGACTTCTGTAATTGCACTTTGGCCCTAATTTATATTTAACATCTTTGAGCTTATTTTTAAATGATTCTTTATGAGAATAGGCTTGGCAAAAATATTTTGTGTGAAATGACTGTAACAGAAATATTCTCACTAAAATCTGATTTCTTATTTTTGAAACTTGCATTTAGATCACTTTTATGCATTTGAGTGTCCATGTCTGTGTTCTTGTGTGTGAAGCATGGGCATATGTAGACATCCTAGTAAGAACCCCTATTTATATAAGAATTGTGCTAGAATCACCCTTTCATTTCATACTCTAGAAACAATGAAACACCTTGTTTCATTTGAAAGGCTTTTGAGAACTTTGGAGATAAAAAAAAAGTAAAATATTTAATAGAATTATACAGATTCATGGACTCAGTAATTGGCTTTTATTGGGAAAAAAAAAAAAAAAGGTAAATGGAAAATGTATTACAGTCAGGCTCAGAAAAGTCATTTTGGTTCAAGAGAGAACAATGATTATATATGAATAAACATGATGGGATATTTTTAACGTGTGGAAATGTGACATATAGAAAGAGGGAACCCTGAACTACGGAAGGTGCTAAAATACTTTTGATTCTTAAACTGAAAAAAAATATATATATACGTGCTCTTATGGTTTGGTAATTTATAAACATATTCAGTTTAGAATATAAAATTATGCTAAGATGTTCCAGGTATAATTTTCTTTCCAATTTTATTTTAGCTTTGGAATGTTTCTTTTCACACATTAATCTGTAAAGACTATTTAAATGGGAAGGTATATTCCTAAACAAGCAGAGACAGTATGGGCTTAGGTGAGGTCAGCCTGGTTTAAATTTGCTGTAATTTTAGTTAATATCCAATAAATGTTTTATCGGCATAGTTTGAACCCATATTGTAGGGTAAATGTTCTGGCCACTTAAGAGCTCTATTTTGAAAAAAGTATGTATGTGTTTTACAGTTCTTTATATTGTTGAACCTAATGCTAAGAAAATAACATATAAATATATCTAATCCTCAGAGATACGTTTCAGGCATCAGTATCAGTTGAGAGTTTTGTAATGCACTACAGCTTGTCCTTTTTTTCTGCCATTAGTTTTGTTGTTAAAAAGTTATGAAGGGTCACAAGTAATTCTGGTATGGCAGAACTTCTTAATCTTAGTTGCAAGAAAAGTATCAAGAATTGACTGAAACTCCAAGAATCTATATCTAAATTGTCTGGTGTTAATTATATGGAAGAAAAATAAATTTCTTTTATTATTCTCTGATCTCCACTGCCCAGTGCTTGCTATAGCATAACTTTCTTGCTAGTATTTGTCTGGTTTTTAAGCTAGACATATGTGCAGAGTATAGACACAGTTTAAAATTACTATTATGTATGCATACAGGCACTCCATAAAGTTGCTGTCATTCCCTTATAGATGAATTATTATAGTGCATATAGTAATGAGAACAGAAATATTGCAGATTTATTGAAATACATATCTTCTGATAACCTTTCCAAGAATTTGCTATTATGCAATTTTTTTTCCCCTAAGTGAATCTTATTTTTCAGTTAAGCTTCACTGCTGTATTGAAACAAAAGAGGGGTAAATTTACCTCTGGCCATCTTATCCCTTTCTCTTGTAACTGTAAACTTTGCCTGCTAATGGTGCTGAGCTATTTATCCAATTCATATGCAAAGACTATATGAAAAATGTAACAGTGTAAGATGTATTCCTTTGATGCTTCCTGTGAGTGCTGACATGATATTCAGCCTCATACAATAAATATTTCTTTCTTAAAAGACTTTAATCAGAGACATTTTGGAAGGTATTGAACAATGAGCTGGAGTTGTTTGGATCCAAGCTCAGAAGTTTAGAAAGCAATTTATGAGGGGGAAACTGTTTCAGTTTCAGAACTGTCAGATTTGTAACCCAATGATACATTGAATTCAAATGAATGTACATATAAAAAGCACTGGCAAATCTCCATTTCTATGGAAGAAAGGAAGAAGGTTTTTCAATCAGAAACTGAATCTCATGAGCCTAACTTGACAGATTCAAAAGCTCAGTTGTATCCCAGTCCCATGATAGGAATGTATCTAAGATATTCAGAGTATTGCAAATCGATGAGTCACAGAGACAACCCATAGGATGTGGGTGACACAGTGCTGCTGTCCGGCCAGAGATATACAAAAGTGTCTGGAAGCATGGGTTGGTACCTATGATACTAAAAAAGAGAGAGAAAATCATGGACTCATTGAATTGATTTTTTTTTTTTTTTTTTTTTTTTTTTTTTTTTTTTTTGCATTGACTTCACAAAACCAAAACAGAGTTCTTTAATAAGGGCTTTTTTTTTTTTCTCCAGAAATGTAATAATTCCCCTGAATCTATTTCAATAGTTCATTGTCACTGATATTTTCATTATAGTTTAAAGAAGAAATACTAGGTACTTTTATTCTTCTTTGGACATATGGTTTTTTTTTGTTTGTTTGTTTGTTTTGTTTTGTTTTTGTCAGCAGGGCTCCATTCATTGTACACAATATATGGTTGTTTTCAGTGTAAAGTAATACTGACCTCTGCAAAGGGTTTTAACAAATCGCTTTTCTTTTTCCCCAGCACCTCATCTTAGCCGTAGGTTAAGGATCAGCCTTGGGAGTTCTGTGGGTTAACTTTAGGTAGCTTCTGCTCATCCCCTGGAGGTCAGAGCTGTGTCTAAAGGAACTACTGACACCAGCCAGCAACACCATGTACGTAACAGCCCAATTTGCCCTCTGCTACGCTTCTAATGTATTCGTTTTAAAACCATCTTTTGAAGATCTTTCGCAATTTTTTCTGTATGCTCCAAGCACTATTTGTGTGAGTAATGGGAGCCTCATTGTTACCTTGTTCACAGGACTGGGTCATGCCCATTAACATGGGAATAAGGGGATTGAATGTCAGGGAGGCTACAGAATGGAGTCTTTATTCTTTCAAAGAGTATTTGTGTTCATAATAAAATCTAAGAGACAGCATGAGTAATTACTAAGCAGATAACAATATCAAAAAATGTTTATTCTTTACATCTAAAAAGGTTATAAAGGAAAGTTTAAGATTTACTGTGCTTTATTTGTATTTTTTGTTTTATTTGTACTTACAAAAATCAAAAAAAAAGGAAAAAAAGAAAAAGAAAAAGAAAACAAGCATGTAAGAGACAACTAGTTTGAAATGCTTCAGAATTTCATACTGAAAGGCTTGAAAAGCTAAAGAAGAAAAAAGATAAAGAAGATGAACAGAAAATTGAATAAATTTGGATATGGTGTTCAGTTAGAAGTAACACAGTAAACACCATAAGATATTTCTGAAAGATGGAGTAGCTTTCTAGTGTTTGATAGCATTTTTTTAATATTCCTTTTAGTCACAAATGGAAATAAAAAAGTCTTCTAAATACATACATCTCTTGAAATATATATTACATGGGAGGACAAAATCAAAGTCACTGAGGTAGAAACCAGCTGGAAGCAAGTAAAGCCTTTTAACAAAGTTAGCCTAAGACTTGCTTTCAAAAACCATTATGGCTAACCTCACCTTCAAGATTTTTCCTACCAAAAATATTCAGGTTACAGGGAATGAATGGCAGCCTAATATTACTTCTCCTGGCCCACAATTGGATTCAGAGCTCACACAGAATTGTCTAATGCAAAATTATCCTTCTTTCTTTATTCTCTTTCCTTGTGCCTTTTTTCTATTTTATAGTATACACATCCTGTCTTCTCTCAGAGCCTATAAAACTCCATAGCCAAGAATTAATATTTGCTTTGTATCTAGTGAAATGGTCACTGCATAAAAATAAAAGATAAATAATATCTTTTTTATTTGAATGGAGAATTGCATGTCAGTGACAGGAAAGTCTTAATGGAAACTGCAATACCCCCACATCTGTAAGATGGATGCTTAAAATACCTTTATTCTAATTCATCTCAAAATGACAGAAAAGTGTCAAGACAAGTAGCAGACAAATGAGTGGTAAATAAGGAGAAGGGCTTGTGAGGGAAGATGCAAATTAACCACTTTAAATTCTACTTATTTTTGTTTTAGCATGACATTTAAATCTGTTAATAAATTGACAGTACCTCTGAGAGTGTTGATATTAGTTTAATACCTTTATGACAGTAAAAAATGGACTGAGCTATGCCATTTACTGGTGGATTAGATAAATCTAAAAGTTTATTTTCTGACTCTATACTTTGCTGTTGCAGCTACCCCCAAGACATTAATCTGTTGAAAAGGAGAAGATATCATCTTTCAGGAAAAACATGTCATAAATATTTTGATAAAGTATTTATAATCCTCAAAAACAGATGGCTGTTCCATAAAGATTGTCAGCTGAAGTTTGCTGACAGAAACATGTTAAACAACTTTACATTTTTTTTGAGGGAAGGACTTGTACCACAAAATCAGATGCACTCTTCTATTAATCAATCACAGCTGGGTGATTTTTTGACAGCTGGAACATACTAGACCTAATTTGATTGTCTTGTGCTTTTTCCGACTGATAAATCCTGTATAAGTTGAAGCTTGGTGGAGGCAGTATAAAAGTGAATAAGCTACTAAAAGTGTAGGTGGGATGAATGGGAAGAAATTTTCGCATGTGTAGATAGAGGAAAATCTATGGGATTGTATTCATACATTCAAAAATTAGCTTTGTTCTGGCTGAGATTCCAGTAGACGGTATTTGAAGTCTTAGATGTATCTTTATATATAGGTTCCTCCAAAAGTAGTATCTCCTATTTATTTCCTTGAAAACTATAGCAGTTACAAAGAGCACAATAATGCCCCTTGATAGAGCAAATTCTCCATTACAAAATACTATTTTTCAATATAGTCATCACCATTAGATGATTCGTGTGGATGAGTGGATCCAGATGCTCTTCATTTTATGGTGTGGCAGCTGTGCTTGGCTGTCCAGGACATGGCTTGTCTTTAACGTTAATGTTGCAACAGCTGAAACACAACACCCACCACCTCACTGTGCTCACATCCACTGTTTGGTCTCCATAAATGTTCAGCAAGCATCAATGAATGTCAGTGGGTGCCATTTTTTGCCACAGGTATGAATTCAATGATATACCTTTGCTTCATATGCATTTCCTTGTCAGAGGATATTTTGTCAGGCTGCCCCTCTGCTGCCATCTGTGGCACAGCAACAAAGCTTAACTTCTACTGACATGCCACCAACATCTGTCTGTGACGCTGTGGACTAACATAATACAATAGAAGCTGTTACTTTGGAGTAACCCTTGTAAATTCCCCCCCAGAAATTCCCCCCCAGACACTACATGTTAAATAAGAAGAGCTTACTCTTTGAGATTTCACATAAGCTTTCAGTCTTTTCTGTTTGTAATAAGAAACTTTTTGATGGAAAGACGAATACATGCCAAGGCAAGACTCAGTATATATATAAAATATATAAAATATCCCGGTTGAGATCAACAGGATCTGGGAGTCTAGAGCACGGAACAATAATGAGAGAGTGAGAAACATAAATCAGAAGAACAGTTACTGACAGATACTCTGTTCTTGTGTGATTTGGTGATACTTGTTAGTGAAAGATTTGCTCTTTAAGAATATTGGTGTTGTCACAGCTAAAAAGTCTCAGATATCATCTTGGCAGATCCCCACTTACTTACCACTCATCTTTCCATGGTGTTTGTTGTCTCTTTTGGGTGGATTGGAGGCCTTTCTGTATGAAAATGCCTAACCAAAAGTCCACATTCATAGCTTACAGGATATACTGTTTACTGTTAATTTTGGTCAAGCTAAGTTTTAATAGCAAAACTAAAGATTAGCAGTACTATAATTCAAACAGTCAAGCAGCAAAGACATTCAAAACTGTAGTAAGATGCTTTAGTATCTGAGTTTCCCTCCCCCTTGTCATCCGAAATCCAGGAAGAAAACTCTCTAACCCCAATATGATGTTACAAAATGACATCTCTTTATTCCTCACAGTAGGTACTGGGTGCCTTGACAAATCACATGTGAATTCTCAGAGTTCAAATTCTACATTTAAATTGTTAAGACATACATATGCAATACATTGGCATACATATTCATTCTTTTCTAAGAACTCATTAATGTACGCTACTGTCCCTCTGGGCATGCATGGTAGGAATCTCTGGTCGTCTTAGACTACGTACTTGCTCCTAATTTTTCCATCATCAGGTTCATCATGGTGTCCTTTGCCTGATCTTTTAACTGTTTTTTTCCAGTTTGGCAAGTTTCTATTGCTTGTTATGCCATAATGAGCAACTTTCTAACTTGGTGCACACACCTCAAAAGAATGTATGTGAAATCCAAGAAAAATCTTGTGCCTGGTAGATGCAAAGATAAAAGTAGCCTACTGTGACTTCAGTGCTTCTGTGAAACTGGATCATTGAGAAAAACAAGTCTGTTTACACACCAAGCAAAGTTAAACTGGAAAGTTTTATATCTAACACTCACTGATTCCTTTTGCCTAATATATTGGTCCTTAAACTAATATTCTGATCCCTGTTGATAAACCAGCCTATATCATCATTAAACCTGTCTGAGGCAATGTCAATCTTTCTTGCTCGCCTTCTGTTGTTACCACCACAAGGAGAGGGTGGGAATGTAAATGTGTAAATGTGGTAAACTAGCTTCTCTTGATCTTATCTTAGTTGTGGTTATGCCTGAGACTGTCACCTGGAAGAAGATTGGAGAAATAAATTCCACTGTGATCTGATAACAGATTTTCTTCAGGTCTTGATGAGATTGCATTGTGTATGAGTGAAAGTCTCTGTACTCACAGGAAAATGTATTTTACCAAGAATTGTATAACTATAGAATACTTTTGCTTTTCAGATCTGAAATTAATGTCACTAATTAAGGATTGCCAGATATTTCAGGGTGGCTTCCTTGCCAAGTAATTGCTGAGTTTACTAAAGATAGTATTGCTTTTGGTTTTGGAAAATAAAGAGTGATCCTACAAAACTGCTGGTGGTTAATACGTCTTGAATTGATTTTATTTTTTTGTAATTGTTTGATTAAGTGGAAAAAAGATATCCAAGGTGTTAGACATTTCAAATGAATTTCTTGATTTGGAAGAAAAGACACCTGTTAGAGATCAGTGGTAAAACCATTACGTTTTACCTATCTTTCTTGCTTCTTGCACAGTATCTTCTAGGTGCAGTGAGATAAATGTTTGTAGATCCTAATTATAAGAAATTGAAATTATTTTGATTGATATTATCTCTTGAAAAATGGGCTTAACTTAAAGATATTACATAACCCCTCAGTAGTGTTAGAAAAGCAGACATTCCTCAGTTGCCATTCTCAATTTCTGCTTCTCTCTGTGTGCAGAAATGAAAATTTTCCTATTACGTATATAGGGGTGCCTTTCTTCCTGACTTTTACACTCCTGAATATTTGAAGATTACTAAGTCACATTTAAAATGTTACTGCCCCCTGGCATTTCTACATTTAGAAATAAACCTGGGAAGCATTAGATATTGTAAAATGTAAAAATGAAGTAGAGCTGTACTGCTCATGAAGCATTTGAAGTCAAAGCTCAGTTTGAACCATTACTGTATTAGGCTAAAGTGCAAATATTCAGGGGAAAATGTATTAGCCATATATATTCATAATTCTTTATTTTGCTCCATCATAAGCCCTCAGGGGAATCAATTATTTGAACACATTAGCAACCTAATGCCATAGGCAAGGGTTACTGTATTACCCAGTGGAGTTCATCTTGCTCCCATGGAAGTTAAAAGGCATTTTGACATGAGCTCCCATAGAAACAGCAACCAGTACAATATTTTATATTCTTACAATAAACTGAGGAAAATTGCAAAGCCTGTTGTTGCAGGCTCACAAAGTCTTTTACAAATATAGTGGATAGATCTTAAGAGCTACTTTGTACACTCAAATATTTACACAATCTGTTGTTTCTTATATATATTAATGTAAGAATATTGAAAATAATTTGAAACATATTAAAGAACTCCAGTCTTGAAAAACAAAAGAAAGCCACATTTTTCTTTATAACAAATGCATGGTACTTGTATGAATGGATTTTAAGTTAGCATAAGACTGTAGCTGCAGCTGTCAAATAGTGGCACGTCAAGACCTTGTTTGATTCATTGTCAGTAAGTGTTTTTATGTTGTTTTTTACTTTTGTGCTAAGGATTATAAAACTTTACGTCCTATTAGCTCCATATTTGCTTATTCTGAAAGTTCTTTTAGAGCTATGCAATATACTTAAGGCTTTGGAAGGGTGTTCAAAGTAAGGAAGAAAGTGGAATAATATCTGTGATGTGACAGTTTTTCCTTGCATTCTCTTGTGGTTTTTTCATATTGTAAACATCTTTCTTGTCATCCTGTCATCTCAGCATCATTTTACCTTGCCTTTAATTTTCACAATTCAGACACTCACTAACACCAATTCTGAGTCTGAGTCATGGTCTGTACATGGTGCCTACTGTGTTGTACATTCTACACGGGTCATGTCAACTAAGACCATGACAATTATAACATCTGACAATTACTATGAATTTACTATATAGGAAGCATGAAATTAAAATAGTGAAATACCTACTTGAATGTGAACGTCAGTATTCAAGAAAGTAAGATGAAGTCATGTTATTCTCTGGAGTCTTATTTCCTTGTGACTTCTCAGAGGACGGAAGTTTAACACTATTTGTTGGAAGTCACTGGTCTTAAATTATTGTTTGCTATTAATTATGTTTTTATTCTCCGCTTATCTTGTAATTTATGGATATAGAGGATTTTTCTTTTCATTTTGGTTTCTGAAAATATATTATTACTCAATGAGTGAGTAATGCTTTTCCTATGATTTTAACATGATTCTGTCTAGTTTCTGAATCACTGCTTTAACTCAAAGCAAGATAGGCCCTAGGAGAAATTAATTATATGAGCACATTAGTATCTACATGCCTTAGGTAAGGATTACAAAAACAACTCTGATCCTATTGTAATCAGAGAGTCTGGGCATGAATTCAGAGTTACATGGTGTTATAAGAACAAACACAAATATACATTAGTAATCTCTGTGTTTTGCTAGTGTATTCCAAAGACAAGTGAGACTAATTCTGGATTGTCTTCACATCTTAGTACCCATTTTACACTTGATCAAGGATAATAAAAAAGTCAGCATTAGGTATATGGCACAGGAATGGTTATGAGATTAAATAACAATGAATTAGTGGGTCAAATAATCTAATTTTTCCTTTAATAGGAATATGAAAATAACATGGAGGTTACTAAAAGGCAGAGATTTTTTAGTCAGATTTTGGGATTTATAAATGGAGCTGTTTTCCTTTTGGTTGTCTTGTCTCAGCATGCAATAGCAACTTTACTTTCCCTGATGCTAAAACTGTCAGATATGTCCAATAAGCAACACCACATTGTTACATTTCCCAAAGGACACTATGTGAAGTAGGACATTACTAATAAGACTTTTATACTTACCAGTTTTAAGCTGTTGCAATGGTGATGGTCTCAAGAAACTCAGAAATTCTTAAGGTGATGAAAACTTGTATGTTGCAGTTTTAGCCCATTACCTCTTGTCCTATTCCTGCACACCACTGAAAGGAGGCTGGCCTCATCCATTTGACTCCTGCTCTTTAGATATTTATAAACAGTGATGCGATCCCCTTTTAGTCTTTTCTTCTCAAGGCTAAGGAGTCGCATGTTTCTCAGCCTTTCCTTACACAGCAGATGCTCCAGGTCCTTAATCATCTTTGTAGCACTTCACTGGTCTCTCTCTAGAAGATCCCTTCATTCTTCAACTGAGGTGCCCAGAACTGGACACGGTATTCCAGATCTGGCCTCACTAGGGCAGAGAGGAGGGTGAGAATAGCCTCCCTTGACCTTCTGGCCACATTCTTTTTAATGCACCATCTAACCACTGGCCTTCTTGGCCGTAAGAGCATACTGCTGCCTCATGGCCAACGTGTTGTCCATCAAGACCCCTAAGTTCTTCTTTGCAGAGATCCATCCCAGCAAGCCATTCCCTTACCTGTACTGATGATGCATGTGGTGATTCCTCCACAGGTGCAGGATCCTGCCCTTGCTCTATAACCTCGTCAGGTTCCTCTCTGTCCAACTCATCAGTCTGTCCATGTCTTGTTGAATGGTAGCACAGCCATCTGGTATGTCAATAGGTGTATGCGGGAGGAAGGTGATTTATATGTGTACCTATTTGCACAGAGCTGTAATTAGCAGTAACAAGATGAAATTATGAACAAGAAGTTCCAGGATAAATGTCAAGAATATATATATTTGTAGCAAGATATATGTTCATATGCAGACAGAATGGCTGGAAACTATCCTTTAAATCATGTGAATAGTGTTAAAGAATAAGTTGTACAGAGCAAATTCATTGACAGAGGAAGGTGACACAAGGATAGACCATTCAAATCTCTTATTCACACAATTCATTGCCTGAAAATGAGTCACTGTCTCCCAGCAAAAACTTCTGTTCCACATACTATGTTCAAACCATCTCTGGTTTAACTAACAATTATTTAGCAGAACGTTTCTTAAGCAAAACTTATCTCTTAATCTTAAATAATTAAAATATAATCAAAATTATAATTCAAATATAATTGAGCTGTAATAGTAATGGCAATAAAAACATCTGGAATTATAAGCAAATCCTGTTAAACAAAGATGTATTTACCTTGGCTTAAAATGAAAAGTAATATGTAACTGACTCTATGAAAGGATGTATTGTTTCAGACAAATGCCAGCAAATAATCATACAATCTTATGTTTCCATATGATGTATGTCAGATGAGATAATGAGCATTATACCTCTCCACCATGCACAGTTCTTTAAATACTCTTACCTTCTTGTTCCTTCACTGGAGGTGGACAAATTAAAACATTACTCTTTATAGAAGCTTACTATCACTGACAGGATAAAATATTTTCTGTAGCTAACTGGCATCTAGAGCAAAACTTTATAAGTGGATACTTCTTATTTCTTTGGAGGATGAGGGAGTATGATGGTATTCAGCACTAATTAACTCATTTAGACCTTGCTTCTGCTCTTTGTGACCCAGGTGCCTTCTTCCAGAAAAAAAAATAATCATGGAGAAGTAAAAATTTCATAGATTTAGAAAAATGACCTGGCATTCAACAACCTCTAGTATCACACAATACTTGCACAAACATGTGCATGCTTGAATGAGGGTTTGAATGGCAAATCCCTCAATTGTGACATTACTATATCGGCAATGTGTGATATTAACAGTGAGGGTGGAGGTTTTGTGTTTGTTTGGGTTTTTTTGTTTGTTTATTTGTTTTATTTTCTCCTTCCATTATAGAGTGAGATATGCAAGTGTTTTCTTTGGTAAGAAAAGAGTTTTCTTAAAAATTATTTCCTCTGTAAAATCACTCAGCAATCCATGTGTAAGTAAACATACAACACAAGAAGAGTTCAAAAATTTTTTGGTAGAAGAAACTTTTTTGATTGGCTTAAGGAAATGCACTCAATAATGGGGAAAAAAATCATGAAAAATGCCCAAGCTGCCTAAATAAGCGACTGCACATGTAAAATGTGACCACAACATTAATACTAACCACAGATGAAAACTACAAACTGGTCAGTAAAGTAAGGTAAACATACTTATTTAGAACTCTTAGAGTGAATTCCCAAGTGTGCTTGACATACACCATTCACAATACAGATAGCATGGAAAAATGAACTTTTCTGAAAAGCTGTTGTTGGCCATCTCTGTATATGTGAGTATTTAAATTTCCAACGTCTGTTTAGCAGACAGGGCAGATTTCAGTGGTCTGAAGAGCTGTGAAGTTATATGGTGTCTGTAAGAAGTGAGCCAACATCATTAACTTTTCCTAAATACTCTTGGCAACAAATAGGTGCATACGTGTTTCATGAGAATAGTTTTTCTTCTGTCTAACAAACATTTTTTATGCATTCTATATTGAAATAGGCAAGTTTGAAGATATTTTTCTTCACTTGTTAGTTACTGCAAAGTCTATTTTCCTCAGACCTACTGCCCAAGATTTAACCTGCTGAAATAGACATAGAGATTTTTATTCACTATATTTGCTCATGTTATTTTCAGTCCTAGCAGTGCACAAAGCATTGGCTTCCTAAAAGCCCCGGCGCTTACGCTCAGCAACTGTCCACTTAAGAGCAGAGGTAATTTATCCAAAGCACTGATCTGTGCTATTATATGCTTATCTGCAATTAATATGTTCCTTCACAAATGTTGTTATGATTTAAGCCACATATTGCTTGTAACAAGGCGATGTTCTTAGGGAGAATCAAAGAATCATAGAATGGCTTGGGTTGGAAAGGATCTTAAAATCATCTTGTTCCAATGTCTCTGCTGCAGGGAGGGAAGAAATATTTCCCTATATTTACTGAGATAATTAAAAAACAAATCAGCAAATTTCCAGACACAGAAGTCCTTCAAGTTCATAACAATTATATCTGTGATAGCCACCTTCAGGAAGAAGCAGATAAGCACAACAAAAGAAACAAAAGAAAAATTATGATACATGCTACACTCTGCAAGACTTCACCAGACTGCAAGAAACCAAGCAGTCTATATCCTTGAGATGTGCTCTCAGGTGTCAGCTACCAGTTAGAAGACCTTTCCTGCTAACAGCTGGTATGATGCAAAGTACTAAACAGAAGTTCACCCATACGCTGACATTATACCTAGTCAATGGTTAAGTCTGTTACTTTTGAAATACATGAACTAACAGTATCAGCTGGTGCTTCTTTTACTGTGAGCTGAACCAGGTATGGTAAATCACTCCCCACAACTGATTTCTTGGTTTCCTTCTTATTAGTGACTTCAAAAAAGGCAGAAAATGATGAGTTTTGTGCACCAAACCATCAGGAACTTTATGTTCTTTCTTAGAAAGATCTCCTTTTTATATGCTTGATTTGATCAAAATTAGAGATCATATGTGTGAATTTCAGTAAAGTATGTCTATATAGACTTCTAACACTCCTCTTTGACCTTTCCAGATCTTTGTATTGTAATAATTTGTGTGATAGCACTGGTATCTACAGTCAAACAACTGCAATGGAAGATACATGAAATACTTCTGTCCTCATTTCTTGTTAATCTTAACTCCAACCTGAGGGATACTCTCTATTTTATCTTGAATACATTCTCTAAATTCACTATATGCATGCATAATATCGGAGGAAAATAGTTCAATTATTTCAGTATTTGCTGTCTTTCTGTCCTGTAATGGCGCTCCTCTTATTTTTCTTGGAAAAAAATCTATCTGCAATATGTTTCTATTCTAATTTCAAGCTGGAAGAAAAACACTACAGAAACCAACACTACAACTACTAAAACTTCTGTGCTTTATGAAAGCTGATTAATTCCAGATCAGTTTACAGTGAATGCAAATCCACCTAGACTAAAAAAGAAGGACTGTATAATCAAGAGTAGAAATGTTAATGCTGTTCTAATAATCATCCGATCTTTTCTACTCTCAAGCATTCATGCTACTATCATTGGCATCAAATCCATATAATGTTAACAGTCATCACCCCATATTCATCCAAAATGAATAGGAACAGAAACTAAGCAATGTTATGCTTTTCCTTCCCAACAGTGGCATTGATAGTAAACATAAGTACAATACAGGAGTGACCATCCACAACAAAATTTAGAGTCTTAGTTTAGTACATGCATGTGCTTGTTATTCTGGTGAGATGAGCTTAGTCTGTTCTGATAATCCTGTTCCACAGTCCTACACTTCTGAGAATTTCTGCAAAATGTTCTATTGGATTTCATACCACAAATGAAAAAGTTACTTTTGCCTGGGCTGTAAACACAATATTTAAATGTCGCCCCTTGTCTTTTTCTAAGAAGTAATTGTTATCTTTCTTAATAAAAGGAAAAAATCTGCAGCAGATTTAAGATCTCAATGGAAAAAGAAAATATAGTCATTCAAATCTTTACAAGTTATGAACACTTCAGTGTTTTCAGCTTTGGTTTTAATTCCAGCTGAATCCTTACACTGTCCTGATTTTGAGATCAAGGTTGTTCAAAAGTTTGTGAAATTTCTTACCTGAAATTGAGCTTTGAAAATTGTTTTCTTTTTTCCTCCGTTATAATATTCTGTGGCAGTTAGGTGACACAAGTGCAAAATTGAGTGAGGTTCCACACCGACCTCTCAGTTTTCTGACTCTTTGACCAATTGTTCTGTTCTGTGTACACATATTAATATCAGATGCCCAATTCAAAGCAGCCCATCTTGTCCAGGGGCAAACACTGTGATTACAGTTTGAGAAAAGAGGAGCAAAGGGGCTTTATTCATTTTTTAACTGCGATCTACAAAAGCCAGCTTCCTTGACTGTATCTTGTCTCCAGTCAAAATCTTTATTCTAGACAAGGACTGAATAGATATATTTTGCATTTATTTATTGGATGAGCCATCACCAAAGTGGTTGTAATAAAATACAGCATTGAGTTCCTCCTAATACTAATTTTCTCCTGGACAGGATACCTACTCATACAGGAATATTTCCAGCTTTACCCTGCATTTCTTGGTAAATGGAATGTTGCCATGCACATGGAGCTGAATCTCAGCTCATGTGTGGTTCAAAATAATAAGTTTAATGCTATTGCTATTATACAGTTTTTAGGTGCCTTTTAAGACAGAAACTAGGGCACGGGGCTTATGGTGAAGGACATTAGCAGTGGTACAAACAGCAGAGATCATGTAACAAGATTGCTGTGATTAGTCACCTCTGCTAGCAGGTTTAGTGTGGGAGCCAAGAGAACAGAGACAGGGCTAGGAACGCCTTATGTTTTGAATCAATAACATGAACAGTAACTTGAAGTGATATTTTTAGATAAGAACATGTGTCTACAGAACTGAAACAAACTTTTCAGGAACTAACATGCAGATAAGAAATGTCTTTTTGTTTATCTTACTTCAGGAAAAGGTACTTTACTGTTCAAGTGGCTTTGTTTTGTAAAGTGACTTATATGACCGGTTATAACTACCTTTGTAGACCATTCACATATTTTTACTCCAATTAATTAATCAGATTGTTATTCTCAAAAATGTATTTTAATTTACTTTCAGTAATTAAAAAAACCTCATTTTTTCCTGTGAGGGAAAAATAAAGTGAAATTTCTCAGATATCATTCTCTATCACACCCTAATACTAGAGATTTTCTTTTTTATTATTATAAGGTTTGTATTTATTTAAAAGTATGATTTTGGTCTCAGTTGATCACATATCCTCCAATCCGTAGGATAGAAGAGCCCTTCTAGAGTATGACTTGGCCCATCCCACAAAAGAAGCTATGAACTCTTGTACACTTATTCCCTCCCTTGACTAGAGGGGATCCAGATGATTAATCATATGATTTTCTGTCTTGGAACTCCTGAATGCAATCATTGCTATCTAAAATGTGTATGTAGCATTGTGTATAGCTAAACATGTGTCTCCTCCTCTCTCATCTTCTGTGTTAAAGACGGAAAAACGTTGTACAGTGCTGCCTGATGCTCAAAAGATTCAGGCAAAAAAAGAGAGTATTTAACTAAAAAATGAGATTTTACATTTTGGAGAAGTTATTTCTGAAAAGTTATTTTTACAGAGAGTGAGTGATAGTGCTTCTATATCATTCATTCAAGTTGTATACAGTCCTTTAAAAGTTTTATCGCTTTCTCTCTACCAAATCAAAAGTCTTCTCTTTCTCTGTTTGATATGGATAGTTACAACAAATTTTCTTTTGCAACAGATATACATTCAAGCACTGCAGGAATGAGAGGGAAGCTTTGAAGAAAGCTGTGGGCATTTCACAGGATGTTAGTAAAATACTATAAATTATACAGTCACAAGAACTGTGTGAAACAGTCTGAAACTCTAGCTAAATCAAAGTGATCATGCGCTATCAGAGTTGACTATTTTTATGAGCCTCATTCTGTGCTCTTTAACACAAAATCAAATTATTAGCAAGAATTTCTGATTTTTTGCCTACCCTGCTCTTCTGTGAATGGCATTTGTCTTTTATCTTTCCAGCAGTCCAAATGACACTTAACATTTTTGTTTGGTTGTTGTTGTTTTGGTTTTCTTTTGTTTGCTTGTTTGTTTTGTTTAATAGGAGAACTTCTGCAGCTTTTTTTTTTTTTTTTTCCTGGAAATACTCTGTGAAGCACTGCACTCTGAATCCTTTCCAGCTAAATGATAGTAATATAACTTTAGTATAGCAAAGAAAGTGAGAGCCACAAGAAGTGTGGAAAAGTATTCAACTCAACTGTTTAGCCTTGCAGAAAGGCGATAAATGCACCCGTAAGTGTGTCATCCAGGTAAAATTTACTTTCCAGCTTTAAAGGATGATAGCAAGTACAGTGGGAACAAAAACAATTGCTTTCTGTATAGAAAAGACACACAGAAAGAAAGGCAGAATGGAAGAAACAAACAAACAAACAAACAAAAAAGTTATGTAGAAAATATATTGATTTTTATTTTTGAAAAATATAATTGTAGAAAATAAACATGCATCACAAACAGTGAAAATTAATTTATCACTTCACTTTTTTTTTTTTTTTTTAGTATTTGAATGCTAATACTGATGCAGAACAGAAATTTGGGGGTTTTGATAATTCATAGAGGATAGGTCTTCATTTTTTTTTTTAATGATGATTAAATACTTAACAGTCTCTTAAAATGAAGAACTGAACTTTTCCTTGCTTCTCCTCCAAGTTTTAGCCCCTCTTCAAAAGTTTAGCAGATTTTTTACTGGATAATTAATGGGAATTTTTTTCTCTTCTTTAAAAAATGAAAAATGTGAACCAGAAGCATTTTCAGTGTCTACTTTTCACAGCTGAAGTTTTCTGGCTCCATAACTTCATTTCCTTGAAACTCCCTAATGACTAGGTTTCACTGTGTGGTTTGCTTGAATATTATGGAATATTCACAATCTGACTGTGACTCTGGAGATTTGTATTTTTGCACACGTGCTCATATTCACTGCAAAGAGAACT
>JAOWBP010002559.1:16648117-16659146 GCA_028571105.1 Tragopan temminckii | reverse complement strand
AACAAGATCTCCCCTGGAGCAGCAATGCCTCTTGATATTATGGACCTATGCTGAGGTCCCGTACATTTTGATTTCAAGATGCCTTGCGAATACATATCCTTAGTAAGTGACTAATAGCTTTTTTTTTAGGCTTTCTTATCTTTGCTAAGATCACATCTTTGATTGTAAGCTTTATTGGCTTCACTAAGACTGTATTTCAAATTAATTGTGAAATATAATCCCTTAGACATAAACTGCTGATCAAGTGGGACCAGGAGTGAATCCAACTGCACCTAAGCTCCTTACCTCCATGACTTAAGGAGTTTAGAAAGAAAGATGGAGTTCACTGTGAACCCTGTGACTCAGTGGGAGGACCTCCTCAACATTTAGACATAAGCCACTAACCAAGTCTGAAACTAGTAGTGGTTTCAACCACACCTCGGGTCTTAATTTCCGTGATTCAAGGAGTTTTGAAAGAAAAGGGTTCTGTTCTGAACCTTATGACTCAACAGGAGGGTCTCCTTTATGTGTTTTTCAGCCCCACTTACTATGCAGTAAATTATCAAACATATCCAGCCATTTCAAATCTTACGTTTCTGTTAAATTACTATGTTATATCTACATTATGTCAATAAATGTATTCCTCCTTCTCTTTTGAGTGAAGTATATAATGTAGTTGTTTCTATCTGTAACACCTACTCAGTCTTTGGCTCAGCACTGAATACAAATATCAGGGGTTCAGCTCAATTAAAATTTAGGTGAATACCTCTTGTTGTTACTGCTAGTATCAAGACATTTGTCTCTAACTCAGCAAGTGAAAGGCATTAACTGATAGTTGAATTGTCAGTTGTCCCTGGAAACAAAAGGTTTTCCAAGTGAAATTTGAAACAAAATATGCTGCCAATATGTGATGAGTTATCCTCCAGATAGATTCTGTAATTTAAAACCTTTTATTGTGGAGTCATGGTCTTCTAAGTAGATGCAACTTTCAGTGCATTTTGAATTGTAACCAGACAATAATAATAAAATTGTCCTCATACAGATGAAACAATTTCTTCCATGAACTTTCATCTCTTCAGCTTCCCTCTACTCAAAAACAGTGCACATCATAAGTCTTTAAACTTTTTATCCTGAAGACTTAATTGGCCTGCATTCTTTTCCACACTCCCTGCGTTACCTTACTAAAGGTGACAAATATCTCAGAGGGAAAATACCAACAGTATATTTGCAGTTCCTATTTATATCCACTTAGACATTTTTTAATCTGATGGGAAAACTCCAAGACTTGTTAGGATCATTTCACAGAAAGAACAAAACAGTTATTTACTAGAAGAATTTGTACAGCTCAGTGAGAACAAGAATGAAATGCCCTAGCATTCCTTTTCTATCTGTTCATTGCTAGTGCTCTTTTTCACTAAATCAACCACTAACTAAATGACAAATTCTTTCTTAGAGGATTTCTCAAATCTCTTTAGGATATAGCAGTACTTTCAGAACATAACTTTGATTCGACTGCAGTTAGAATGAGATAACAGTAGGAGGGGTTTTATCTGCTTCCAGTCAGCAAATCATTCAAATATCTTCCTGAACATTGCCTGTTAATGAAATTAGAAAGATAATTTGAATGAAAGGAGAATACTGGTCTAACTTAGAACTGTTTTGCCATCTCACCTTTTAGCATGACTGATGTAAGGAAAACAGATTTCTTGCCTTTCTTTAATTGACAATAATCTTGACTAGGTCTTGAAACAGTAAACATTAAGGACAACTCGTTTGCTTTTGTTTTTAATGAGTTGAATATGACTAGAGAAAGGTAAGAAAATCATTGGCAACCCATCTGTAAACTTTCTTTTTTCAAGTTGATGGATACTGCTACTAGCTTTAGTGAGATTGCATAACAGATGTATAATTTTATTGAAATATATTGCAGCATGCAACTGATGGATAAGTAATAAATGAGATGTGAATGTGATCAGGTGAAAGTGGACCATCTTTTTTTTATGTTTGTTGGTCTAAATAAACTTGAAGGAAAATTCAAATCTCGGACAGAAATAATAAATCTTTGATTCCACTGTCCTATGACTGTACAGAAAAGGAGTTTCTGCTACCTGAGATGATATAGAACAACACAAAACTTATGCTGTAAATATAAGTTGGAAATATAATTGGCCTCTAATCAAAATGTCATTTTTGATGTCTTTATCTATAACCACATTACTCCTGCAAAATATAGTAACATCAAATCCGGGATTGAACCTGGTTAAAGAACCCCCACAGGAGAGGCATGAAAAGAATATCACTCCTTTTATTTAAAAGGTAGTATATCTTAGTGACTAGCAAAACTCAAGATAGACTCATGAGGGACTCTACTGGCTAAGTGGATTTCGTGAGCTCAGAACAGCAATCTTAGCTGTGTATAAATGAATCATTTGATTTAAGATTGATGGATAATGGAAAACCACTGTGCTGGATGACTGTATACAACCTAATTTTGGCTGAGGATTTTGCCTCAACTTTTAGTGTTTTGTACTGATTTACTTATTTTGTTTAAAATGTCCGACAACAGAATTTCTTACTGAGAAGTACTAGTGTTGCAAAATGAGGGTATAATGACAACTTCTGATAAGTTTCTTACTGGACACTGTGTTACCTGCCAAGTACCTGCCTAACCATGGATTAATCAGTGTCTGTTTTGTTTTTTTCTTTAATGCTCTAAGGCTCAGTTGCGCTCTTCTTTCATTACTTTAAATAAAAAATACATTTGAAGATACAGATTTTGTTGCTCACTATTTCTAGCCTTGTAACTGTGGATTGCATTTATTTTCCATGATTAGCATAGATAAAATATAGACTTCTTTAAGAAGGAAATACTAAACAACTACTGATATTGCTTCACAAGTCAAAGTAGAGCTCTAGTCCATCGAACTCATCCTTCAGTCACAGGCATTGCTAGAAAATTCCTAGGGATTTAAAAAGACATCAGGGGAAAAAAGAAATCGCGACAGATCTTGGCAAACTTGTGTTCCCAGAATAAATGGGTTTTCTGGAAATCTGAAACAGTCACTTTTCATTTTGAAGCACAAATACAAATGATAGCATTCAAGCTTGAGTTTTAAAGACACATGAAATAATAAACATCTGTACTTCTCAGTTGTGCTACCTAAGTTTTATTCATTACCTGTAAGTCTGTCAAGCCTAGTTTTTAGTCCAAAGTGCCCAGTGCTTTTTTTTTTTATGTATGGCTTTTTTTTGTTGTTGTTTTTCTACTCTGTCTCACGATGTCGATTTGCCAAGGTCTTAAAGTCCTATTTAAAATCCTAGTGTTTTCAGTACTGAACAAGCCTAATTCATAGAATTTTTTATACACACTGGTGTGAAGAAAGTCACTGCTTTCTTCTTACTTTTACTACTATATAAGCTCATCAAGATGACTGAGCATTAAGGAAGAGTTAAGTCATCCTTTTTTTTAGTTATGAAGACATAGACACCTAGGTGATGCACAGTAGGCTTATCTTAGAAATACAATTAAACTTGCTTGGGTTTCATTCGAGTGGGATGAAAACCAGATCCCAGTTAGCTGCTTATTAAATGAAGAACTTGATGGGAGCTCACTGGTGTGCCAGGACATATGTTTGCAGCAGCATGAAAGCCTTTTTGAATACAGAAGTTTAACCATGGTAAAAGAACCGTGTCTGATTGTGATTTCAACCTGAGAGGAAAAATAATATAACTCTGGTTCTTACACATTGTCTTACTAGAGTAGACGCAGTTAAATTTTGGGGATAAATTATATTCAGAAATTTATCTCCTCAGTGAGAGATGTTTGTAATATAATTATTTCAATATGAACATTTAATTATAACACCAAAGTCCTATTCAGTAAGAAAAACTGAAGGATACTTTACCAATGAGTTAATGTTTTCCTGCTGTCTTCCTCCCTTTAAACGTCCAGAAACAGTTTTCTTCACTTTATATGGAATCTACAGGAAACAACATTTAAGGAGAGGAGTTAATTGGAAAAAGAAACTTTCAGCTATTCCTTTCTTATCTTTTGATTCTTGATGCAATATCCAGCCCATTTTAGTTAGAATAGACATAATACAATGATACAAACTGACAAGAGAGCTGTAATAATTATGCAGGATTTGAAAAGCCTTGCATTTTCAGATGACAAGGATATAAAGGAAATGCTATTTAATGCTACATACCATAATTTTATATTCAGGGTAGATGAATAATTAATGATGACTGAAGAGTTAATGCTTGCATCTCTAACTGCAACAGAAAGAAAAGTCCTAATGCACAACTTAGAACCAAATTCGACTTTGGAACGCACCATTTTCTGACTTGCACATCAAAATGCTCAGTATGTTAGATTTTGAATAGTAGCTGTTCAAGTTAGTTACAGTGCACATTGTAATTTCTCCTAGTGAATAAGCATCTGGTGAAATCTGATGCACAATCCTTGCAAAGACTGATTAGCTACAATTTTTAATTGAAATCTGCAGTGTCTCTCTTCTGTGAAGTCACAAAAATGCCTAAATAAAAAAGGGACAGGAAGATCTAGCTAGAACTCCATGCCACTGTTGACATGCTGTGGTTACTTTTTCCTATTATATTTTAACATATATTGTCCTAATATCTGTGGTTCACCCACATCTGCTTTTTTCTAGAGTGTGAATGTAATGTCCTTCAAGATTTCCCTGATTTTTTTAATGCAATTCTATAAATGTAGAGCAGTACAGATGATGACTGCCGTAGCCACCATTGTATGTATGCAGAAACTTCCTTGGAGTGCTTGCTATTGCTTTTCCACCTCTATTGTACACAGTTATACCTTAACGTAATAGGATTATCCGAGGATAGTATACCCACTGAGACTTTAATAATACTGAGCATGCAAAATAAATCCCTAAAGCATCTTAAACATTTAATACATCTATGAACTAAGTTTACTTTTTTATTCTTTTAACACTGAGGCAAAAATACTTGTGATTTGAATTGACATTACAACATGTTTGTATGTCTTCAACACCATCTATTAACACAGTTATTCTATATTTTTGCTCTGGAATTGTCTTTCAGTAGATTCACATTTATCTCAATTATATTTCATTCTCATAGATTATTTTTTCAAGTCCATATTGAATTCCCGTTGCTTTTCTTGGAAATGCTGAAGTTATTTTCCAGCTGGATGATGTTCACAGCTTTGTTTTATCGTGCAAAGCCATTGTTCAGAATCATAAAGGATCCCACTTGAAATGCTATCCTAATGTCTCCAAGAGTTCCAGGGTACAGTCTGAATCTAGATTTCCAGCCAGTAATGTATTTCTTATTCCCCCCAGCTATATTTTTGCCCTTCACTTAGAAAAATGTCATATGAGACAATGTCAAATATTCGATTGATTTGACTGGTTTTGTCCTTGAGAAATCTTTAAGTTATTTCTTAGCTTAATTTCTGAAGGAAATTAGGCTTCTACCATCACAATGCGACTGTTCTTCCTGATTAATAACCTCTTTTCAACCAAATTTGACATTGACCAGAGGGATAGAGATCTCAGTTATAATTAAATCTCTATGCACTGCAGGAAAGTAAGCAGCTAGGTAAATGAAAAGTGCCTTTTATAAGATAGACTGAAGATTCAATTCATCAAGAAATTAGAGAATCTACTCAGGGTAAGTGCTACTAATCCCGTGACCTTGCTTAAATTTCAGTGACTGTTCAACATATGGCGGACAACAGAATCTGAAGAATTTTGTTCTGTATGAGAAATGATGCCTGCTTCTGATACTAATCATCTTTGAGTAAAGCAACTAGTATTTTAGTTCTATTGTTTTAGACGCCAAGAGTAGCTGGTAGGTTTGCTGTTTTTCAGATCCATATTTTTCCAAATTTTTTATATGACTGTTCATTCTTTATTTCACTTAAAAGTTAGCTCGTAATGGCTGAGACACTACTTGAGAAAGTTTGTTAACAATTCTAAGTGTGGAGCTTGCCAAACGGTACTAATAGCTTTTTTTTTTAATTCATAGAAATATGCCTGAATTTCTATTTCACTGTTTTAGGGTATTTTTTAAAGGAACCAGATAGTTGGCAAAATTATATTTAGAAAAGCAAAAATTGTTTGTCATTTATATTGTGCTAAGCCCATAGCCTAACATGGTCAGAATAACATTACTTTACTTTCCATTTTTGAAAATTTTTATGTTCCTCTTTCTCTTGTATTCTTTACCCACATTGTAGGCATTAGTCTGTGTTTTTTCCCTTCATTATCAGTATTTCTTCTAAAGATTTCATAGAATCAAGAAAGTGGAAAAGACCACTAAGATAATCTAGTCCAAATGTCAACTCACCACCACTATGGCCACTAAATCATGTCAATCAATGTTACATCTACCCTTCTTTCATAAACCTCTGGGGATGATGACTCAACCACTTCCTGGATAGCCTATTCTAATGCATTATCGCTCTTCTGGAAAGCAAATCTTTCCTAATATCCAACCTGAACCTTCACTGCTGCAACATAAGACCATCGTTTCTCATCCTATCCTACTGGTTACCTGGGAGAAGAGGCTGACCCTCACCATAAGTTCTTTTCAGTTAGTTGTTGACAATGTTAAGGTCTTCCCTGTGCCTCTTCTTCTCCAGACTAAGCAATCCCTGTTCCCTTCTAGCCACTCTTCATAAGGCTTGTGTTCCAGACCCTTTGCCAGCTTTATTGCTCTCCTCTGGATGCATTCCAGGGCCTCAATGTCTGTCTTGTAGTGTAGGGCTCCAAACTGAACACAGTACTCTCAGTACAGCCTCACCAGTGCCGAGTATGGAAAGGCAATCACCTCCCTTGTCCTGCTGATTACACTATTACACTATAAGCCAGGATGCCATTGGCCTTCTTGGCCATACTGCTGGCTCATGTTTAGATCGATGTCAACTAAAACCCCCAGATTCTTTTCTCCCCGTGCAGCTTTCTAGCTGCTCTGCCCTAGGCTTTTATTGATGTGTGGGGTTTTTATGACAAAAATGCAGGAGCTACTGCTTAGTCTTGTTAAAGCTCATACAATTCTCCTCAGCCCATTGATCCAGCCTACACAGAACCCCCTGTAGTGCCTTCCTACTGTCAGGTAGATCAGTGTTTTCTCCCGACTTGGCGTTATCCTCAAACTTACTGAGGTGCGCTCAGTCTTTCTGTCCAGATCATCAGTAAAGATCTTATATAGGGTATCAGTACTGACCACTGAGGAACACTATTAGTGACCAGAACTGGATTTAACTCAGTTTAACACTGCTTTCTGGACCTGGCTTTCCATTTATTTTTTTACCCAACAAAGAGTGTCTGAGCTGTGAGCTGCCAGAAGAATTTGTGGAAGATAGCGTCAAGTGCTTTACTAAAGTCTAGGTAGACTACATCTGCAGCCTTTTCCTCATTCACTAGGTAGATCACCTCATTTTAGGAGGAGATCAGGTTGGATAAGTAGGACCTGCCTTTCATGAACCAATGCTGGCTAGACCTGATCCCCTTATTGCCCTGCACATATTGTGTGACAGCAGTCAAGATGATCTGCTCTGTTACTTCCTGCCATACCGTGGTCAGGCTGGTGGGCCAACAATTCTCTGGATCCTTTTTCCAATGCTTCTTGAAGATGGGTGTCACATTAGCTACTCTCCAGTCATCTGGGATTTCCCTGGTTGGTAGAAAGCAATTAAGAAATCAGCTCTGCCAGCTGCCTCAGTACCCTCATAACAGTGGCATGCACAGAGAGACAACAGTCTCATCACTGGGGATGTGATTTTTTTAGGAAACTGCCACCTTCAGCTTTGTATTTGTTCAATAGATTCTGAAGAGCTTGCATATAGTGTTCTTTCTTTTCCTGTGTATTTGTAGAACCCATCTTGTGCAACCTATGCAATATCCTAATGTTGCCACCATCATTACCAATGTACTGAAGGGATATTTATCCCTGTACACAATTCCCTGATTGTAATCCACTGATTTACACGGATGAGTTGATTGAGATACTCTTCATTTTGAGGTACGACAGCTATACAGGGCCATCAAGAACATGCCTTGTCTTTTATGACACTAACACCATTGCTGAAATGCATTGCCCACTGCCTCATTGTGCACACATCCACTGTTTGGCCTCCGTAAATGTTCTGCAACCATCAATGAATGTCAATGAGTGCAATTTTTCTCACACAGCAATTAAATTCTGTGCTTTTGCTTCATACACGCTTCCATTTCAGATGTTTTTAGTCAGACTGCTCCTCTTTTACCATCTGTCACATAGAAACAATGTTTGATGGAATATTGGTGGGAAAGTTCAATATCTACTGCCATACCACCAATATCCTCCTCTGACCTTGTGGGTCAGCATACCAAAATAGGAGGCATTACTTTCAGAGCAGCCCTCATGTTATTCTGCTGAAGCTGAGCTTGAGATAGAAGATAGAGGCATATCTTGATGTACAGAATGAATCATAGGCTTTCAATTCCTTTTCTGGGGTGTTTTGTTTTGCAGAATGTTAGTTTCTGTAGGGTTTTATGGATAGGATGGAATTCAGTTTTCTTCATTTTAACATGGTTCACAACAGCAGCTGTGTCAGGGATCAGAACAGAGATTTCTTTAATGTTTTTCTTATGACACGTTTCAGAATATGTATATGCAATAAGAAATCTTTCTGCTTACACAGGCAGTATATCTTGTATGACATGATTCATTCAGTATTCTAATTTTCTGTTGTTATCATTATCTACAACAGGGAACAATGTACTGTATGCAAAAGATTCACTCAGTTGTTTGCTCTAATATTTCACAAAGCACAAAATTGGTAAAAAGCAAGTTTACTTGTTTTTGCACATTTCTGCTCAATTTCCTTGTCTGAAGAAAGTTGTCTGCATAGCAAAAGGGCAGATGGAACTGGAAAATTAGTCTGCAGAGCATGGCTAGTAGTGCAAGCTCCAGATCAGAATTGCATGCTGTTAAACTGTCCCTAAGTCCCCTTCTTGCTTTCTTTCACAGTCTGCTGAAGTATGTATAATTCAGGAAGGAGACATTCTGGTGTTTTGAATTAACACAAGCAGGAAGAAAACATTTGATTTTGACTAGTGAAGTTAGCTGCTTCAAATATTTTCTTTCCATCCCACCAAAATACCTCCGGTTTTGCTCACAGAAGATGATTACTGTATCGCCTAATACTAAATACAGCATAAGGTAATAAAGGGGGAAAAGAAAAAACAAATTAACTGTTCCATAAAAGGTTAAAAATCAAAGTACATATGCAAACGTGTTCTAATGAATTGCCTCAGGCAACAAAGACATATTCCACAACTTACATAACTTGGCAAAGTCTGTCTGTAATAGACAAAAATAAGCATTCAAGACCTTTCAGGGTATTTCTTTTGAGAGTGAGCAACCTGCTCGTATTTTCAGCTTCCGGTTGCACATTTTTGTGTATGCATAGTAATTCATAGCATTATTACCGAGATTCTCACTTAGTTTGTCATGTAGCGAATGGATTGTCCTGTATTTTAAAGGGCTTTGGCAAGGTAATTCTGTGCTGATGTTTTCATCCATAGCATAGGCATCATGACCAAAGTATATTAGAAAAGTCAGATAAAACTTTATTTGTCAGCTGCACTTCCCTCTAACCACAGGTAACCACATCATGCAATCCAGAACAGATAGAGCTTTTTATTGAATGTAGTCCAACTAATAGGGAATTTCTGACCAGAAAATCATATAATGCCTATGAAATCAGAAGTTTTCTACTTTCTTTTCGTTCTAAAAGATGAATGTTCTCACATTGGTACTGTTGGAGTAGATTGCAAGTGACTCTTCTGCTGTTAATTTTGTATTCTCTATATTTAATAGCTAGCTAGATAAGTGACTTCAGCAAGTCAGAACTTGAGTACATGATACAAGCTTACTAATGTAAGCTTGGGGATCCACACTGTGCAATTAAATATGCAAATCAGTTTCTTATATTTGGAGATTCTTAATTACTCAAAAATTCTTTAAATGGAATTACGTGAGTTTAAAATCATCAGTAAAAAGAGTCCATGGACATGGTTGTAAATATTCTGAGCCTAATGGCCTTTATATATACTGCAAATGCAGAATGAGGTTTGTATAACAATGAATGAGCTACTGGAGGAGGAGCATTCTAAGTTATCAGGTTTATTGATGGTCAAAGAGTATATCTTGGTACCATCTTGTGCTTTTCCTGACATAGACTTTAACTACCTTTGGCTGGGTCTGCTGCTGCTATGGATGACCTTCATATTAAATTTTTTATGGTAAGAAATCTCATAGAAGATGTTAGAATTTTCAAAAAGGTTTATACTTTGGAACTACTTACTTTCGAAATGAAGAAACCCTACTACTCAATCGTGTAGACTTTTTTTTTCTTGAATGAAATAGGGGTGAGGGGAGCAGATTGATGTTAATTCTGGCAGATATGATTGAGTCTTATCCCTGACAAATAGAGCTGCATGAAAAATATATAAGGAAGTGAATGAAGTTCTTCCTTTTACTGTCTGAGGAGTTTGGCATCTCATTCATCACAAATGAGTGTTGAATTTGTTTTTAGCACAGCTTTACAAAATGATTCCATTCGTTTATTTACTGGTAGTAATCTGTGCCAGACTTTAGTGATAATGAGATCTCCAACTGGATGAGCAGGCTTCTGGCAGAATATTATGCATGTGCCCAAATAATGTCACTGCAATAGGACCTTTTAGAACATCATCAGTAAAACAAGTGTTTACACACACACACACACACACACACAATAAATTTAGTTTTACAGTTAAACCAGTTTACTAAAGATATTATGTTTTTTTTTACTTTGTTCTACTATCTGATCAGTTAAAACTACTGAAGACAAGATGCAATACATTATTACTAAATATTCAGAAATAATGAGTTTTTTTCTATGTAAACTTGCCATTCTGAACTTGCATTCAACTGTCATTGTTAGTCTCTTTATTTACATAACTATATGTACATATATTTGTATGCACATATTTATCTACTGTTATAATATTTG
>JAOWBP010002559.1:16614611-16630374 GCA_028571105.1 Tragopan temminckii | reverse complement strand
ACACTGTCTCAAACTGAGATTTCTTCAGAAAGAGCTTCTTCAGGATGCAGCTAATACCTCCTAAGGTCTTGATAAGTATTGTTTCATTTTACTGAGCCAAAATGTTTCAGACATTTTCATAGTGTAGGAAACCTGGCCTACTCATTACAAATTACTTTCTTGTATAGTATAATAGCATTTTCTCAGGAAGATCAAGTTCAGCAAATGCAGTTGCTTGCCTTGAGAATTTAACAACTTTTGCATTTACAAACAAGTGGGACAATACTTAATGCATGTAAAAGCGAAAAACTTCTGTTTCTTTCTAGTGCAATAGCCTTCCCTTTGCCATTAGAATACACAGACAGTGATGGCCCCTGGGAACTGCACTGGTGTAGTTCTTTTAAAGGCTATGAGCAACTAGTTGATGTCAGCATTGACTTAACTTCTAGACGGATCATCAACAAACTTACAACTGAAACATTTGTCATTTAGCCAACACAGCTGTAATATTTTCTCTTGCAATAACAAATCATCGAATCATTAAGGTTAGGAAAGAGCTCTAAGATCATCTAGTCCAGCTGTACGTGAAACAGACCTTTTCTTCTCTACTGCAGATTCTCAATTACTTCTTCAAGATGATAACACATGCACTGTAGAGGACATCACACAAATATGAGGAAGCAAGTACTGTTAGGAAATACAGATAAAATGACAAGCATAAACAGCAGAACTGCTGTCCTGATGATTACTGCCTTCCTGCTACCTTATCGTTTACGTTTGAACAGTGTGTTGCTGCTCGGTTTGCTGTTGAAATTTCAGTTGAGAAATTTTCCCTACCAGTTGCAATTTGAAATTATTTTGTATAGTGTATGCTATTCCTTAGTTGGCTGTGTTTTAGAGGAAGATGAGATTTCCTTAAGTACCCATGCTGCTGTTCCACATATTCATACATAGGAAAAGGAATGGCAAGGGAAATACCAGAAGTAAATATTACTAAGATATTCACAATACTGAAGATGAAATCTAAGTGAACTTCAGGAGGCCTAAAGACTAAGTGGCTATGCTCTCATCATAGGTATAATTCAACAGGTTAATCTTAGGCAAGTAACACAGTTGTGAAAAACATACTTAATATTTTTCAGTTCAGAATTAGGTGTTGGGACAATAAAATGAAAATAATGGCTTTGTGCTCAGTAGTGATCAGTAAAAAAATCAACCATGGAAAGTACTGGGAAAAGTGATGAAACACATAATCATTAGGATGTTATAAATCTTTAGTGTGACCACATTTTCAATTACAAATGCAGTTTCTATTACTCCATCTCAAAAAGGATAAATAAGCAAAAAAGATTCAGAAAAGGGCAATAAATGTGGTCAAAGAACATCTTGAATACAAGGAGTAATTGCATAGAGTAAGAATTTTCAGTCTGGGAAAAGAAATCAAAGGTAACTGCGTTGCTGAAAGTTTGTAATGTCCTTAGAAAAATTAAAGGGTAAAAATGGAGCTTTTGTTGTTTCTTTTAAGATTGTCTGTATTAAATAAAGTGTAGGATTCAGAAGAAACAGAAGGAAGAAATAGATAATATTTTAGCATAAAGTCTCAGATTTTTTTGTGAATTATCAAATAATTTAATTCTTCAAATTCTTTTACTCAGAGTTTGTTACTTCCAAAACTTTTTGGTCTTTTTCATCTTTTAGATATTACTGCTCAAACTTTTCCAATTCTATTTTTTTCCTAAATTGTGGTGGTTTTCCCTTTCAAGAATATTCTTTTGTGAAGAATGGACTTGTTTATTATCTTGGTGACTTTCATACTTAAGATAAGAGCAAATAAAAACAGGAGACTTCAAGCATACATTTCTGCCTCACAAAAGGTCAACGCCTCATCTGCAGACAAACTTCCAGGCATCTTAGAGATTCAGTATGTAGAAAACACATTCACAAGAGTTACAAAAAAAAGTTAAAATAATACATATATATAATAATAATATATATATATGTATTTATTTGCAGTAGACAAACTAACTATATTGTCTTACCATTTTAGTGCTGTTTGACAAATACTTACTGTAGGGGGAAAAAAGGAAAGAATGTTAACGGGTAATGATGTATCGTGTTCTTCTGAACATAATACTGTTTTTAAATCTATTCTTAGATTTCTAGTTCAGAAGAAAACCTTGAGTTCCATTATGCTAGTAAAGCTAGAAACTTGCAAAATTCTCAGGAAGTAAAAATGGGGAAAGTTCTTCATTACTATATATAGTTCATATGTATTGTAGGTTTTAAAGCTGACAGAAAACTGATAGTTTCTACTCACGAGTATCAATCCATAGCTGCATTTTAGACGTATTTTTGGCAAACATTTGACAGAGGCTACTTCTCAGATGCCTCTCTTTATTCTGTGTTTCAAGCTCTGTGTGTATACCTTCTGTTTGAAGTCAAGTCATCTGGGTGGCTCAGGAATCAGGATTAATTGTTGGGAAACATAGTGATTTATTTTATTTTATTTTATTTTTTGGCAGGGTAGCTTTATGAACAGTCTTAAAAAATGAATAAATCTTGATCTACACGCACATAAAGTTAAAATTGTACAAAAGCGGCCACTGAGACAAGGAGGAAACTACACCAATAGGGAACCTACTGCAGTTCTTTGCAATATGTAGGAGCTTAACAGGATGGTTTGAAGGGAAACGTGCATCTGCTATTGAGGTGTTTGATCCTGTTCCCTTCTCTAAGGAGGTCCTACCTGAATCCACTACTCTGTTATGAGGACTGAGGTAGATTTCTTATATCTGAGTCTACAGCTCTGTCCTGGGAATAAGTTGGGGTCCTTGAGTTTATAACTGTGCAAACTAAATTCCCAAGAAAAATGGGGCCTGGAATTGTGAGCGTGATTACAAGTCAAGGATGCTGCAGGAACTCTGCAGTAGCAGCTGCCTTGAGTATGGAAAATCCTCATCTCCCCTGCAGGCTATGAGTGAAATCCTACTCATCAGCCATGGCTGTAACTATGCCAGTTCTAGTACTACAACAAACACATTCAAGAAATTGAATATTAAGAAAGTATGTCTGCCATTTGTTTCCTTACAAGTTATTAGAGGCTTACTAGAGGATTGTATTATGACAAGTCAAGAGGCCATATAGATCAAAAACATGCTAGAAATATTTTTCAAGACTACAAAACTTGAGAAGTTAATACAAGTAGGAAATGGGTTTTCCTATCTGTTTTGAAAGACTAGTCAATTTTATATTTAGTAGGAAAGAGCAAAAAGGATTCTTGAAGCTTAAGGATTACTATTTATTTTAGCATTAAGCAAAAAAAATTCCTCAGGCAACTTAAAAAGTATGTGTACATTAACAATCTGCTCAATTCTGTGCTTTTTACCATTTCTTCCTTTGATAAAACATATTTATTTCAGTCATCATTTGCTATAGTGGTTAACTTTTAAAAATGCATAGCAGCTTTCTTATCTTCATAAAGCTATGTTGTGTTAATTGCACGTTTTTTTTTTTTCTGCTTTAAAATTATTAGCAGTTCCTAACAAACTGTATTCATATCTACAGAAATGTCTGTAGTACCACAGAAGTTTGTCTTTTCATTCAGCTATTCCACATACTAAAAAGTCCAAGTAGCTATTTGTTTTGGTAAAGGTTTTGATTCTGAACATAACTGAATTAAAATAGAGGTTCTCTCTCCAAGGCATACAAATCCTTAAGAATTAATGAGAAACTTTTCAATGTTCCTTGAAGCACATTGATTCAGTGCCAAGCTGAAAAGTTCGTAATGTATCCTTCATTACAGAGTTTTCCTTAAAGAGCTGTGTTTCATTTTATATTAGGAAGAACTGCAAATTTGTGCTTCTGTACTCTAGCCTAATCGGTTTTGGTGGGGAAAAAAACAAGTCTTTAAGCTTCTTGTGATTCAGACTAAAAGCAAACACTGTTTCAAGGATAAGGATCTTGTTTTTCATGTTAGGTGTAATAGATACATAGATGTCGCTCCAGAAAGAATCTAGGAAAGAAAGGGTATATCAAAAGTAGGTAGATAAAGTGGAAAAATTATTTGCTTTATAGTGCAATAACAAGACGGACTTTCAAATAGGCAGACATTTTTGAGAAAGTGTGCAGACAGGAGGTAGGAGTGATTAGGAACAGTGGGGTAACTGTACTGATGAAGAAAAGTATTTCCTTATATACGTTGATTTGTCTTTTGCATTCTATCTCTTACCCTGGTAGGTACTCAGTCTTTATGATGCTATGTAGGTACAAAATAATACAGAGGCAGTTCCTGGAGGTTTTAAACTGGGCAAACAGCAATTCAAGCCTCGCCTTTTTGTGTGTGTGACAAGGCAATCCTCGACACTACTATTATTCTGAGACAGCATAAGAGCTACTACAGATAGCAAAGTTGTTTGGAAAAAAAACAATGTGTTACTGTAAAGCATCACTATCAACTGTCCAGCAGTGACATTTAGATCATGGAAATAGGTAGTTTTAATTCAGACAGAAGATTTGGAATTTGGCATCAATTTAGTGAGAGACTGCTTAGCAGAACATCCTTGGTACAGAAATACAAAAACTTAAATGTGTTGTCTAATTTTTGAGGAGAAACTGAATACTGATAGTATATTAACAAGCAAGGAGTACTTCAGTGATTTGGATGTCCACAGAATCATGGTTAAGTTACTTAGAAATGTTATCTAAATCTATTTTTCCTTTAATTTGCAATTATCACATAAACTAGATCAGATCAACTATATCCTGAATGTCTGTAACTTCCTGGTGTCTATCAATAATGCTTTGCCTTCCAGTCTGTTCTTGTAGGCCGTGTTAACTGTCTCCTGTCTGTACATGAAGAAATGACACAAATTTTAGATTGAATATTTTTCTTATGAACATTTCACTTCAAACTGAGAAATTACTATTGTTGAGATTTACAAAATTATTTGGAATATAAAAACCTCAAATATAAAAAATTAAATTAATGCTTATGGTGTTCATAAGGAAGACTTCTAGTTGTGCTACTGAATGAATAATTATAGCATGGCTAAAATTCTGACTTTTCAGGTGAGTTCATGAATGAGCTCTAAAAATCAGAATATTCAGTAGGCTTGGTATCAGTGTACAATTATAGATGTTTACTTTCATCATGTTTCACTGACATTAAAAGACTGGCTTGTTTTGGCCTAGAGGATTTTTGGTACCTCAGTCAAGAACTTCAGAATAAATATGTAGAACAACAATTCTTCTTATTTCAATGATGTGTTAATAGAATTGTATAAAATATTTCCAACACAAAGTAAATATATTTAAAAATTTGGAGGGATGAGCAACAATATTCTCAATAAAATCTGCTGAAATAATTCAGACAAAAATTTCATGCTTTTTAAAAATAATTTCACTAAACTCTACATTAATTAGAAGTGTAACCTTAAGCTAATTTAAGTTAATATAAAGTAGCATTAAAAGTTAAATACTGCATCTCAAATACCCGGACTTTCATTTCAATTATCTAAAAATGAAAAATTTTGTCCAAAGCTGTTGCAAAACAATATTCCTTCTAGATGCAGAAGTGTCTCTCAACTATGTCATGAGATTTTACCTTGCTGTTACAACATTTCTAAGGTGGGAAATGTAACAAGATTTCTGGAATTGTTGCAGTGTTTTTCTCCTCAGTACAAACTCTTGGCTTCTTTACTATCCGTTATTAGAAGTAGAGACCATTAATAAAGAAGCATACGAGATATGACAGTGACACACAGTAGAGAAAACAAAATTGGCCACATCACAAGAGATGATGTTTACAGTCATTTCGGTGACTCTTGTTCCACACTTGTCCAGCTTGAAACGGAAGCAGCCTGGCTCTGTGCCAGGGCAATGTCAGAAGGCCTAATTATTAGGCAAAAATCGCATTATTCTCTACAGAATATTGCTATCTCAAGTTTTTCACTTGCAAGAAGAATTAGGTGGAATTACTTTAAGTAATGTATTCTCACAGTATTGGCATCTTGCCCAAAAGCATTAAAATTATGAGCCCTTGGTTATGTTTAGATTTAAAATATGATTAGGAAAGAAACAGAAGATCTAAAGCCAAGTTCTAATGAAGGAATGTCTGATGCTGACATCGTTGGCATGTATTGTTTTGGTCCTTATTTCTGCTTGTTGTGTTGTCCCAGTTTCATTTGGGAAAGTTCCAAGTACTGCAGCGATCTCAGGAGGAGGATCTCTTAGACTCATGCAGTACAACTGAAGATTCCTGTGGCTTCAGTCTTCTTTCAGTCTTTCTTCATTATGCCTCTGAGATGCAGCTCAGGACCTAGGCTTTGGTGCTCGTAGAATATCTTTTTGTTAGCCTCTCCTGTTGCCATGGAAATTGTCTCATACATTTTTGGCAGTTTTCATCTATTAAGTATTCCAATCTGCTTTCATGCCAAAAATGCAGTAGTGTCCTACAAAATATAGGCTTCCAGTATCAAAGTCCTCATTTCGTTCTGTTTATATATTGTCAGCCAATGCTCTCTGTACTTTGTTTCCCTTTATCAGTATAAATGATCTATTCCAAAATCTAACTTGCTCATTGAGTCCTAAGATGAAATGGCATTTGTTGTTATCAAGGTTTCCAACAGTTAAAGTGAAAAAGAAACACCAAAGCTACTAATGTAGCTTGGGTCAAATTTGTGACTCACTGTATTTGAAATATGACTATGTATTAACTAACAAGTCACTTCATGGGGAAGTAATATGTAAGGATATGAACAGCAAATGGCTACAAGTGATACAAACCTATTATGTACCCACAAAGACTTGATGATATTCTTGGGTTCAGAAATCATGTGGAAGAGAATGAGTATTATGCATTCATTAATGAAGTAGTAAAAGACATTACGTACCTAGGAAAGCACTCCTGGAACAGAAAAGCAAGGAAGCAAGGCTATTAAGAAATAAAATGAATAATTACTGTGTCAAATAGTGTACAAAATATTTATCTATACTCTTCAAATTCAACAAAGGCAAACTGTCTTTTTGTTCTAGCAGAAAAATAACAACAGTTTTGTTGCAGTGCTGCTTTTAGTTATTACTCCCATACTGCTTGATCCAGGTAAACGTACTGCATCGTTTGCATCTTGCTTATGAGCTTTAAGACTTTAGGAAAATAATGAAGTAACAAACAGGAAAATCATTGCATAGGCAAAGGTAACTTTTCTACTCTGTGTATAGATTCCTGCTAGAATTTGAGGAGGTAGTGGACTGAAAGGGAAAATTCTGGAGACTTCATTAGAAAGTTGGAATGGTAGAACTAGGAAACATGACTTACACTGGAAGATTGAATGGGGGAACGGTTTTCAAATATATAAAATACATAAAGTAAAGGGATGTTTTCAGAAGTGTAGGGGGAAAGAAGCTTAAATTGTAGTGAAAGAGGCTTAGTTAAAGGAGAACACTAAAAATGTATCTACCAGAGAAATTTTGAAAGTATTGAGGAGGATTTTCTGAGGAGATTGCAAAGCTCCTACTGATTTGTTGTCAATCAAGGGAGATTTTTAAGAAGAGCTCAGACTATTAAACAGAAATGACACAGGCAAAATTAATCTTGCTGCAGGCAAGAGAATGGAACCTTTCCAGTTTTTTCTTTAGACATATTTCTCTCATAGATGTCTGCTGCTTTTTCTTTCATGTTTGTTCAGCAGGATATTTATTTTGAGCAGAAATCACTTTTGAATCCCAAATTTCTTGCCTCTGACTCTAACCTTGCATAATTACAGGTACTATGTATCAGAAAATACTTTGTTTCTGTCTGTATTGGTCCATGAGGAGTTTCATATATATTCCTTTCTGTAAAAATGTACAATTCAGTCTATCAGTGCCCAAATGTGCAGATTATGCCCCTTTCATCTGGTTCAAGGAATCCAGGCACAATAACCTTGAGTCGAATATATCTCTATTTTCTGAGTCTGAAAATCTCATTCATGTTCCCAGTGAAGCAGTTAGCATACACAGTGCAGATGTTGCAAAATACCTTCCTGCATCTCTTCAGCATGTTTTTGTCGTTTTCTGCAGCAACTTTACAAGGCTACAGCCATTCCCCCCAGCCTTTTTCGGATCTGCTTCTTTTTCTTCGTTTTCTTTATTTGGCTTAAAGAACTCAAGGAACTGGGATTCTCATGAAGTCATCTTGTGACTTGCCCTCACTCCCCCTTCCATTGAAATTTTTGTATTGCCTTTCAATGTTGAGTAGCCCTTACTAAAACTCAAGGCAGCCAAATCTCTAACATCTATCCAACTGGCTAGGTAGTTTAGGAAATATTAGCTATCTAGGACTGTGCATTGCTTTCTACCCTTCACTCTAGATAAGACAACTGTACAGTAACCAATAAGTAGGAGCGGAGATATTTGCCATCCAAAGCCCAAACATCCTTCAATCTCTCTTCAACTCCTTAAGGAAAGGAAGTGAAAAAGGATGAGCCAGTCTCTTCTCCCTAATGACCAAGGATTGGACACACAGGAATGGTACAAAGCTGTGCTGGGGGAGTGGTTCAGACAGAACATTAGGAAATACTTACTTCGGGAGAGGTCAAATACTGAAAAAGGCTTGCTAGAGAGGTGATTCACATCCCATACCTGTCAGAGACATCTGTATAATGCCCTCATGAAAATGGTTTAACTTACTTTTTTTTTTTTCAGCTCTGCATTGGCTGAGCAGTCAAACTCCGTGGTCTTTGTAGGTCTCTTTGGACTGAACTATTCTATTCTTTGAATTACCAGATATTCAGAACTCTTCAAACTCCAGCCAGGATAACCTTATTTCTTCAGGACACTTTAATCCCCTAAGTATTGAGATAACTATTTGGAAGATCATTCAAAGTAATATGGTCCATCAGTATAACAGAGAAGGTTTGCATTAAGAGGAAAACTTTGCAGGAGTATCTAGAGCCCTCTTGCAAAGAATACAACCCAATATACTTTAATCACTGTCATCAAATTACATAAACATGACATTCTGTACATTCCTCAAATTTTACGAAATGGGCAGGTGGTCTACTGAGTGCTTGTGAGCAGTTGGAATGCATCTTACTTGCTGGTGGATTGTGTTTTTCGTTTTTTTCTGAAAAGGAATTGAATTGATGCTCCACAATCTTGACATATAGTAAATGGAGATGATTGGGAAATTCTCTTCAAAAGCACATCCCTTCTCCAAACTAATAGACTAATGTGATTTCACATTTCAAATCTTCCCTCCTGTTTAGAATCCTAATTAAACCCCAAAGTTTAATACATAGCTGAAATGTATTTTGCATTAAAAAGAGATTTAAAATGTGTGTTTTGTTCAATCTTAGTTTCTATTTTCTTTGTTGTAAAACCTAGATCTCTGGAGTATGAGAAACTTTTCCATAAAGAAGAATTCTTTCATAAAAAGAAATCTCTTGATGTGTTAAATCGATCACTTATCACTTAAATCTCAGTGAGTTCATCAGTTCTTATCTGTGTGTATTCTCACATCATTTTAGTCTGACCTGCCCAGATGATTGCACTGAGCAAAGAAAAACGGAATTTAATATAATTAAATAAAATTCCTTTTTGACCTGTGCTATTGGATGATCTACAGACTCAAGGTAGTAGAGATAGGTTTTTCTTAAAATTATTTTTTAGCTGTTTACATTTTGAAAGGTATAAATGCAGAATGTTCAAATTTCACATCAGCCAATACTACCTGAATGGAAAGGGTGCCTTTCTCTTGTACTGAAGTGCATCTCCAACTTTTCCACGTCAACTGAAGTCTTTAAACAGTATTACTTAAAGGAATAAAAATGGGAGAGAGAAATGTGTCTTACTGAAACTTTCAGGGGAATTTCTGTTGTTGCTTAACCAAAGTGCCAGTGCTTATGTTCTGACAATTACAGAAAGTTGTGTTTTGGTTTTTTTTGGTAGTGGTTGGGTTTTTTTTGGAGTGGGCTGAGGGATTGAAAGAGAAGGGAGATTATTGCTGATTTTAATTAGCTGATGCTTGAAAAGCACTTTCAAGAGCTGAAAGTGTATCACTGATATCTATTTTGCTTCTCAACTCCAAGAAGATAAATGTGGTCACAGACTGGACTCAGATTGTATTATTGTAGAAATCAGGATATAAAAACATAGGATTAAAACTTTTTAGGGGAAGTCATGGGTAAAGAGCCTAGATTAAGGAAACACACAACCACTGTTGGATGTTAGAGAACATAGACATAGACTGAGAAAACTACAGAAAATTGAGTGGTCTTAATCTGAGATACTTTCTGCTGGACCAACAGAAGGCTACTCAGTTTCCTCTTCTTGCATATGTAGCTCAGACAGATAAGATAGTCTCTTTAACTTTCATCATAGAAAGCCTGTATATCCGTTAAAGGCAAGTCAGAAGTCACTTCTTACTCCTGTGATGATCCACATAGTGATGCTTGGTATAAAATTGAAGAGTGTTTGTTAACAGACTACAACCTCCCTAAAAAGTAGGAAGAGAGAAAAATCTTTGATTTTCTCTTTTGAGTGCATCAGTGCTGTACAGAATTGTTTATTTCAATACTTGTCCCACCTGGACATCTAACCTGGCCAGGTCAGTAGGACACCATGTGATGTGATGTACACTTTGTGCATCTAGTACCTTCAGTACTTGAGGGGAGCTTCTAAGTGGAAAGAAGGCAGACATTTTGCAGGGTCTAATAGTAACAACACAAGGAGGAATGGTTTTAAACAAAAAGAGGGTATATTTAGCCTAGATGTTAGAAGAAATTTTTTACCCAGGGGTGATGATGCACTGGAACAGGTAGTCAGAAGAAGCTGTGAGAGCTCCATCCCTGGAAATGTTCAGGGCAGGTTGCATGGGCTCTGGGCAGCTTGCTCTAGTGGTTGGCAGCCACTTCCATAGCAGAGAAGTTGAAACTGGATGGATTTCTCTCTCTTCCGACTTAAGCTATTCTATGATTCTATGAAATGTCCCTGAAGATGAAATCAACAAAATCGTAAGTCACTTGTATGTAATTCTGATCTAAAATGGTAATTCTTTGCCTTTTCAAAGGGTGATTGAATATCTCAAACTAAGATTAATGTTTAAAAAAATACAAGATACTTATTATCTTTTATATATAGCTTTTTGAAACGAGTCCTAATTGAGAACTGTGAATGATTCACGGTGTCTTAAGCTAAAAAAAACACCATATATATATACCTTTAATGTCATCAACAGAGACAAAGGTAAACTTATTGAGATGGAAATAAGGTCATCTTATTTCCCTAAGAGCATTTTCCTTGAAATAGATATATGTGTCATTTTTAGGATAGCTTAATGATCTTAATGTAATCAAAGTAAGAGCTCTTTCAAGATCAAGATAACTTCCATTTTTTATATTTGTTTCCTTTGGGCTTTTGTTTCTCTAATAGTACTGGGGACCTTTCCTCCATAGGTGAATAAGTTCTTCACCTAGCTTTTTTATTATTCACACTGGAAAGACGTAGCTCTCGTTTAAGCTTTTCTTGTTAAAAATTTTTAGTATGTTAAAAAAAATTAGTTAGAAGTGGGGAAAACTGATTTTCTTTAGTTGCATCAAGTGTTCTTTCCTCGTGAGTTTTAGCCAATTGAAAGAACTTTCAGAATGTTTTTTTTCTAACCCATTTAAGTCTTTAGCATCCTTATCAATGATGATCTTTATCCCATATTTGATGGGATTGAGTGCGCCCTCAGCAAGTTTGCTGATGATGCCAAGTTGAGTAGTGCAGCTAATATGGCAGAAGGAAGGAATGCCATTCAGTGGGATCTTGATAAACTTGAAAGTTAGCCCATGTAAACCTAATGAGGTTCAACAAAGCAAAGTGCAACGTTTTACACTTGGGTTGGGGTAATCCCAGATATGTATACAGACGGGGAGAAGAACTCCTTGAGAGTACTCTTGCTGAGAAGGATTTAGGGATCCTGACAGATTAAAAACATGCAGCCCAGAAGGCCAACAGTATCACAGGCATCAGAAGAGGGGGTGGCCAGCAGGGCAAGGGAGGTGATTTATCCTCTCTACTTTGCCCTTGTGAGGCCCTACCTAGAGTACAGTGTCCAGATTTGGGGCTCCTAGCACTGGAAAGATGTTGAGCTTTTGGAGAGGCTCCAGAGAAGGGCCACAAAGATGATGAGAGGGCAGGAGCATCTCTCCTATGAAGACAGGCTGAAAGAGCTGACTCGTTCAGTTTGGAGAAGAGAAGGCTGCAGAGAGACCTCATTATGGCCTTCCAGTATATAAGGGGAGATTATAAACATGAGGGAAATCAACTCTTTGCATGGATAGGCAGTAACAGGACAAGAGGGAATGGTTTTAAACTAAAGGAAGGAAGATTTACATTAGATGTCAGGGGGAGGTTTTTCACTGAGAAGATGGTGAAGTGCAGGAACGTGTTGCCCAGAGATGTTGTGAATGCCCTGTCCCCAGAGGTGTTCAAGGCCAGGTTGGATGGAGGCCCTCGGCAACCTGACCTCGTACCCTCTGTAGAGGCTGGCAACCCTGTGCCTGCAGCAAGGGGATTGAGACTTGATCCTTGAGATCCCTTCCAACCCTAAACATTCTGTTTTTGTCACTAGAATTGCTATTGATCTTTCTCTTCTTTTAGCCATGGATAAAAAGTTTCAGTAATAAGTAGTTATTTTTCTAGGAGTGTTAAAAATTCCCAATCAAATTAATGATTCTGTTGGGAGAAAAAAAAAAAAAAAAAAAGGTTTATATAAGGTGTATATATACATTACTGATGGGAGTTTAATTCTGTAAAAGCAAGTTCTGTTAACAAACTTGGATAGATGAGTAAACAAAACATAAAGAGCTCAGAAAGAATTCATTGTTTCATTTCCTTTACTCCATGATTTTCAAGACGACCATTATACTCTATAAATGTTAAAAAGTACTGTGTGCTGCCAAGAGACTGTGGATTTTGTATGCACTGATCTGTAAATTTGTCTCCAGCAAGGTGTATAGCATATGTCCTGTAACCAGCAACAGATATCTTACTCCTCCCATACCAAGTCAGTTCACGTGTATGTAATTTGGCTTAATTAAACCCCTGCTGTTAATAATTGTGCTTCTGCCCAAAAATCCTTCTTATCTGTTGGGGTTATTTAGCCTGGAATGAAGATGTAATCTCTAAGAGATGGAGATGGCAAGAATTACACTTAGTCTAGTATGTACAAGTTATTCAGAATGCTTGTTCTAAATTACCTTTGCCCCACAGATTTCATTAATTAGTTTCAGTATCCACCCCAGTGCAGTGCCCAAAAAGGGAACTAGGTCGAGAACTGTAAACCAATTGATAACAAACTGGTCCTGAAAATTCCCAGGACAGAAATTAAGATAAACTTTCTAGTGATTCTAGTGATTCTAGTGATCAAATTATGTTAAGAGGGTGACTTATGACTATGAAGTAAAGAGGTGTGTAATTTTTTAGTTATTATAACTCCTCTTCTAGAAAATTTAAGCGTGCAAGATGCTAGGAACCTTGGGTTCTACACAGATTTCAGTTCCTATATTCCCACAGAATGGCAGTAAGCAAGCTGTCTGTACTTCCAGAATAGAGAGCATCTGCAAGAGCAAAAAGGTCTTTTGAGGATGAAAAGCTACCTTCTATTTCCTTGCCTAATCAAGGGATTTTTTTTTTTTAACTAATTTACATATATAGGATTTTTTTGGGATGTGCATCAGATGGAAAAATATAAGTGTCTTTATGGCTTGAAGGTTTTTCTGGTGTCTTTTGTCTATCTGTCTCCACATGTCTGCATCCAGATTGTAAACTCAACAGTCCTGAAAGTCTGCAGTAATTAAACTAATACTAAAGCATACACCAGCATAATGACTCTTCTAGAGATTCTTTTCAAAGCCTATATATTGTAGCTGAGAGATTAATTTTACTTTCTCATCTATATTTCCATTTACAAGAGACTGACTAAAACTGCTGGACTTATGTGATATGCTTTTGTATACTGAGATTTTACTAAATAGCTAAAAACCTCTTAAATTCTCCTCTCTTCACTTTTCCCTTTGCAGATTATGTCCAGGATGATTTTTAAAAGTTTTACTATTTATTAACTCTGAGAGAGCAAAATTGTTTAGAATGGGATAGATTTCTTTAGAAAAATATAAAATATAAAAATATATTGTGATTCTTCAAAGAAACTTAGAAGTTAAGATTGCTTTGGAAAGTGTTCTGAAGTTAAAAGGGGAGATGAGGAAATATGCTCAGTTACTATCAGTTTCTTGATGCATCGGGAATGTTTTCTCTTCTTTTACACAAAGTCAGCAAAGATAAATTTGTTTGTCAAATAGTGTCTGTATGTCTATGTCCTTTTTTTTTTTTCTTTCTGTTTTCCACCAGAAAGTTTTTCAAATATATCCTCCTACATAATACTGGGTACGTTTAGAGCTAGGATTATCCTCTTCTGTTCTTGTCATAAGATTACAGGAAACAAAATATTCATTCTAGAATTTCTTTCAGAATTAGAGACTGATCTGTTTTTGTCTGTGATGCAGGCGCTTCCTATTTTATAATTTATCAGTATATTAGCACTTGAACATCCAAAAGCTGTCATCCAGAAGAACCATAAACTAATTTATTTTGATGCACGTAACTTTAATTCACATAATCTGGCAATAGAACATGGTTCAATACATCTAATGTATTTATTACTGAAAAATAGCTCAGCAAATAATATTTCTTTTCTCATTATAGTTCGTCTCTTTAAGACTGAGATGAAAAACTGAGGCTTACTGGGACAGAATTACTTTATTTGTTATGAACTGAAACAGTGCTACATAAATAACACAAAATATTTATCTGAAATATTTCAGTCCAAATTAGTGACATTTCTAGAAGTCTTTTCTTTGGGTTTTTTTTTTTTTTTCTCTCTTTTTTTTTTTCTGTGCTCACTTTAATAAGGGTTACCGAACTATTTTTGCACTTGTCATGTTAAAATTGGATAGTTGGATCATTTGGATATTTAGTACATCTGGAGCAGAGTTGCTCGAACTGTGTTCCATGAGATTGGCAGGTGATTTGAAAAGTGGTTTCAGTAATGTTTTTGTATATGAAAGCAAGAAAAAATCCAAAAACTAACAAACAAACAAACAAAGGCAGAAAAGGAGAAAGCAGTGGAAACAGAAAAACTTCAGCTAAGTTGCTAAATCATTCTTTTATGTAGAAACATTACACGGCTCAAGTTTTTTTCAGCATCAATTGTTGATAATCCTTGGAATAAAGCACCCATCTCAAAGTCCCCAGGTTCAAATAACTTTGCTAATTAAATTTCATCTCACACCTTAATATTTATGAGGTGAGGAAGGTGGTACAAGAACAGAGTTATTATTTATTTTTTAAGTTAAAAAAAAAAGGCTTTAACAAAAACAAACAAACAAAACCAAAACAACAACAGAAAAACCCCACACAACTACCTTCCAGGGAACTTTCTGCATTTACTCTTGGATCAGTTTCCCAGTAGCTCGCTTGTTTCTTAGATATTTTTCTATTTAAACATTCCCACTCTGTACTTCACATCTAAATGTTGGCGCCTAGGGCCCCTCAACAGCCTGTCTTTTCTTCATTCCACTCTAGCTGGGAAAAGCAGTTCAGTATTTTTGATTTACAAACTGGAGCAGTGAGTGATCTGATATTTTCCTTCACGTTATGACGTTTACAGATGAGTAGTCTTTTTGCATAATAAATAGCTTGATGTAATGACTGTGTCAAATAAAAAACGTGTGAAAGATCTGTTCTTTGCTAAAATATCTTCAGT
>JAOWBP010002559.1:16572095-16612530 GCA_028571105.1 Tragopan temminckii | reverse complement strand
TGTTTATTGGGCAGAAAAAGCAGTCCTGGTACTTCTGTTTAATGCATTTGTTAGGCATATTGCAACAGAACGTATACAGACCACAACAGAGAGACTGTTCTTTTGGAGATTGCTGTATGCACTGTAACATGCTAACTTCTAGGGAAGCTTTTCTCATACAAAATTTCATTTTGAAATTAGGGTTGTTACTCCATATATCTCCCATTTATGCAAATATTTGCAGATAATTGGAAATAAAAATAATTTCAGTTGTACAATCTGCAACAAACTTCATTTTACAAAAGAAGAAATACAACAACTTTGCAAATTAATTCTGGCTACCTCTTCCCACTAGTTTACTCTTTTGGCATTATATTTTTATTTTCAAATTCTTGAAAACTGTGTTTAGTACTATTACCATCTCAGTATATGAAGCAGTAGGAGAAACTTCTGAGACAGTGGGACCTTCTGGAGGTGTGTTTTTGCTGGAGCGTAAAACATATGACAAATTTTACTTTCATAAGAACGACTTTATATTAAAGTATTTCCTGAAAAGCAAAGGTAATTTAACCTGTGGATTGCTTGTAGTATATCAGAATAGCTCATCTGTCATAGTTCTGATCCTGAAAGTCCACTTTTCTTAAAGAACATCCAGGTAGCAGGTTTCAGGTTAAGCAGTTGGTCATAGCTAATAGGATAAAATTCTTTTCAGGCGTTGGTTGCATCACACCCCATCAGCACGCTACAGCTGTGTGTTTGCAATGAATCTGTTTCTTGCATCTTGTATCTGGTGCTGATCTTTCTTTCATAGTGAAAAGGCAAAAATGTAGCACTTCTTGATGCTTGAAAGGTAATGTTGTTCTCCAGACCACCCAGGGTGGCCACTGCTAAAGTAAGGTATTAAATGGCCAGGTTTTTGTTTGTTTGTTTGTTTGTTTTTTGAGACATGTTGCATAAATTTCTCTCTATAGTAGAGATATATTTGTAGACTTTCACACATCAGTACCATGCTAGGTGTACCAGCACTGTGAAAACCTTTGCACTCAATATTAAAGCAAACCTACAATAAAATGTCACATTTTGTCTTTAAAAAAGTCTGCTACAAATATAGTCACATCACAGTGGGTTTTAATTTTGAACTCAAGCATTTTTTAAATAAGGCATTTATTTTAAATGTACTGTTCCTTCTCACTTTAGTGCAGCTGCCACTTTAGTTCTTCTGAAGAAATAAAAATACAGTAGAATTCATAGGAAAAGCAAAATGCAAAGAAATGAGAAAAGATTGCTTGGGGTAAGAAACAGAGAACGCTAACGAGGATAAAGTATAAACAAAGTGATGAATGTGTCTTCTTTTGTGTCTCATTTTTTCAGAGTCATTATCCCATTAATTTTCATTCATAAGAGTGATTTTGATAATAGGTATACCGTGGTTAGAAGGAATAAGTACACCACTTCAACGTCCTATCTTTTTTCTCCAATATGGTAGCCAAATGTATGTCCTGTTGAGTGATGTTGTGACCGACAGTCTGCCACTACATGTGGAGTTTGTTTCCATTCTGACCTTGACATTGCCATTCTCTGAATGGTTGCATGTTTGATGAAATTCATTTTAAATTCCAAGAATTTCCTTGCAGTCATCAAGCCTTGTCATTTTTTTTATTGATTTGCGTAAAGAAAACGAGGTAAAATTCTAAAGTCTTGTCTCATAATGAGATTTTAATGCCTAAGTATTCAGTTAGCCCTGGTCAAAGCACACAAGGAGAACATGAAGAACATTTTAATGTTTGTATTATTCTGTCTCATTCTTATGCATTACAGAATACAGGACTGAGCTCACACCCTATTCATGCCTTATTTTATCATATGTAAATGGGACCGATCTCTTTTCACTATGACATTGAAAATAGTTTTCTAAACAGAAGCAAGCACACTGAGAGTCATTTTGTAATCAATTTTTTAGATTATGTGTTATGGCTTGCTGTACCCATTAAAAGTGAAAATCAAACTAGCTACGATCTGAATAGGTTGCTGCTTTTTGATATTAACATTTTTTTCTGCAGCTCAGCTGGATATTTTTGTTTGTTTGTTTGTTTTTCTGAAAAGTGTTTTAAAAGCTAGTCTGAAAAGTAACCTGATAATATTCATTGTGATTCTTTTCAATAGATATAAATTCAAACAAAGAAAAAGCCATTGCTCGAATACTAAATTTGTAGTGATTGAAAGGAACATTTAATGTTTGATTGAAGTTCTATTCCATTAGTTTACAATCTCCCATGCAGTTTTTATGGTCTACAAGGAAGTTATGTTTTACTGTAGATCAAGCTGCTTCCTTCCTATGCAGTAATATCAGCCTTCTTGCTTTTATGACCTTTAACCACGGTGCACTAATTTCCCACATAATTGTACTATTTTGTTTATTATCATAACCCAAATCCAATGAGGAACAGCAAATATTTAAAATCTATACTACTTCTGATCCAGTAAAGCTATGCAGCACAGATATCTGATTCTGAAGAACAAGGGTCAAGGAACTCAATATTGAGAAGCAGTGGGTAAAACTCAATGCATTTCTTGAAAAGCTGGTATTCCCTTATAATTTTCTTCTTTTTTTGTGTTCATTTTAGCTATTACTCTGAATCTCATTCTGTGATAGATTTCCACAGACCAGATACGCATAGTTCTTTTCCTTTTTTAATAATCTGTACTATTAAAATGTTACTGTTTTATGGAAATAAGCCTAAATGTCTTTCATTAAATGTAAATACTGTTATATGAACCTTAATTTTTGAAAGTATCCTAAGATATACAGAAACATCTGTTTTTGTAGGTGGATTGACCTTGGTTCAACATGACATTGAGTTAGTTTTGATCTTATGTTTCTGATACATGCGTGGCTCATAACCTCTCCATTTTCACAGTCCTTTTTGTTTTCATGTAAAATTTGAGATTCTGTCAATTTCCTGATGAAAATCTCTCCTGTTTAAGTAATCATTCTGCTGAGAGTAAAGACTATTTTCTAAAACTTACTTCCCAAATTTGTTTGTTATATTCTTAAGAGTATTATGGTATAGATTCATGTGCAAACCAACCTTTCTCATTTTTAGTTTCATTGATGCTCTAATTGTTATTCATATCCTGTTTATCCAGAGTTTAGATTTTTATTTATTTATTTATTTATTTATTTTAACAGCTAGTTGGAAGCTGAAACACGTGCTCATGATTTGCTCAGTTTTATCCCATAGTATAACTGGGAGCAGTGCACAGGAGTTTTCTATATTCTAGTTGAGTTATTGCTGACAGAACAAGGGGAAACAGCCTCAAGTTGCACCAGGGGAAGTTTAGGAGGTTTAGGTTAGGTATCAGGAAAAACTTTACAGAAAGGTTTGTTAAACATTAGAGCAGGTTCCCCAAGGAGGTGGTTGAGTCACCATCCCTGAATGTGTTTAAAAACTGTCTGGATGCGGTGCTCAGGGACATGATTTAGCAGTGGGTTGTTAGTTAGGGTAATATGGCTAGTTTGCAGTTGGGCTTGATGATCTTTCAGGTCTTTTCCAACCTGAGAAATTCTATGATTCTATAAGGCCACCTTGGTATCACTGGCTGAATGCGAATGAGGGTACCAAAACAATCTAAAATACAGCTTTTGTGGACTTAGTTTTCTCAAAATTGCTTTTAAACTATAGGCGTGTTGAACAAGATGACCTTTTACATTTACCATGCTTCTTTATTCTCACCTATTTACTGGCTACATTTCTTAATGAGAAATTGTTTGAAGCACAGAAAATAACATCCTGCCATCACTTTGTGTGATTTGTAATTTTCACATTGAAAGTAATGGCAAAAAAAAAAAAAAAAAAAAGAGAAAAAGAAAATTTAAACATACAGTAAAATGTGATTAATATAATGTGAACTGATGTTCATTTCAAAAAAGGAAGGGTGGGGGTGTTGCCATCTAACCAGGAAAGGGATAGAATGCGAAGAGCTGTCCCTAAGGAACAGATATGGGCAAGTCAAAAGCCTATAAGTGACAGAGACTGAGGCAGTAAAGGGGAAGCCTTGTGACTGATGTCTGCTACAGGCCACCAGATCATTCAGAGCCTGTCAGTGAGGCTTTCTACCTGCAGCTACAGGAAGAATCATGATTGGAAGCACTCATCCTGTTGGAGTCTTTAACCACACGGGCACCTGCTGGAAAAGTAGCACAGTGATCTGTAGGCAGTCCAGGAGGCTCCTGGATTGCACTGAGGATAGCTTCCCGAGTCAAGTAATTGACTGCCCCACAAGGGAGGGATGCAATATTGGACCTATTGCTCACAAATGTAATTGAACCGATGGGTGACATCAGGATTGGATGGGCTGCCTGGGCTGTAGTGACCATCTACTGTTGAGTTCACACATCAGAGAGACGTGAGACAGGTGAAGAGTGAAACTAGGAAGCTAAATTTTAGGAAAGCTAACTTCCAGCTCTTCAGGGAGTTATTCAACAAAACACCCTGGGAAACTGTCCTCATGGGAAGGATGTGGAGCAGAGCTGGCAGATCCTTAAGGAGGCTTTCTTCAGGGCAAAAGAGCTCTCCATCCCCAGGTGTAATAAGTCAGGAAAAAAAACAAAGAGCGTGGCTGAACTGGGGGCTGTTGGTCAAACTGAAGAGTAAGAAGAGAATGCACAGGCAGTGGAAACAAGGGTAGGTATTGGGGGAAGAGTATAAAGAAGCTGCTAGGCTGTGTAAGGGGATGGGGTCAGAAAAGTCAAGGCCCAGCTTGAACTGAACTTGGCTAGGGATGCAAAAAAAGAACAAGAAAGGCTTCTACAAGGTACCTCAACCAGAAGAGAAAAGTCCAGGAGGGCATACCTCCACTGGTGAGTAACACAGGCAGGCTGGTAACAACAGATGAAGAGAAGGCTGTGGTACTTAAAATTTTTGTCTCCATCTTCCCTGACAACTGCTTGCCACGCAGCCATCAAACATTTGGTTTGGTAGGAGGGGATCAGGGAAACAGTGTCCCTCCTACTGTAAGAGGGACTGCTTCTGGACACGCAGAGGTGCAGAAACCTTCATTCTTCCAGAACTTTACCACCTAAAATTAAAAATGACCAGAATTTCTAAAATGACAGGAATGTCATTTATTCAGTTCTGAGACTTAAGTACATTAATTTCACCAGAGTTGTTCCTAGAGTGTTAAATGATTTCAAATTCTTTATTTTTACCCTCTCTCTCTCTTCTATTTAGATCAATGAATCTAACTACAAGTATCATAAATTGATATTGACTTCTCTGCTTTGCAGAAGTCTGTTCTTATGGCCTTGCAGAAATTTAGTCAATGTTAGAGCACTTTCCAGTTGAGAGATCTGCAACAAATGTAGTACAGTTTCTGTTAGATGTCTCAGTGGAAAACCAAAGAATTGCCCAAGAACATATTTGCCTATTTACCTTTACAGCTGCAAAATCACATACACACACACACACACACACACACACACACACAAAAAAAAAGACCAAATACCCTCACTTGATACTTTTGATATGAAGCATACAAAAATATGTTTTTGTTTTTGTTTTGTTCTGTGTTTTTTTTTCTTTGTTTTTGTTCTGTAAAAGTCCTCAACTGAAATGATACAAAAAAACCAATCTTTCATCCCTTCTATATTCCAAGAAAGAATGTTGGCTACACGCTGCAAAATTTTGCCCTCAGACAGAAATTCCACTGAAAGTTGTCTCACTCTACACAAACAGTTGCTCTTCCATTTGGGAAAGCTTTAGTCTGCAATCCTCTTGAAAAGCAGTAGAATTAACATTAGTTTAAATGAAAATAAAATATTGAGTATTCTAAATCCCCATGGAAAAATGTTATATTAGTGTTCTAAAAGCAGTACTGTTCTGAGAAGGCAGGGAAGATCACAATTAAGATATTTCCATGAGAAAACTTCAGAATTGCTCTGAAAATGAGCACAGATAAGACCAGAGTCAAAACAGACCAGCACCTGGAATCAAAGGGAATTGTCACTGCAGGGTAGGGAAGAGAATATATGTCTGGGCCAAATGTTGAAAAATGGTTAAAGAGTACAATAGTTAATGGTAAAAGCTTTATTTGACTGACTTTATTGCTCTAAGATATACATATATAATCTCCATGAACATCTGGTACTTATTCCTTGGAGCATCTGTTCTATAAGACAGGATGGAAATAAGTGTGTATTTGTTTGATGTTGATATACATATTTACTTATATATACCGATATATAAACAAAGATTTATTTTAATATTTTGTGCATATATATAGACAATTTGTATATACAAATTGGAATGTACACATATATTTATGCATATCTATTTATAGTACAAAACCTGAAAAAGATCAGTTGATGAATTATCCAATAAACCTTGCTTATTTCAGATAATTCATTTCTTCATTCCATGTTTTCAGTAGCTTCATTCCTGCCTCTTTGTTGCCAGCATGAAAGAGAGGAAAAGTTAATATGCATATAAATAGTCACTGGGGGAATAATATCACCTCCATATGTAATCTTCAGTGGCCACAGCAATGAGATTTTGATGGAATTTGTAGTGCACCAACATGTTTATTCAGATGTGTTGTATGTTCATAAATTAAATTCACCTGCAAGAGCTAAGAAAATATGTAAGATTTTGTAGTAACTTACTTCTAATCCACTGTGGAAACCATAGTACTCAGTAATGGCTGCTTTTTTAAAGTTTATAGATGATTTCCAGATCTTGTGTCTTTTTGCTACAAAACCATAGCTCGGACTGTCACAAGCAGACTCATCTATAGCAATATTTCAAATTTAGAATATCTAGAACACTCTGAATATTTGAATATTTAGAATATTTTGCAAACAGTTAAATTGGAGACAGCAGTTTAAATTGGAGACAGCAGTACTGAGACAGGAGATACTGTTTATTAGCACTAGCGATGGTCTTTCTAGAAAGGAAATAGCAGAACAAGTCACTGTAGGAAACTAGAGATTTGGCATGTGCTCCACTTCTGCAAAGCATCCTAGGCTATTAGCAGGTACTGCTTTTTGCTACCACTGGGTTTTCTTGAGAATTAAATTGAGATGCAAATAATATTTCTTGGAAGACAGTTGCTCTGTATCATGCAAGATATTTTTCTTCATCTTTCTTTATGCTGCAAAGTTACTCTCAGTTTAAACCTTTCCAGGATTTTCTTTTCACAGCTGAAGTGCCCCCATCTGATTCCCATGGGAAACAAGAGCTTTTAAATTTTGGCAGATGTGTGACCAAGTTGAACTTAAATAAAATGGACAGGGGCTGTGCATAGCAGTCAGTTTTACAACACCACTTTCACTTTACAGCAGGGGAAAAACATACAAACTTCATAGAGGTTGGGTGATTAGTAGCGTGAAATTAGAGTAGGAAGTGGAAGCAAACAATACTCTATATGCCTAATGCTGAAAAAACCTTATCAAAATTTCTGATGCAAAAACCATCTGGTTTTGATCTGATGAAAATATACAGAATGTCCTATCTCAGGTGGAAATGGGTAAAGGACTAAACTGAACTATACCCTTGGGCATTCAGAATATACGGAGCAGCGAAAGGTAAGTTTATGAGGAGGCTTATTTAGAGATAAGTAAAATCTTGCCAACAAACAAACAAAAACCCAACCTGTTTTTGAGTCACTCAACTTTTGCAAACATTTTTGCCATAATTTCAAACATTTAATAGATTTTTAAAGATTTTCCTTAAAATCTCACTTTCTGGCCAAAAACATTATGAAGTTCTGACTGTCTCTCCTATTTCATGATTAAGAATTTTTCTAGTGTAAGACATCCTGTCTACATGAGAAATAGGGAAGATCCATCTTCTGTAAAGCTCTGGGTATTGTAAGAGTATATTCATTTGTATGAAAAGCAAAACAAAATGAAGTATGTCCTCTGAATGAATTCAAATAATATTTCAGTGTTACTAAGAATTTAGCTAATGTTTCTGTAGTGCTTGTATATATGAACATAATTTAAAAAAATAGGAACAGTAACATCCTGATGTGATAAAAAAGTAGTTTGTTTTGCTATATAACTCTTCTGTGCAGCTCCTTTCCTAGCATAATATATTCTGCACCTGTTTCAATCACACCAAAAGGAACTTGATTCCTTCTAGATGGCATATTGTGAGAACTAAGCGTTAAAAGCAATGTAAAGAATTATAACTGCGATTCATTTATAATCTTCTCATCCAAAAGCACAGTTTGTGGGCCATCAAGATTATGCCATGCACAAATATATCATGCCATTGTGTCAACACTACAGTAAGTTATCTATACAGCCAGGTGCCAACACAACTATGCAAATAATTGTTAAAAACACTGCTAGAATGCCTGGGAGACAGTTTTCAATAAAGGAAGTACATTCTAAATCATTGAGACTGACATTAATAATTTGTTGTTAATCAGTTTATGGAAAAATGTTACTAGCAGAAGGCAGTGTAAAGCAAGATGGATCTTTTGCCTCTGCTTTTCCCATTTATTTTCCCCTTAGTTGACTTCAATCTTTTTATTACTAAAAGCCATACACTGGATTTAGTTCTTCACAAAATTATGGATTAGCTTATAAAATAAGCAAATTTACGTGCCAGGTTGGGGAGTAAGGGATGAGAAGTCATCTAATTTTATACAGGGGAGATTGGAGCAGAGCTGGCCCTTGATTTGCCACTTAGGTCCCAACAGTGAGTGCCAAGGTAAGTTACTAAGCTTTAAGTGAAAAGCATAAAACACTAGGAATCTCAGTGTTTGCGTATTTCAGTGTAATCTTCATCCACTCAAATGAAACAACAAAAAAAAATTATTCAATGCTGACTCAAGGACAAGTCATTGCTAAACTCATTTATTTTTCTTGGAGCTGATGCAAAAAGTCATTAATAGAATAATGTTGAATTGAAAGCTGTGAATATGATCTGTAATTCAGAGAAAGGAAGATCAACCCGTAAGAATGCTTTGAACACTCCATTATTGTGATGAGCCTCTGAAATGTATCTACAAATTACTTATGATCCAAGTGCAAAACCAGTGACAAGACTGAACCAGAGCTTGATAACAGGAATTTGTAAGGCATTTGTAAAGCCTTGTTGTTCACTTGAGAAAGCTGCTCTTCCACCATAGCTTGCTTTGAGAAACTTCGAGAAAGATCTCTGCAGATGGAGCTGATAAAAATAGCTATTGCATTCTTCCGAAATTAATGCTGAGGTGTTTGTTTCTGCACGTTGCTGAGTTCTTGTTCTGAGGAGGAAGAAAATGGAGGGGAATGGAAACAAAAACATTAACAACACAGAAATAATCAGGCCGTCTGGGATTCTGGAATTTACTTAAGTGTGATTTTTCTTTAGTCCAAGTGATGGCTAATGGTAATAAATGTTTAGTCCCACAAAATGATTTTTCCCTAGTATATTTTTGAGTCTGCAAACTTCTTTGAAAGCTTGATCTTACTATGCATTTTCCTTGTGTTTGATACTCAAAAGTATACATTACTATGGAGCATTAAAAGACTGAAAGGCATACCAAAATTCAAGACCTGAAATGCAAATATGTGAGAATGTGTTTCACTATACTTTTGTGCTTTCCAGTTTTAACATTTGCAAGTGCTAATCTATAGTTTAAATTTTGTCCTGAATATAAATTATTGTTAAACACCAGAGATTTTTCTGAGTGCCTTATAAAGCCTGTAATAACATACTCTGATGTTACACTGAACTACATCACAATGCAGAATGCTTCTTGAACCACCAGTGACAAAACTAATTGATAAATCAACCAGCAATTGACTTGAGATAATGAAGAATCTTTCAAGATGTAATGAGATTGTCACCTAATGAGCTTTTTAGATGAAGAAGTAAGATTGTGTTCACTACAAGAGTTTTGGTAATTCATTGGTTTAAACAAAATCAAGTGGATATGTAATGTGGTAAAACATTATATCATACAGATCACAATTCCTATTTTATGTACAAACAGACTTAGCAAATTTCAAGTTCTAAAAATTTTATATTCTGATTCAGTTGTGTCTTTCAATAGGTGAGGTCTTGTATTATACTGTGTTTTTTTCTCTACACAGAGGAAATGTTAAAAATGTGATTGTCTTGGGATTTCCTAAAGAGCTATTTTTCTTTTCATATAAAACATCATCTTTTCCTGGAGCTCCTTCTGCAGATTTATGCTTCATGTGCTTTAAGGTGATTTAACTTCTAAGGGAATGCTTGATCATCATGGACTGATCTTACTTATTGCTAATTCCAGAAAAGCTAAAACTAATTTAAATACAAATATTCATACATTTGAGAAGAATAAGGTCTCAATTGACACTTTAGAAACCCTTTGAAATTGAAGAGATTAGGCAGACCTGTAATCTCCACTTTTATGTTGAGTCAAATATGCTATTATTTGTTATTGTCTTTCAAAACTGATTGTCCTATTTTCTTGAAGGACCAACTGAAAATATCTCAATTACAAATCAGAACAGTGCTCCTGACAGTAAATAAAAATATTTATTCTTGGTCAATTCACAAAATAGGTTTATTTGAAAACAAGCTTGAGTTTCAGTGAGCAGCTGCCTCCAGCCTGTGAGAATGAGAGAGACTGTGCTACAACATCAAAGAGAAAGCAGAGAACAAGTCTTCCTCTGATCTCTATAAAGAGCAATTTTCAGTGCCAGAGCATCTTCCCCAAATTATTAGTGACTCCTAAGTAACTCACTTTCTCCTTGAATAGAAGATGTTCTATTCTTTAAATCCTACTGTTGTTGTCTGTTTCTTAATGATAAAAGCTTTTATTTTATGAAGAAAACATTAATCAGCTACTTACAAATTAGAGTACAACAAAATAGACATTGACATCATTTATTAAACATAACATTTAGATTAGATGTGAGAAAAGCATTTCTGATATACATTGTTATGCTTATGCTGAAACCTATCAAAACACTCTAGCCCACACCTCACAGAAATTTTATAAGACAAATTTGACAAATATATTTCAGTCATGACATGGTTTAATTGTATTAAGCCTGTCTCAAAGCCCGTAAAAAGATGACCTAGAAATTTGTTCAGGAGATCCTTTCAGTCCCACAGAAAGGAATACATAGTTCCTCACGTATCATGTCCTGACAGAAATTACTTTCTCACCAATGTAAGTGTCTGCAAAGTCCATAAAATTAATCCACCTAAATGTAAACATTTCTTTTCTGTTCGTACTAAAATCTTTAGTTCAAATGTTGGAGCTACTGTATGAGGTCAGATAAGGATTGCGTTTATAGCACAGAAATAAAATTTAAATGCAAAAAGCTCTTTCATTAGCTATGTGACCCACAGCCTCAGACAAGTTCATTACATTCTATTCATTTTATTACTGAACTACAGATTTCTTGTCTTCTTTTTTTTATCCTGTCTAATACTGTGTCCATTTGTCTTAAGCTAGCCAATGGTACCTGACTCACATCAAAGGGATGATTTATTATTATATATTCCCTTACTCAGGATGTCATGATAAACTGTTCTTCCAAAGCTCTTGGATTAACTTATTTAATTAGTTCTCTGTACACCAGGAACAGATTCCTTTTACCAAAAACATACTCTCCGTGGTCACGCCAGACTTATCTTTTAGGAACATTACTAGTTTCCACAATGGTTTGAAGTCTGGCAAAATGTTAGCCAAGAGCAATGATGTGGCATATTTTTGTCACTTTTCTGCAGTAGGAAAAAGGAACCACAAAAGGCTCAGTCTTGATCCAGCTAGTACAGAACATTATGAGATGTTTCCTCACAGGCAAAGGAGAGCTGTGGACAGATGCAGATGTTCTAATTAATTCCTTCAATTCAACTTCAATCCTGAGAAATCCTTAGTCTGCATAGGGGACTGCTACTGAAAGTCATCTGCTTATTTGTGTGCATTGCTTCATTCTATTCTGTGACATAGGAATATGAATGCTTTCTATCCTTGAAAATCTCCACCACAGGTGCAAATTCAAAGCTATGATATCAATACTTAAGGCCTTTAACTTATTGCAGACAAGCTTGATTTTTTTTTATGGCTTCCTTCTTGACTTAAATGATTAGTCATTTGTTCAGAGTAATGTTTGCCTCGGGTGGTGGTCTTTTTTCTTTTAATATATGCAACAATAATTTTAATCTTAGGGACAACTAATAAGCCTTTTTAGTAGCTTCTTGTTACATTATTTCTACTAATATAATTCTAAGCACCCAATTGAGCCATTTATCTCAAATGGCTAAACACGTGGTGAAAATATAGATTACCAGTGCTAAGTATGTTTTGTCTCAATCTTCTGGGATAGAATCCGTAGATGGATGACAAATTTATTTTAAAATCTTGGAGTTTACCTATCCTATGTGCCTTATAACATTTATCCATCCCGTATCAGAGGAGATGTATTGTAGGGCTGATTTTTGAAGAAAATATGATTTCCTATTTTGTCTATAATAAGACTACAAATAAACATGGTTATAGTATGTTTAGACATAGTTATCTCTTGTAAATACAGATTTTAATAAATTAAAAAATCTTTTTTCAATATTTGCAAAAAATCAACAGACTTTACACAGTGTCCCAAAACCACGGGCAAAACAAACAAACAAAAAAGAAAACCCAAAAAACGGCAGTTGCAAAAACGGAAGTCCCTAGTGTTTTTGGACTAGTTGTCTACAAAAATGCTTAAGTTTAGATAATATAGTTAACAACAGACTTCCATTTTTACTGTCTTATGAATACCTGTCATGTCCCATAACACATTACATAATTTTAGAGATAAGCTTTATCTTAAATGATTTGATAAATCAGAATCTTAGTCTGTGCATGGAGAACGCATGTAGAAAATCTCAGTTCTGCCAATATAAAGAAGTTCAGTTAAGAGAAAAACTTTGGAAGACAGCATTCTAGTAAGGAGGAGGAGATAATTGAACATATTCAGTTCATCTCATTCATTGTGCATATCAATTAAGTGGAATGAAGAGAGTATTAGCAGAAGGAAATATCTGTCACCTATAGTAAATGCTAATAATTTCAAGTTTATTATATTTGTATTTAAAATATTCAGTAAGACATTATATTAATGTTCTTCACTCCTTTCCATACAATGTAGCACTCAATTAATCCAGTGTTCACCTCACATTTACCAGTTGGCTGATTTGTCTAGTGAGTGTAAAGGAATGATTATGAAACTGAAGCAGAATTTTTTTCCTTGAGGATGTGATGAACAGTATATAACAAATCCCTTTCTCAATCAGTCTTGACTTCAAGAGATCTGTGGAGTCAACTGCTATATTGGTACTCTAAATTGCTCTCTTAATGTCATCGTTTCTTCTCTGGAATTCTAATGACCAAAGACCTCTTGTCTATTCGTCTAATTCATCTCCTCTACTAACTGGAAAAGTTCTGCAAAGTTACACTGGCGACTCTTCACAGAATCTTGAAACTGTGGAGAGGTCTCAGGGTTAACACTTTGGGGCAGGAAGTTTGTTTTCATTTTTCACTTTGAAAGAGTATTTTCTGATTTGTTTAAACTGCTAATAGATACTAGTCCAAAACTAGAGTAGAATAATCTCGGTTGTAATTTACTATGCTTTAAAGACTAATTATAGGTAAGACTTAGTTCAAATTGACATAATAAAAGCATTCTTTGTGATATGTTGGTCTTAAATGTATTTATCATTCCTTCATTACAGAGCCTATTTTTTTCATTTCTCTAATTGTATATTAAAGATTAAATACAAACAAAAGCTATAAGCTTGTAACATCATCTCACACAGACCTGTGATGACTTCTCAACTCTGGATGTTAAAATTTCCATCTTTATTTACTTCTGTAGCTGTAAATTACATTTTATAGATAAATCCCAGAGCTACAAATTATGCAGAAAAGTCTGCATTTTTGATACATTAAATGAAATTCAGGCAAATTTTCAGTCTTATGTTTCTCTCTGAAACTCTGAACTTTCTGATTTTTCTGTTCCGTAGATTTTGATACCCGTGGAAGATTCAGGCAAAGAAAAACCCTAAAATCATGGACAAAATTGAAGGTAAAGGTATAATTTCCTGTTTGTTTTAAGATAATGGCATGGTGGTGACTGAACTGTTTTCAAAACAGTTTTCTGTTTTCAAAATGATCAGTATAAGTTGTAAAATATTCTTTGCAGTATATTTATTAAATTCAGATTTCAAAATAATTGCTAGAAATAAATCACAGAAACAGTAAACAGATATGAAAGTGATCCAGAATACTTTTTACACTGAATCATTATTCCTTTGACTATAAAGTCAATTACTGTGGACTTTTGTCAGATGACATCTTCCCATATTTATTCACTATTCTTTATCTCCTAATTACCTGAATGGCAGCAAAATTCATTTATATGTGTGAATCCTACCACGCTCTGAATCAACAGTGGATCTGTTCTAGGAGACTTCCAAAATGATTTTTGCAATAACATTCCCAAAATTTGCCCTTTATGAGAACAGCTACAGAATTTTTCAGCATTAGAGAAAGAAATTAAAGATAGGAACCTCTCGGTTAGGCAGTCCAGAAGGCAAATAAAATCTATTGTCTGAAGTGTTAAAAGTCTCCTTTACCATCTATCCTTTTAGACTGAAAATCTTTAATTTGAAGATATCACAACAGCCCACCGAGGAAGTAATTTGAACTTTTCAACAACAGTGAAATAATATCACCAAGTTTCTCTGAAGTGGTGTAATAGAGGACTTTCCAAAAGTGTGAGAAATTCTATCAAAAGGACCTTAAGTCATCAGTAGGACATCCTTATGTAGAAAATGGAGTTTATGATCTACTGTCAGAAAAATCTTAACCTAAATCAGAAGAAGATATCAATGTTTTGAACCGATGTACTTCCTTTGCATGTTGCTGAGTAATGCATGCAAATATGGAGAGGAAGGGCAGGAATCATTCTGGTGGGCTGGAAAGAAGGTCTTAAATTTCATGTTTTCCATATCATAGAAAACACATCATGGTGCTGAAAGAGACAAAGAAAAATATATAGATTTGCAGCCAAGCAATATATTAGTTTTCAGATGGAAAAGGCAATAAAGGATAAATGAAAGTGTTTGGCAAATATGTAACTTTTTTTATGCTTCCATTTCAAACAGAGAATTCCTCTGTGATATTATTAGGCTCCTCACTATGGCTCTTAATTTGGGGATTTTACATTTTTTTTTTACAGCCCTGAAGAGCCTGTAGGTCATTTTTATGCCAAATACATCTCTACAGATTTTTTTTCAGGGAGTTTAAAGGAATTTGATTCTTACCTTTGAATCATATCAGAGAGGAAATGAGATATAAGTCTAAGTAGAAAGTGCTGCTGTGAGCTAAAAGCAAAAGGTGTAATCATTTTTTTGATACTTATAATTATTAGATTTTTCATTTCTACAACTCTTCTTGATTAGTTCCATGTACCTCTATGGTACTTCGCAGTACTGTCTGTGATGAAAATATTTGAAGAAATCGGTTTGAATACTCATAGCTTAGCACAGTGTGTTTTAAATTCTGCAGAACCCAGTTTCATAAAATCTTTAATAATAATAATAATGTACTTGCAGGGAATCTCTAGCAAATAATTTTTCACTTTTGTGTAGCACTTGTTATCTCAGAAATTCACAACACATTAATTAAGCCTAACAATATTCCACCGCGTCAAATAAATATTTTCATACGCAGTAAAATATTTTTACATTAGGCAGATATTATCAGATTCCTTTAGTGGGTCAATAATGAGATTGAATATGAGCATGGTGAAGTTTAGATTCTCAGTGTCTTTGCATAATTCCTTCTCATTTTAATACTGTGGAAGTATTTTTACACTATAGGAAAACAAATGAGGCTTTATCCCATCCTAGAAATGCAAAAAAAATTACTATGAATTTGCACTTGGCTGCAGCTGCAGAGGCTTCTGACAGGAATGCTTAGGAATACATAAATTGTCTCCAGCCTGAGAACTTTAAAGAAGTATTAATAGTCCAGTTACTGCGTACAGCTGTAAGTTAGTACAAAAGATGCAAAAGAAAATTTGATTCCGAAAAAGAAAAATCGATTTGAGTAAAGAATATTCAGTGTTGAGTCATAAAGGCTACCTAGATGCTATAGGATGAAAAAAATAGTGAAAGTTTAATGTATGGGAAGATATAAGTGCATTGAGAAATCAGTTTCAGAACTTCAGAAAATTAAATTGGAAACAAGTAAAGTTGTTTAGTTAGTATTTTAACACTCAATTTTAGAACCAGATGCAGTGAAAACACTGCTGCTGTAGTGAGCATGCACAAAGGCCTACACATCTCTCAGGTAAAATTGTAAACTGTTGAGGTATGTTGTATTGGAAATGCTAAGTCATGGCTTAAAAAGGTGATTGAACACCTGGTGGGAAGGCAGGGCCAACCCAGGGGAGCTCAGCTGCATGCAATGCATCTGAGTGATCAGAATATATGGAGCCAGGATCCAAAAGGTAAGTAGTTTTTTTTTTTTTTTTCCCTTATTTCTGTGCTTATTGCTGTTGTATCTCAGTGGATCCTCTCTTGCTGTAATCTGGGATTTTGTTGTTCTGTTCTCTTGCTGCAAATGCAAGTACAAACAGAATAATATTTCTGAATTCTAACTGATATGGAATAGGCTGCTGTCTAGGCTGGAATAAACAGGAATAGTCAGGTTTTAGCTGATTTCAAAGAAAACATTCAGTATGTTGAAAGTATTCAGTAACAATAATAGTTGTTAAATTTAGATGCCTGGTGTGCAATGATCACTTGTTTTTAATAATGCTAGTGTTGTTTACTAACTTTATTCAAGAAATGATGAATCTGGTTTGAAAGTAATGATCAATTATTTATTTATTTATTTATTTATTTATTTATTTATTTATTTATTTATTTTTGCTGGATTGTAAAGTTTCTCAGTATCTACTTCCTAACAGAGCATCCCTTCTAAATAATAAAAAATTTCTGTGTAGACTGATCTTATCTTTTTTGAAGTTTATAAAATGAATGAAACTATGCTGAAAGTACAGTGATTTTGATGTTTCCATATGATTTGCTTGAATATATTCTGGATGTGAAAACCATGGGTGGAAGGTGATGGGTTGTGGGCTATTTTTCTACTGATGTCTATGGTTGATTACTAAATATGCTCAGTACAGTGAATATCTATAGAAAGTGGAGAAGATTTCTATTCTAATTGTTGCCCTCTAAAAAGTAATTTTTAGTTAGTTTTTGCATTAATCCCAACAAAAATACATCCCTGTCTCTTAGACACCAGTAGTGTTGCAGTCCATTTCTTTGGCTTCTGGAAGATGTTACTGTAGGGGAACTGTAAGGTCGCAGATTGATCTTATGATTGAGCATGTGGTGAGAGGGTGTGGTTGCCCCAGGGAGTACAGGCAAATTGTTTATACCCATGATCCCCAAATGACCAGAAGGGTGGGGCCCAGGGTCCACTGAAGGGAGAGCACCTCTTGGACCTTGGCTTTTTCTTGAGAATTGCTGCATAGCCAGAGCCCCTTCACCAGTTGTATGAGTTCAACTCTTCTTTCAGTGTATGACTACTGGCCTAACTTTGAATGCTTTATAGGCTCTTGGAAATACTAATTTTGTTTTTTGCATGAGCAGAACTGATACTAAAACAGCAACAAGTAGTATTAATATCATTCTTTGCCTTTTATAATTATCTGATACTTGTTACAAGTAATCTGAATACCACACAACAAACTGCATTAAGGATTTGCTTTAGCTAAATATTTGTAAGCTATGCAAGTAGAGAGAGCAATAGTTCTGAATGGTTTGCTTGCAGCATTACAAAATATAAAATATTTTAGTAGAAAGATATAAGGTTGGTGGACCTCTCCTGCTTCAGAAAATAAACGTCGTTATTTGTTGATTCTGGACATGCACTGCAAAAATTGCAGCAGTTCAGAAATGCTTTTCTGCCAAGATTGTCTCACTGTTTTTTTCTGCCCTAATTGGAGCAGCCACTTTTCAGAAAATTCATCAACTCTTCCTGTCTCTCACTATTATAGGAGCTTTATATTGAAACAAATTCTGTGTTGAGACTGGACCTCTTGTTGGTAATCTCAATTCTTGTGTCAAACGTTTGAGGGAATAAAACATGGGAAAAATCATTTGGAATTCATTCTTCATTTCCAATATTATTTTTTTTTATTGCTGGATTGAGAAAAGGATGGATACAGAGAGAAAGAAGGTAAATGATATGCCAGAGAAAATTGAGACTAATCAAAAGAGAAAATAGAGGCTGTGCAATGCAGAAAAACTGAGAACAAAAATATGGTTTTCACATTCTGACCACACAAACAGCACATTGTGCAGGTGCCAAAATTGATATTCAACCTAACCTTGTCTCTGTTAATAAATGGATACAGGAAGTTGAATCCTTGATTTTTATCTCAGAAATCTTTCTATCTGATGCTTCCATCTCTTCTAGCTTCCCAGTTCTTAATTGAAAGTGGTTCCTCCCTACAAACTATCATAATTATATTATTATAATCAAACTTGTCAGAGTTAATAGGTATGTAAATATTTAGTAGATAATACAAGAGGCACTGTGTCTGAATCAGGAGGAAATCCTGATGGAGAACTTCTCCATTATCTCTTTACTAGGAGATGTGCTGATTTGGGAAACAGTCTAATTTGACAGCAGTTCCTTTCAAGAATTTACTAGTATCCTGTGGGCTTCAGGCAAAAGCTCTTTTTTTTTGTCCAGTAACAAGCAGAGATATGACCTCTGCATTGTTCTATTTTTATGTAGAGATAGTATGTTCTCAGCATCTCCTCTAAGACCAGCTGAAGTGCTGTGTCCTGAGGAGGAGTGAGCGGTATAATCTGTATCCTGAATGGCTCAGTGAAGAGGACATTGCTGTTGTCAAACAACCAACATTCTTGATAAGAAGATTGGCTCTAATAGTTTTTGGTTTTTTTTTTTAATGAACCAATAAAAAAAAAACAGACATAGTCATGAACCTGTTGCCAACATTCAAAGCAATACTCAGAAAACAAAAAATATTATTGAAGAATAACTTAGTGGACTGTGCTGTTATCTTATTATGGGATTAATGCTTTAAACTTGTCCAAAATCCTGCCTGGAGTGGCCAAATTCATGAATCTATAGCTTTCATTTTATTCTAGTATTGCTGTCTCTAAATTGCATATCTCTCCATCTCTAAAGTGAGATCCATTCTTGCTTCAATGTCTCCATGTTTTTGTCCTTACAGTATTTTGCCATTTACCATTACATGACTTTGTTTACCAGGATCTAAATTTCGTGACCTAAACATGGAAAGATTGATAAGAGTTCATTTTAGGAAAAAAAAAAAAAATGAGTAATTAATAAGTTGGAGAATATTAAAATATATTTCTATGGATCTCTTGTATGTCCATACTGGAATCTGGAAGTCTAATGGTGAACTCTGGCAATTTTACCACATGAACACTAATAGAAACATAGAATGATTTGGGTTGGGAAGGACCTTTAAGATCACCTAGTTCCAACCCCCCTGCTATAAACAGGAACACTCCTTCTAGACCAGTTTGCTCGAAGCTCCATCCAGCCTGTTCTTCCAGGGAGGGAGTGTTCACAGTCTCACTGGGCAACCTGTGCTGGTGTCTCACCACCCTCACAGTAAAGAATTTCTTCCTAATACCTAGTTTAAATCTACAATCTTCCAGTTTAAAACCGTTTCTCTTGTCCTGTTGCTACATGCCCTTCTAAAAAGTCCCTCCCCAGCTTTTCTGTAGGCCCCCTTCAGGCACTGGAAGGCTGCTACACGGTTTCCTTGGAACTTCCTTTTTTTTTAGGCTGAAGAGCCCCAGCTCTCTCAGCCTGTTCTCACAGGGGAGGTGCTCCAGCCGCCTGATCATCTTTGCAGCTCTTTGGATCTACTCCAACAACTCCATGTCCTTCTTGTGTTGGGGACTCCAGAACTAGACACAGTACTCCAGATGGGGTTTCATGAAAGTAGAGGGGCAGAATCACCTCCTTTGACCTGCTGGTCTCATTTCATATATTCTACAAAATGGAGTAAGTTGGAAATATTTCAAAACACAAGGCACGAAAATGACTAAAAGATTTATTTTAATATGGGATGTAGAAAGATATAAAAACAACTAAATCAAATGGGATATCCAAAAATCCTGTTCTTGTTATGCACCTAACACATAAACACATAAACAACACAGCTTAGATCACAAATATTATGCTTATATCATTGTTCCTCATAGACCCTTATTTATATGCATAGATGTTAAAATTCCCTGAAAATGAATCAGCGACAAATCTAGTTGATTCACATCCTATCATTCAATCCTTTACACTGTCGTCTGGACCTTGCTGACCACTTGATCTTTATTCAAGCAACAAAAGACCTTTTTAAGATGATGAAGGCACTGTTTGCCTTAAGTCTGGTAAGCATGTAAGGTCCTTCTGAGTTGCAAACAAACCTACAAAATAATTTTGTATGATTAATAGCACTAGTAGAAGCACTAGAAAAAGACGTTACATTGCTAAGGGGATAACAATTGTTGTGCATCATGGGGGTGAGTGGGGCAGGGAACAATGCAAGAAAATAAGTTCTTCCTTTGATGATATTTTAAATGCTATTAGTTTAAGAACAGCCATGCAGGCATACAAACCAATTTCTGCAGATTTTATGGAATCAATTGGGTAGGAGAAAGTGTTCCTATCAAACAATGGCATTTTGAAGTTGCGATAGCCTCTCTAATTCTTCACATGCAGCGGAGTTCAGCAGCACCTTTGGAAGCACTGTATGACAATTTATAATGAAGGTACTCTTTCAGCAGCTGGAAAGGTTTATTTTTTCCTTGAAATGGACTGTTTACAAAGAGGTAATAACGAAAAGGATTAATTAGAAATGCTTTTAAAATCTCATTGGCTTAGCTATCAGAAATATGCAACTTTAGAAAATTTGAGAAGTAGCTGTCTTGCTGAAAAAGCAATTTAAATAGCTTACCAGAAGCTACCCCTGTGTATATTTCTCATATGTCAGTGCATGATGTACATAGAAGTTATTTATTTCATTAGGAATATGACATTCATTACATTGCCAGCAACAAAATGTTTTAAGTAGTTCATATGTTTGAGAACTTGGATTTCCCTGTGGATGTTTTTAATATTTTGACAAGAAGGGTTGTTTTTTAAAAAAGGCATAAGAAATCTCTTGCATATTTCAATTGGTAGTCACTTCCTGCTCAACCTTGTACTATATTTTTTCAATAATTTGAATGGAATCAGCTGTTTAGCTGTTGTAGTCAAAATCTTTAAAGAAGATTAAACTACTTATTTCTCATTAGTTAGAAACCAGTACTCCTTGCTATGATTCTTAAGAAATCTCAGGTAGAAGTATAGGTAGACTCTCAACTAAACTGTTGTCTTGAATCTATTGAAAAAAAATAAAGTACAAAAATTTTTGTAAGTGCATTATCTATCTTGAATCAAATACAGGGGAACAAATAATAAATCAAAAGGCTGGAGGGTCTCTCCCTAAATTTTATTTCATGGGAATTTAAAAAAAAAGAAAATCTGAAAAAAACTTAAAAGGCTGCTAAAAATACTGGTGCAGATGTATAATGATCTGTAATATGTTATAGTGCAATTAAGGTTTTGAAAAATATGCTCCAAATGTTTCATCTTAAATATTACAGAAAAAAAAAAAAAAAAAAAAAACTTCTGCTGATAGTTTTATGTGTTTAGATAAAAATTAAAAAAATAATTAAAAAAAACACCAAAGTAGAAAACTGTTCTAAATAAGGGATTTAGTAAGCAGATAGAGACAAAGAGCTGCATCTGCCAGTGCAGTGTTTTTTTTGTCCCCATTTAGGAAAACCATTGGCCAGGTGTTCGTCTTTGTTAAGATAAGGTTTGACCACTTTCAACACAAGACTCTCTTAGCAAAACCAAGCTCTTCTGTCAAATCAAAGTCTCATTTCTATAATTTCAGGGTAACCCAACGTGTCTATATTTTTAAGACATTTTAAGAACTTAAGATTTTAAAGAGGCTTTAGTACTTAAACACCTTTTAATCCATAAAGCAATTAATAGACAATCCATAAAGCAATTAATACACAAACATCTTTAAGGAGATAAAAACGGTTTTGTTTCTTAACTGCCACATGTTTAGGTGTTCTTGCTTTTAAACCTTTTACAATGGATTATATGCTAAAACACTAATACCTGTATTCTTGCTGAAACAGTCTATGGCCTTGCGCATGACCCTTGCAATACATACCTGTTTATTTACCTTGTAAATGGGAATAAGAACATTATAAATATAGTTTTGAATAACCATCTGCTAACTGCACAGGAATATAAATATTGGAAAAATAAGCCGTAAAGTATGCGATGGTTTGACAAAACAAGAGATTAGTGATCAACAGATCAGAACTAAATCAGCACGAATAGCATTGGAAGCCATTTCCCAGCGAAAGATAAGAGTTCAGTAATGTTAAAATCAATATATATGTATAGTTTCTTGCCTTGTACAAAATAATGATGAACACTAACGATTCTGTGAAACAAAGTTTCCAGGATGAATTATACCTGTGAGTATATTATGAGTACTCCCTCAAAAGATTTCTTCCAGTTTTAAGCCTGTCTTTCATTTGCTTTTATTGCAAGAAAGCATCTTGCTGTTTTCAATAGTTCTATTCCTTTCCTGTGAGATATGATCATGACATGAAAATGATGTCCTAAGCCCAGTAACTTATTGCTGGGGAATTTAAGGTCTATATAATTATTTTGAAAACAGGCTAATGCACGTGTTAACTAGTTTGTGTTGTTTGGGTTTTTTTGTTTGTTTGTTTGTTTTTGTTTGTTTTCATAGAAAACCCAACTGGAACTTGGTTTGTAAAACAAAAGGACAAAGAGGTGTGTTTTTCTAAGGTTCTGCTTACAGTGCTTAGAGATGACAGTTCTTAGAGAAATTGGCACTTTATTCAATAACTTTTAGAGAAAGAGGGAGAAACAGACAATGTAATGCTGAAAGACAGGTGAAGTGACTTTTGGTAATCAAAGTTTAAAAAAAAAAAAAAGAAAAAAGTTCTGCTTGACAGAATCCCAGCAAAAAGACACTCGTTTTCTGAGATACCTGATGAATTTTTGCAGTGTTACAGTGATTGAGTTTTATTCTGTATGATATTCACCAAGTGAAATGGTGACCCTCTTCTCCCCCAAGATGTTAGTACTCTGTGGCAAAGTAATTCTTTTGCTGTCACACTGGAGATGAACTCATGAATCAGTGATATGAGTAGGGGTGGCAGTCCAAATACGCTCTGCAATCTATAAATTCTTTAAGAAACACTGTTTTTCTGCTGCCAGCAGTTATCATGTTGCTATCAGGCATCTTCATCCTGAAACACTGGGTGTCCTGGACTTGAGTATTAAAAGGAGAAAAGCTTGCAGTATCAGCACACTAGATGATGAGAAAATCGACAACAAGTCCCACCTGCTTTCATCTGCACTTTCTAGTTAGTAGTGATCACTAACAGTAGTAGTGATCACTAACAGTAGTGGTCCAGTAAATGCTGCATTTCCTTTAAGTCATAACAATTCATCCCATCTAGCAGAAGCTATCATAAAGTTTTAAGGGAACCAAATACTGTATTTTTTCCCCTATGTTGCCTTAACTGTAGATTCACATGCAACATATACCATGAAAGGTCACTTCAAACATACAGCTTTCAAATCGTTGTGCACATAAAACTCATTTAGATCAACAAATCCTCATGAGCTTGTTTGTGCAAGAGTGAGTAATGGGGAATGTATGGTGAATTGTTCATGATGATTTGCTGTGAAAACTGTTTGCTTGCCTCTTTAAGTTGTAATCTTTGGAAATTTTCATAGCCATCACAATGGGCCAGTGGAGCTTGATGGAATCATAGAATATTTTTAACCTGTTTTATTTGATTGTTGATTAACTTTTTCTAGGCTGTTAACCAGTTTTATATTCCCTGTAACATTTTTTAAAATACTTAGTAGAGAATCTACGGTGTAGTTTCCTATTGAATTTAGTCTGCAGAAATGAGAGTATAAGGGGAGGTTTTTCTTGCTCAAGTAGCTTTGTTTGAATGGATAAATTTTTGAATTAAAAATTGCATATCAGGAGCTCCCTTTCAGTTGCATAAACATTTTGAATAATTAGAAAAGGCATAATGTCTAGTTCCTAGCATTAAAGTTTATTTATAAATTATTGTAATATATGGTGGTATAGTGCAATGTGCTATGGAAACAAGAAGGCTGCAGTGCATTGCTTTTGGTTGCCATTAGTACCATGTAGTGTATTAACTCTTGTTCCAGATCAAAACATTGCAGAATAACAGAGAATAGAAACTTGTCTGTAAATACAGTTGAAGGTTCTGCTCCTCTGCTGTGAAAGCTACCAGTAGCTATAAAGTAGCATCTGCTGCTCCATGCAGTACAGCTGAGCAGGATCTGAAATTGTTAGACTTTATTCAGTCCCTCTAAAATGCTAATGTGTACAAGAATATTATTTCCTAGTACTGTGCAAAAAATGATAAACTTCTAGACTTGACTTGGCTTCTGGCCTTAATAGGGATCATGGGATGGTAGATTTTGCAGCAATGTACATTCCATTAAAATTACTTTAAAAATCAATTTCCTAGCCATTTAGCATAGGTAAGATTTTCAATATACTACGGATGACTAATGTTTATTAAAAAAATAGATTATTAGCAGGCTAGAAATGAATGGGAATGTTATGGGAAATGAAAAGAGAATGAGTTTTCACCACTTTCCTTAAGGACTGAGGAAATTAAATGGAAAAAAAAAAACACCTACTTGTGGTGCTGCATAAGTTTAAAATATTTTATAAGCTACTTAGAAAAAAATGGGAAAAATAAACTTTTCTAACATGGGGATATAAGGAGCACAACATCCATCTTAAATGCATAGTTTGTGGCAAAGACAATTAGAAGGTGGAGCTTCAGAAAACTATTGCAGTTCTTTCAGTACAAAAAGTCTGTTCAGAATACTTCACCCTTGAAAGACTTCTCACTCAGTACCCTTGAGTAAATACAGGCTATACTTACTCAAGGGGCAATATGGGCAGTGTTTTAAAAATATGTTTTTTTATGGGCTTTGGTTTTTTAAAGGTTATGTCAAGTATGACAACAAGGATGCAAACTGCCTGTGCACTATTAGTTACCAAGAAGGAAGAAAGGGTGGACTTTACCCCCAAAAATGGATGTCATGAATTGAAGCTGGTTAGCAAACAGTTTGTGACTAAAATTGGAAACAATCAGGAGATTGAAATTCAGCTACTGCCTCTGTCAGCAGCATGTTTCAGAAAGCCAACCTTATAGCAGGTTTCTCAATCTGGATGTCTGAAAGGTGTATCCCCTTGGGATGAATATCCTTTGCTAATGCAAAAATATGCCTTTGAGGTTGGCTGTGACCTGAAGGCTTTATTCTGTTTTCATTCTAATGTACCATCAAACCCCATGAAATATTTATAAATGCAGAAACTTCCAAATTATGTTCTATTTATAACAGTAATAAAATGACATAACTCTAAGTACATTTCCTTTAAATTTTTAAGTCGTGTCATACACCAAGGGTAAGATGATAAATTAAAGACTGTTCCACAACTTATGAGAAACAATGAATAATGTTCAGCTGAATAACAGTTCTGATTCCTTATCACATCTTAAAATATTTATTTCCCCTTTCAATTGTTCTAGTGCACTCTTCTCTGCCAGTGGTATCATGTTTGACTCATAATTATGATGTTTTGCTGTTTCTCTGTTGTAGTTGAAACCTTTTACCTTTCAGCTTAGTGTCTCTGCTTTTGTTCTATGTGTATATGATGACTCTATAAACATGATTCAGTTATATCCTTAAAGAGTACAAACAATAATGCATAGTTACTGAGTTATGGAAGGCTTCAATCTTCCAAAAAAAATCAGAGTAGTGAAACCATGAAAGGAAACCAGTTTCAGTAGAACCATCAACTGGTGAAAACCAAAGCAAACCTCCAGTCCGAGTCATCAGCACTTAAAATTTGCAAGTAGGAATAAAAGATGGCAGCACATTTTATTAGTTGCCTGATTTACACTGGATACCAAAGTATGTATAGAGTTCCATGTCAACCCAAAGGACAGAATCTTGGTATTACCAAGGGTGTACTGCTACAGTGTATCTATACTGAACAGCTTCTGTAGGGTGCTTGTGATGTGTACTTTTGGGTGAGCTTTCCTCTCATGACCAGAGCTTGTGGCTCTGGTACTCACTGCCCTTTTCTGAGGTTCCCTGATGGCCAGGTTAGACTGTGGAGGCAGAGATGTGCTATCTATTAGTAGTAAATCTGTCCTTCTTGGATTGCCAAGATTTATGCCCATTTGAGAACTTGACATTTGAACTAGTGAATTGAAAAAAAAATAAACAAAATTGTTTCCAGTTAAACTTCTAACACTGAGCCAGGTGGGAGCAGTCACAGTTTACCAACAGAGATACCAGAGGGAAGGGTGAGAGAATATGCATTGCTAATGTGCTTTTCAAGTTACAAGAGATGCAATCATATGTCTATCAGCTTTAATCTACTTTATTATTTGAGATAAACAATGTAGTGATAAGGTCCCAACAGAGCCAGGACCATTAAGCTTTACAATGTATTTACAAATATCGCTAAAAAGATGATTCTCAAGAACATCCTAACTGAGAATGAAAAAACTCATGTTGTGCTTATTATGATTAATGCTCTGCACTATGATGCTGGTGACTCCAGTTAGGTTTCTTGTCCTCACCCAAGTCAAAGAGACCCATTGTTGTAAGAGTAGCATTTATGATTGACTAAGGATTTTACCTTTTAAAGTATATGGGGAATCTGCTTCGTAAATGTTGATGTTCAAGCATCTATATTAAATGACCAAAATAGGAAGCAATTGTTCTCCATGAAATCATGAAGATTAAGAAAAAAAAAACAGGATTTTGCCCAGTGCTACTTACCAGTAGCACTCCCAGTGCTACATAGAAGTGTATCAGTAACCAATGAAAAGCTTCAGTGAGGGAAATGTGAATTTAACAGAGGGTTGCTTTTCACTTTTTATCAGTATACAGGACATGCCAACAGAAATAATTTGAGGTTCATCACACTACATAAGAGAGCTGAGGAAGCTTCTAACCCTGTTTTTTATAGAACAACTGTAGGTTTTGTTTGAAAACATTTATAAGGAGGTTGGTATTGTGAAAAGAAAAAATCTTATCTGATATTCACCTCTGTAAATATTATTGAATTATCTCTAATTGTCTTAATTTTTTCCTCATCAGTATGTATAGTCATTATCACACATTTATTACAGTAATGTTATTCACAAGCAGAAACAAGTAGTCAAAGTGCCAAACAATTCACTTACTTTGCTTCTGTTCTGACACCTTTCCATGCTAAGGCAAACTCTTTTGAACTCAGTGATAGGAAATAAAATAAAAAATAAATGCAGAAATTGGTCACTGATGAAGCCACTGATAAATCTCCAAACAAAGTGTAGACCCATTTTCTAAGTTGTACAAACAAGAATTCTCCCCTGGCTTTTCGAGAGCTGACATTTTACACAAAACAATGCTATGAATGTCCATTAATTTCATACCAACCTTCATTCTAATTTGTTTTATGTGACATAGTAGCCACTAGATCTCACTTTGCTTTTCTTGATGTTTAGATTTTGCTGTTGTGAGTTGTCTTATTTTGAGAGGTATCTTTAAGCCAGAACTAAATTCAGCTCAATTCCATGAATAATTCCAGAACAATTATAGTAATACTTCCAGGAAATCTACTATCCACTGGTATTTGTCCACTTCTACTTGGGAAAACTCGTTCCTAGGTCACACTTACCACTAAGATCCTACCAGCTTAGGTTTAATGTTTTCACTGCTGGTATTGACAGCTCCTGCTGAAAACCAACAGGGAACTGCTCATGTTCAGCACTTCCGAAATCGGGGATTTACTCAGAAAAAGCAAAGTATTACACCTACACATTTTCTTTACTTAGTGACTGTTGCCTGTACAACATGCACAGAATAGGCTTTCAGCAGCAGCTTTTTTTTTTCCAGTGAGTTTATTTTATTAATGGAAAATTTTGCTAAAAAACTCACCCTCTCTGACCTCCTATGAAGTGTAATGTGCTAGTCCTGCTTGGGTTATTGAAAACTTTTAAGATTCGTCCTGTATTTATTATTGCTAATGAAATTCAACAAGGGGCTGTTTCCAGGGTAAGCAGTGAAAGCAGAAGAGAGGGCAACGGCAGTAACGAGTCTGTAATTATTTATAGAAATAAAAGACAGAGCTCTTGCACGAGAAAGAATTCTCATAGAAAGACGATATGAACAGTCATGTCAAGACTACATGTAAAGATTTTTCAAAGTTTTATAAGGAAGAAATGGGATTGGAATAGGAATTAGCAAGAGCTTCTATTCATTAGTTAAGAGCAGTAAGAGATAGTAAGTTATCTGTACTACTACTAGTCTGTAACACAATGAAATAGCCTCTTGCTTGATAGTTAATGACTTTCTATCTCTGGTTTAGTCTTTATACTATAATAACACAGATATTTAAACAAGATTTGTTAAACAAAGAAATGAGTAAAAATATTTTCTAAATGTGAATGTAAAATACTGGCTATGTTCAAACCAGGAAGAAGTACAAACCAGCTAAAATAGAGATGTACCCTTATGTTTTTCTTTACTAGAAATAAAAATGTGTGTATAGTTAAGCTGCAAGAGCTGGTGGAATAATGTATCTAGAGAAGGTTTGAATGAACTCTGATCACTTCACTGTGCTGCTTTCTCCTCTGAAAACTTTTCAGCATCTCTCTTGCTCTGCTGACTGTATAGACTTTGATATATATGTAGTTTGACCAAGAGAGTTTGAACAATACAAGTTGGTAAAAAAAGTAGTATACCTTCACCTAAAGCCTGATATACTAGAATAGAACATGTAATGATTACAAAGGAGTAATTATGCATATCATATAAATGCTTGCAGTGATAGTGCATGTCTATGCACAGCTATTTCACTACAAATCCCTACAGGATAGACCTGTTCGTGCACTCTTGTTTTTTGTTTTTTGTTTTTTTGTTTGTTTTGGTTTTTTTTGTTTGTTTGGTTGGTTTTTTTTGTAGTGATATTGCCCATTGCATCACTGTTCATCAAAGGGAATGTTTATTTTACTCCAATTCAGAATGATAAGAGGTGATTGTGTATTTCTTCTTCATCAAATTAGAAGATTTTGGAAAAAAAAAAATATTTTATCGTGGTGTTGTACTGCAGTATTTCATTTAGAGTTTCAAATTCAAATATATTGTTATATAAAATAATTGCATATTTCAAAATACAGTGTTTAAAAATTGTCTTGAATATTTTTTTTTATAGCATCGGTTACAAGCTTGTAACTATATAAATGTTGAAGGGTTTGTTAAAGACATTTAATTATACATACAGATCTTGAACTCAAAAGATTAGAAAACATAGAGTTTAGTGTCCTTAAAAAAATAAGAAGAAAATACTTCCTAACAATATAGCTTTCATGAAGAAAAAATAACTCATATTTTACAAAATCTACTGCTGCATCAGTGTTTCTTTTGCCTAGACAGAAAATCTTAAAATGCTGTGAAGCAATTTCAACATATGATGTTGCTTATTGCTGTGTTGTATTAAGGCAAGCTGTGATTATAATCACTGATGGATTCATGACAGTGTCTCTATACTACAGTATTAAGGTCTCAAGGTGCATCAGTTTCAACAAGAACTGGAGCTGGCATACAATTTGCTATATTGCTTTAATATTCAATCTATATACATTCTGATCTGAGCCTTCATAAGCATCAAATGCTTTTTTTATTTTTGTACCATTCATATGTGTCATGTCTCTTTGACTCTCTTCTTGCCGAGAGAACTAAAATGGGCTTCTACTAAAGTTAGGTTAGTGCCATTTCTGATCAGCCTGTGCTGTGAAATGATGCAAGGCTAACACCTTCTCTTGGAAGCTGAAGTCACTGCCAAGAGCAAAGATTTCTTTTGTACTAAAAAGCATAACTGACACCTTTTCTCCTCTTTTCACTGTTTCCATCTAAAAGTGAAATGGGTTTTCCATGAATGAAATAAACCATCTTCTTTCTCAGGTCATGCACAAATAACACTTTCACCCAATGGGGACACTAAACGTATTTGTTCTGTGTACTTTTACAACAGATACAATAAACTTTATAATAGAGAAAGTGGGGAAAGATGAGTAGAACTGCAAAAAAATACCTATTTTTTTTTAATTTTTCCCCATAGAATCTTGACTATCTTGAATTACAGAATGAATCACAGAATCACAGAATGGCCAGGATTGGAAGGGACCACAAGGATCATAAATCTCCAACCCCCCTGCCACATGCAGAGCCACCAACCTCTCCATTTAATCCTAGGCTAGTTAATACTACACCAGGCTTTAATGAATGTGTAGCCATTAATGAATGTATAGCCATTAATGAATGTATTTTGTTTAATTCCATTTCTTTCTGTAAGAATGTCAATAAGAGATCATAATTTAAAGTTAGCAATGAATTTTCTACTTTTAAGTAATTTCCCATGCACTAAGATGCTTCATGTCATCTTCTACCCAAGAATCTCAGAAGACATTTTAAAACTAGGCTGGGATTCTGACCTAGAAGATAGTTGTTTATGCTAGTATTGCATGTAATGCAACAGAGGCATGAAAGAGGCTATAGGCCTATGCTAAAGGTATCTGTGGGCTGCCAGACAACAAATTTTTTTACTGATAGTCACACATTCTCCTTGACGTGTCTTGGAAAAGGTTGTTTTCACTATGATCACTGCAGTATCACTCAGTATCTTCTCTATACTTTTTTTAGAGTTTGGAAGCAAGCAGGGAAGAATTTCTGCAAAAGATCTCTGGCAGATTTATACTGTCTTACAAATGATATGACTTTGGAAGATTAATCAGTTCTAAAATAATGTATCTCTTCCTCACTGCCAGAAAATCAGTTATTTGATTTTTATTCTTTTAATCTCCCAGATAAATAAATTCTGTTCCAGGAGGCAATTTGATATCCAAATAACTTTTGAGTCCATGTTTGATGTAGGAAGCAATCAACCAATATTTCCTCGGGAGGAAGGCTGAAGCAACAAATATGTTCCTCAGGTTTGGCTTTCTTTAATAGCGTCTTTGAGTGTAGCCTTAAACCTTGGTGTACACTAGGGGTAACTATGATGGTGTCTGTATTTACAAGTAATCTGGTACAACAGCAGAGTGAAAGGACTGGAGCTGAGAATGCAACACACACACTTGGGCTGAGGGCAACATTCTGGGAATTTACTTTCACTGCCATTGCATTCATCCCTCAGACTAAAAGACTAGAAGCAGCTGGTTCATATGTTTCTGTTTGATTACATCAAAGGTAATAAAGCTCAGATTAGTCTGTGATGCAAATCATAGCATATGATGTGATGACAACTTTGAGATTGCTTTAGAAAACACATTTTTTACCTGAAAACTGCGAAGTACAGGCAACATAAAGAAATAAGAAGCAAGCTATTAAATTTCTCTGCATAGGATGAAAACAAAGATTGCAAATCAATTTTAAACAGTGTATTAACAATATACGTTTTCAGAGATGTTTACTATTGGGATACAGCAGATGCAATGTTTATGAAAAAATCTATTTCTTCAAGTGCTATGAAATTATATCATATTTTCTTAAAGGTTTCTCTTCAGTGTCCCTCTGTTTTCACTGCATTCCAAGACTTAACATTAATGCAGATTTCAAACTTCAGCTTTTAATGTGATTTTTTTTCCAGTCCTGTTGATCTTCGTTTCCTATTTCTGGGTGGTTAAATGCTCCGATATAGTCTTACCAGCAGCAAGTCATTTGTACAACAGTGAGAGAATGTTGTAGTTTTACAGAACATACTTGCTCCTGAACTAGAGGGTAGTGGCTAATGATTACCTTCTCTGTTATGCTTTTTAAATTTCCATTTGGCTTTACTGTTTTTAAGTGGAATCAGATTAAATGTAGCTAACCTTGGGCAGATAGGCAAAAGGAAGAAAGATGAAGCAGATAATTGGAACAAGACTGTTCTTTTACCCTTCTTAATATGTCACTGAACTCATCCTACTTCCTAGAAGCCATTTTTGAGGTGCAGATATGGTATTTCTAAATTTCACATTGTCACCAAAAAAAAAAAAAAAAAAAAAAAAAAAAAAAAAAAAAAAAAAAAAAAAAAGGAGCAAAACCTGAAGATTCAGGCTCTCATTAAGGCCACAGGTACTCCACCTTGTTCTGGAAGTGTAATTGCAACGTGGGTTTCATCTGCTTCCTCTTTCATGTATTTTTAGTCTATAAGAGTAATATGAAATATTTTTCAATAGTACTTGATCTCTGATCCAGTGCCTGATTTGTGGTTTGACAACTAGGGGTTAGAGCTAGGTGATCTTTAAGGTCCTTTCTAGCATTCAACGATTCTTTGGTAAATTCACCAAGACCTCATCTGCCTTTATTTTTAAAGATTTAAAGAGTGTAACATGTCATGAAGTATTTGGAATTAAAAAATCAGCTAGTCTTATATTAGTCAGGCTGGAAGGTGAGATATAGTGGTCTATCAGTGTTGATAACTCCAAAGAATTTTTTTTATGAGCTGATCTGCATCGTCCAAGCGTGACTGTGATACTCTATGCAGAAGTATCCCCTGATTTATCAGTATACTAGTGGACATGTGTTTAGTTTATGTAGATATCTTGCACATATACATACCCTATTCTTGTCTAAGAAGTAACAACAGTTCTGCTTAGTTCAAAGACTGATGAAGCACATCAGCCCATCATCTGCATGTGATTAATATTATATCTGATCAATTAGGAAATAAAGACATAGATTTCTATTGCAACTTAAATGGGACAAGAGGTACTGCAACCCTCCAACCAACAATTTTGTTCTAAGAAGTCTTTATTACACCTGCTGGCCTGTGTAATATTGCTCTAATGATAGATTGTCAGATTCTGAACTTAGTAAAAACGTATACGAAATGTAATTTGGATGCAGGTACAAAAGATTAGAGAATTGCCAATCACAATGGAAAGGACTGAAATATAAAATCTCTTGGAACAGATTTCTCTCTTCTTTGCCTTTGAAAATTCTTTTTATCATTGTATTTATTGAAGTGTTGATTTCCTAATAGCGTTCTAAAGATTTTGCAGCCAGATGTAGGAAAAATTCTGAAATAGTCTAGCATGGATGAGATTGGCTTTTTCTGCTCCGTAATTATCCACTGACCTGGTTTCTAAAAATGATGCCACTTCACCTTAGAACATCTGAAACAAATTGGGTTGTGTTGGTGCTAGCAACTGCAGTTCTAACCTATGTAACCTATGAGGTATATGTTAACATTTAAATCATATAGCTATGATCTAGAGTTATATATGCTTCTAAAAATAAATAAATAAATAAATAATTTTTTTAAAAAAATCACAATTTGGAAGCTTATATGAGACAGCAGTAAGAAGGGCAATCTGACTGCAGCAGGCTCTACTTTTGGAAGTGACCATGCTGCTTGTCTTGTGGCTGTGCAGAGGGTAACACTGCAAAGTCAGTCTAGAGATTGCAGTCAAGCTGAGCCTGCGCTGTCCTAGTATCCTAGTAATTAAAAGATTATTTGAACAGTCTTCTGAGGCAGTCAAGTACCCCTGTGCTCATGCTTAATTTACATAAATGTGAGAAATTCCAGTTTATTCTTCTTATATCTAAATTACACTTTTGCAAACTCTGTAAATAGTATACAACAAATTAATGCATGGGAAAGTAAAAATTGACTGTGAACTTGAACTGCTGGGACAAGAGGTGCTGTTGAAGGGATTTTCTTGATTGTAACCTAAGGCATCAGTGGCAAGTCCTCCAAATTTGTTGAATGGCATTTATGAGTAATGAGACAATAACAGAGATAGAGGAAGAAGCTCTAATTAATATGTGATCCTGAGCTGCATCAGTATGTTTCAGTTTTCATGTGAAAGAGAGTTTGCTCAAATGAGGTAGAGAAATTACAGGATCATAAAATTATTGGTGAGCTCTGCATGCTCATTACGGAGTGCGAGTGAGAGGATATTTTTGTTCCGTTTAAGGAGATACTTGATGGAACAGGGGTGTCTAGATGTAGCAGCTTTCATTTTTTTGTGAGAAATGTCAAGTTTAGCGTTGACCTTTTTGTTTTCTTTCAGTAACTTACTTTGAGTAGTTCATCAATTTTCTTTGAAAAGATCCTAACTTAAAATTGTTATTACTGCAGTATCATAGTGCTGAAATACACTGGATGAAAGCTTCTGCTAATGGCATTGGATGAGACATCAAAGTGATAATGGTATTTTTGTACTTCTAGAGGGAAAGTTCAGACATTAGTCCTGAAATTAAAATTATCCTGCCAATTTTATTTCTAATTTCAGAGCTGGAGGAACTATGAACAAGTTTCATTAAAGACTAGCACTTTTACATATAACTTCTCAGTAGAAAGGGGCCCACGTGACTGTTCTCTCTTTATGCTACTTCTACCGATAGAATCTCACAAGGAAGTTGTGATGTTGTGCAGAGACTAGATTAGTTTCTTCCCCTGAAGGTAGTTCTGCCACAATACTGTGAACACCTTCCACTATTAACATAGAAAACCTCCAAATTACCACTGTTGTACCCCTGCCTGAATATAAAAAATAACCTATCTTCTACCAGATTGCTTTATTCTCAATACCTTTTTACCATCACAAAATGTCTTTTTAGCTTAAAAAATAAATTCATACTGCAAGTGAAAGATGTATCATTATACTGACAAAAATGCATAAAACCTCTCAATATGTACACAGTACAAAATGTATTTTTTCAGTTGTTTAAAAAACTAGTTTTTTATTACGTCAAATGCAATAGAAAGCTTACTAAATGCATTTCTAAAAAAAAAGTAAAAACACTTTCTGCCTATCTGTAAACATATTACATAATGTTGTTCGCAGCTATCAATTTAAGGTAAAAGCTTGTTGGGAGAAAATATGATATACATGTTGCAAGGCTGGGTTAAACAGACTCTTGTATTAGATTGGTTCATTTTTAGAGGCTGCTGAGATTGACAGAAAGATGGAAGTTTCTGTATAGGTTAAAATAGCACCTATAGAGCTATGAAAAAATTCAGAGTGCTTCTTCAAACTCCAATCTCTGTAATTTCAGTAGGGAATGTTTATGTAGTGCTTTAAATGTATAAAGTGCTTTTCATGAAGAATTGTTGTTTACTTAGCATACATAGTATAATACTGGAGTTTTCAAAGAGGATACATTTAAAGACTGAGTAAGTTAAAATGTTTGAAGAGGCAAGAGGAGGAGACACACTAAGTTTCTTTCTCAAAAGGAATAAACCACAGCCCTAATTGTCCAAAGAAATAATTATGAGCTACTAAGCTTACACTGACTCTAACCAAAGAAAATATATATTTTTTAATTAGCAATGTGATTTTTGAATAAAATGAGTATGGTCCTCATTCTTCTGCCTGAAAACTTCAGAAATAATGTATTTATTTTCTTCTTTCTATACAATTTTCAGTTTTTGTTTGTTATGGTGCTGAAATAAACTCCATCAATTTGTATATCTTGCATTCTTCCCTCTGTCACGTGGATCGTAGGTGTTCTGTAACCTGTAAGAAAAAAATACCAACTGGTACAGGGAAGTTTCACTAGGTACAGAGTTAGTGTGTGAGTGAGAATACTAATAAATATTTACATTTCAATAACCACCATGGAATTTGGTCAGTAGGTGGGATGCATTTCTAATAGATAGCCTATAGCATAGTTGGAAATGTGATCTTGTGCACGGCATAAAACTCTAGGGTTGTTTTTTGTTTATACAATAACACTGAAGAAGTTATTGCTAAAATTTCACCTTTCTGCCTGCTTTTTTGATTTATTTTTTCTCTTGTGGTGTTAGAAAGGGGAGATGGTGATGGATAAAGGATTATATCTGTTTGTTCAACTAGTAATATGATTGCATTATTTGTCTCTATTTCGGAGCATCTTCTAATCAATCTTCTATATCAAAACAAAAAATCACTTATGTAAAGTAGTGAAAATAAGTGGGGGAAAATTGATCCTCTTTAGAAGAATAGAAAGGTTATTAACTAGTGTGTTGTCCTCTTGAAGAAATTCTGATGAGGATGCTTTATACTAAATTCTCCTTGAAACTCCAACTGGGTGTAATAATCTTCACTTTTTCTCCAAATGTGTGTACAGATGCAAGTTGTAGGAGGTATTAAACATCTGTTATCTTCCACCCAATTCCAAGTAAACTTTCGTCTTTCAGGGTACTGATACAATTGAGTTATGGCTGTTAGTTTTGTGGTTTAGTTGTTTGCTATTTTTTCCCCCCACAAATACAACAGAATTGACAGGTCACAGTGAAGCTTTCCAGTGAATCAGTTTGTTGTCTTTGGTTGAGCACAAAGACTTTCCAAGCAGAATATACAGAAATTAAAGGTATCAACCAATTATTTATTGGCTAATGTACAGCTGATGACTAGAATTTACAAATCATCTAAGTTAAACATCAGTGGACTCGATTCCTCTTCTAGAAAACCTGAAAAATCTTTATTGGCCAGGCATTCCAGCCAAGTATGGAAGGACTAGACTCTGCAGTTCATGTGAATTATCTCTTCCAAGTTCCTGGGATGTAACTTACTACCAGCTTGTCAGCAGGTGTGATGCTGAGGAACTCGACACAATGACTCAATAACCTAAGTCCCTCTAAGTGAGGGGTTGTGGCTGGTTTTTCTTTCTTATACATGAAAGCTGAGTGAAGGTCTTAGCCTTCTGGTGGTGATTTAAGTGAACACATGGAAGGAAAGTTATTACTACTGACCTAGGGAGTACAGGTATCCAATTTTTGCATTATTCAATGCTTTTTTATGCTTAAATGTACTTTGACAGTTGTTCCAATTTAGATATTGAAGGGTTTATTTAGAAGATATAAATTATTCCAGTTTAAGCATTGTGTGATCTTTGCCAAGCTCTGTGCACGGATTCTTACTGATGTCATTACATGACACTGGTACTGCTTTGCAGTAGCAACAACTTTGTTTGCAATCCAGATAGATGAAACACGTTAAACTTCAAGTCACACTTAAAAGTGAGACAAACTCAGGGATAGGGCTCCCTTTCCTGTTGAAAGCAAAGGGCCCTCTTTCCTGGTGAACTGAAAATGATTTCTATGTTTTATACTTATCAAACAGAAGTTGTTGCTGAGAAACAACAGGAGGACATAAACCGAGACTCAGCAACACTGCTACTGTGCATAGAGATCTTCACTGGAAAGCAAGCCCTACATATGCTGCATGGAAATTAAACTTTGTGTCATGTTGCACTGTTTTCGCATTGCATTTTGGCATTCCTTGAATCTCTGAATGTAACTGAATTTCTCCTGACATTTTCTGAAGAAGGTAATAAATAGAGATGACAAGCCTAAAGGGAACATCTATTTCAAATGACCCAAAATGCATAGCTGACACTGGTCACAGTAAGTTACTCTCTAAAAAGTTACATGGGCAGTCACAGCTCTTTGTCTGCCAGCTTAGTCCTAACAGTCTGGCTTGGAATGGATCTGGGCAACTGGCAAAGAGGAAACCTACATGCAGAGTGTCAGAAATAGTGTTTTCAGTGCTCTTGATGCAGGAAAGCGGTCATTTGTCAGAGTCAGTTGAACAACTTACACACACACACACAAAAAAAGAATAGAATTTTAAATTTTCATATTTAAAATGCAGTGTAACAAAGAATATAATGTTCCTTAACTCATATACTCTTTAATTCATACTTCTCTTCTGCTTTCTCCACTAAGTTCATCATGTTACTTGCTTGGTTTGTAGTCTTGAATATTATCTTTAAAAAAAAAAAAAATAGAACCAATACTCATCACTCTCGAAAATGTTTTCCTCCGTCTGTGTGACAACTCTCACAGTTTTGCTCCTTGAAAAAAAAATACTGATTCTGGCTTTTTGTCATTCTCCTAGGAGAATCTCAGGTCACTTTGCTAAGGCATAATTCAATATATATATATATATATATTTAGTTTAGTATTACTTCTTTATCCTTTTGGTCTTGTTTTACTTTTGCCATAAATTCAATAACATCCTGTTTTCTACATAACAGTTGCTGCTTTTTTTTTTTTTTTTTTTTTCCCCTCAGACATAAATTCCCTTAAAGGTTAGAAACCATCCAGTATATACCTTAAATAAATGTAAATAGACTATAAGTATATTTATCTGCTAAAATTGTCCTTAAGATTTAATAGCCTTTTTGCTTGTCTTCTTGTTTCATCCCCTGATGAACTGATAGAGAATGATAAGCACTCCTTTCCTCTCTCTGGACTAAATAGGCCAAACATTTTTATTATCCTAAGTTAGAGTCTCAAACTACATATTTATCTTTGAAGTGTTCTGTTGCATATATTTTTTTATAAGCTGATCTTTCTTGATTGACATGTCAGGCTGAACATTAGCAAGCAAGAGTTCCAAAAACTCTCAACTGCAGCACATGTGGGTATTTGTTTGAATTAAAGGATGTAAGTTTCCACCTTCAGTGGAAATGTTGCAAGATTAAAATTAAACAGTCCTCAAACATTTTGAGAAGTGGGAATCTATATTAAAAACAGTTGAGAAGATGCTTTCTGCTCATTCATTTCAATCTCAATTCTGTTTGCTTATTTTTAATAATAGACACTTGTTCAGATTTGAGGCATAATTGAATCTGTTAGTTAAGTGGTTTTGACTTCAAGCATGCCGATTTTTATTACATATGACTTTTCAATGCAATAAAATACTCTTTTTTTTTCTTTTTTTTTCTTTTTTTTTTTTTTTTGTTAAACAAGCAGCCTCCTATAAATGTGTGTATTGCATTTGCATAGGTAACTGAAATACAGTTTTAAGACAACAAACGAATCCATCTTTTGTAATTGGACAATGAAGACTTCAAGTATTGTTATGCAGGTGGAAAATAAAGACTTGAACAATTGTTATACAGGCCTTTCTGGGTCATCCCTGATTGTTTAAGCTAAAGGCACTTCAGTTTTCAAAAAGCCCTGGTTACAATATTCATCCATTTTTTTTGTTCAGATTTTTTTATATATATAAATGTCATCACCTCCTTTCCTGTCAATGCTAGTAGAAGGGATCAGTGTGCTGAGATTTGAGTACAAACAATATACACTGTTTCAGAGTGAAATCAGACAGGTAATTATACTCAAGAATAAGACAGACAATTCAAAGACCAAACAGCCTTGTTTAGACGTATTGTATGGTTATATATATACACAGTAGAGAATCGCCTTTGCAAAGCCAAAACATTATTCCAGTGCAGCAGAAGCAGAGGTGATTTAATAATTTTAGCAACATGTAGAAAAATGTAAAGCTCTCTAGTCTGTTTTATTAAATGATCCTATTAAATGTTAATGGGGGCCTTTATTTGAGAAAGAACATTATGCTATGCTATCAGCTTCCTTTTCTATTTTTTTCTTTTTCTACTTTTGTCTTGTAAATATGAAAACCTACAAAAAGTGTTCTGAGCACAAGACGTACCAAAACTTTCCTTTTCCATGGCTTAAGAACTGATACACAGAATCACATAACTGCTCAAGACTAATAAATCTGAGATAATGTAAATTAAGACAAAAAACACTTTAATATTTTTTCTCTTTTGAGCTTCATTTTCTTTTTTCTATTATTCTATTAAGTAATGAATGTGCATCACAAGAATGAAATCTGTTTTTCAGCAATATATGTACATAATTTAATCACTGGTACTTCCTATTCAGCTTTGTAAGTCCGTGTTATTTGAAGACGTTTCTCTTGAGAAAAAAGCTCCTCTGATTTGGATGGGGGAAAATACGTTCTTTTCATCCTTTTCACATTAGAAAAATTAGTTAATGCATTTTTTTAAATTGGAATCAGTTTTCATCATATAGTCAACCCTTTTCAATGGTATCACTGTTTTTTATCTAGTTCTCTTAAAAAATAAAAATAAAAAACTCTACAATATTGAAATGTTAATACACGTGTTACAAATATTATTCTGAACCTTATTTGGATTTTACAAAACAACCCTGAGTGTATGGGCTGTCATATGAATATACTCCAACCTCCAGAAATAAATATGTACAGCTTCATACTTACGAACTTATTTTTCTTTTTAAGAGGCAGAAGCCAGATGAGTTGTGAAGACGCAGGGGAACTTCTCTTAGATCTGAAGCCGGAGATGTACCCTTAAAGCACTTCGAAGAAGTGTTAATTACTTTATGGCTTTTTAGAAGCTGAGCATGTCAGATACACCCACAAGCTATTTCACAGTGCTTAAATCAATATAGTTCATACTTTAT
>JAOWBP010002559.1:16554397-16571995 GCA_028571105.1 Tragopan temminckii | reverse complement strand
ACGTGTTGAATGATTTAGGCCTTCAAGCAGGTAAATACCAAAACAGTAGTTCATTTGCCATAGTTGAAACTGTTGACCCTTAAAAGGTGAAGGAAAAGCAGGGGATTTTCAAGGTCTTGGTGTAACTTGCCAAAGTTGTGAAATGAGAGTACTTGATGAACTGTCTTCATAAATAGCCAAGTGTGTTCCTAAGGTAATTTTGTTAAAATTCATAAAAAATTTGAGCTATTTGCTACAGCCTAAAAGAAAAGGGTTATAATTCTTTTCCTGTGATTGTAATGCTGTCCTGTAACAGAATATGGATAAAACATCTGTATCGAGAACTTGAAGCTAAGAGCTACACAAATAATATAATTTTGTTCAAGTCAGTGTGAATAAAATATCACAATGTTCATACACATTCCTCCCTGGAGTTCAACAGGAGGGGCTACTTTAGATTTAAACATTTGTTCAACTAACAATAAGGAGGGAGTGTTACTAATATTTGTTTCAGTGAAAATTCATAGATACTAATTTTTTACTTGTACTATCTTCAGCGTATGCAGGATTGGTTTTTGTGTCCCATCTCTGCATCGTATACAGTTGATGGTAGTGGAAAGGATGGTTTAAAGGAAAATTTTGAGAGTTGTTGTAAAAAGTCCCTTTACCAAACACGTCTTTACTGTCAGCAAGGACTACCACAAAAATAATAAATTACAAACAGGTCTGTAAATTTTCGTAATCTGGTAGTTTTAACCCTCTGATTCATCTCCATTTTATCCATCAGAATTCACAGTGTTTTCATTCGGCTTAGAATCAGGATTCATTAAAGATTTTGCTGTGGAGAAGAAAAGGTGCTGTTCTGGACCAGTAGTGAGCTGTCTTTCAGAATCCTGACCCATGAAAATGCTTGGCAAGTTTCTGGCAAAAGGACAGCATTATTCAGATAAAGGTCTATATACAGCTAAGAAATGAAATCATCACTGTGACCTGAGCTGAAAATGGTAGCCTAGATAACTTAGGAGGCAATAACAGGATACTTAATTTTGTTTAGATGCCCACCTCAGCACATCAGCCCATGTGCTAGCTTACATTTTTGGAATCTAAATGGCACACTGCTCTGGGCCTTTGCAATAACTCTTTCCTTTTCTTTCAAAGGAAAGAAAACCTGTACTAACTGTCCAGTCACTTCCATGTAGAGCTCACAAGGATAATCTGCAAATCTGACATGGCTTGTGGAATTGGAAGATACAGCTAGACACTTATATTTGGATATTTGCGTTCACTTCAACCAAATTCCATTAGCTTTTGAGTTTTATGGGTGTTTTTCTTATGCTTACCCAATCTGTTACTAGAAGGAAACTCCAATTCTACGGAAAAAAAAACAAAGTGGCATACAGCCTTATGCATGATCAGGAAAAAGGAATCTTATTCTCAGACATAAAGAATATGAAGTCAGAACTTCACAAGGGAAAACATTTGAGAGCTTACCTATTATTAAAGTTTAAATTTCTTATATTTAGATAATAGATAAGCCAGTCTAGTAAAAATACCATTTTTTTCTTTTATTTCCTATTTATGTTCTAAGAATCTTCATACTTTTTAAAAATGAAATGGCTCTGCTGTAATGTACATATATAAAAGCCTTTAACCTGATATCTTCAAATCTGGTTTATCATAGTCTAATTCATGGCCGAATGCTATAGTTTGAGTGTCTTGCAAGATATCTGTATCACAATATATATGCTGTATTTTTGTGAAGCAAAAGAGGATCTGGCTTCCGCCTCTGGTGGCTGTATCACTTAGTAGATGGACATATCACAAAGCCTGCTCTAAGTGGACTAAAAGCTTATTTGTAGAAACAGTAAGGGAGTAATATCACTAAAAATATGAAGTAGGGTTTGATTACTGTTAACAAACAGCCAAGAACAAACTTAGAGATTTCTAGTTCCCAAAATAAAGTTCATCTTGACCCAACAGTCAAATATTTTGACAAGTGTTTAATAGAAATCAAGGTACAGAAAATTCCCTGAAGGTCATCTACAACAACCTTTATCTGTCTGAGGAGGTGTTAAATGTTCCTTCAGGTTTTAACTCTGCTGATGCCTTGTGCGTGCATACACTTTCCTGCATCATTAATCACAGATTCCAGTGACAAATGTCATTTCACAAAAACCACATCCAGAGAATTAAGAGAGTGTTATCATTTGAGCCTGAATATATAAATATTGATGTGAGGCTTGGTGACAGTTTTGTAAACATATACAAGTGTCTGCATTAAACTTGTCAGGAAGATGTTTTCAACTTTCAGCAGTGTCTTTGTCCAGTCAGTGGAGCAGACTGCATTATTACTGTTGAATTGTTGTTTTCCATTTACCAAAATGATATCAGGACACCCTTTATAAAGATACTCTCACTAAACTTAATTGTATTTCCTAGGCTTCCTAAGATTTTTAATTTTCTGAATCAACTACATTCAACCTCTCTTGTAAAGCATGTTTTGATATAACCATAGAACCATTCTTGTGTGTAGTGGGTTGAGCAGGTCACCCTTTCACTGGTTAGCTGTGACCCTAGTTCCAAAACCCCAGTGTGTGATTTTATTTCTACAGTGGTAACGAGTCAAATACTAACTTCCATTTCTAGTTTTAATCAACAAACCTCTTGATTAAGTGAGCAGTTGAAGTAAACATTACATTTCCAATGATACCTAAATAACTCATAGCAGCAGCTGCCTCTCTTGTTTGGGCTGGACATTGAACTGACAGAAATATTTCCTGTACTGATTTACTAACTCCTTGCAATGCTATGAAACAGACATAGCAGTGGCTAACACTGAGGACTTCTGTTGATATTTCCCCTCTCCCTCAAAAAATGAACAGAGTGGTTCAGAAAAATCAGTTTTAATCATTCACAATCAGGATGTTGAGATTGTCCTTGCCAATCTTGCAGTTCAGGTGACATGGTTCTAGCCGCCACAGGGCGGTGCCTAGACTCACAACTCTATACACTTAATGTCTCTATTAAACCTTTACTTTGCTTGTGATTGATGGCATTTTCCAGTCAGTCCATTTATTTCCATTTATTTCCATTTCTTTTCAGTCCACAATAAATGGAAAGGAAATGGTCGCAATGAAAGTAAACACCAAATTTTGTTCTTTTTCCATTATTACTTAGAAAAAAATGCATCACTGTTAAAGAGGATAAAGCAAATCTGGATTTTTGCTCTTAGAAATTAAGATATCCACTAGGTCACCAAAGCCAGAATCTTTTTTCTCTTCGGAATGTCTCCCGAGACTATAATTAAGGAGCAAGCTATAAATTAGGCAGCAAAAGTATGATATCGTATCTACTGAGGGTAGGGCTCCTGCAAAATGAAATATGCATAGTCAAAACTGTTACATCAATCAATCATCTTGATATGTGCCACATGCCACATGTATCTGAAGGGATGGAGTTCGTTTAGAACTGAGAGTATTAGCAATTTTGCTTCTTAACATTCTGAATTCTCATATACTCATGAACCTTGATTCTACTTACAGTATATGGTCTTTGTCACGGTGTTAACTAGATCAACCTATGCCCGTGACAGGGGGGTAATAGGCCCCTGGACCTCCGGCCCCACAAAATGGGAAGGAAAAGGGAAAAGGGATAGGGAGATGGGAGCTGGGCTCAAGGAAGGGGAAAAAAAAGAAACAGTGGCAATGATCTATGGAGGAAAAAATATTTTACTATGATATCGGAATGCAAGATAGAACAATATCATATAATCTAATTGAAATTGAGACTAATAAATCAAATAGAATAGAAGAGAGAGAGATTTCCTGAGACCGATCAAACCTGAAAATTTGGTACGGTCAGGAAAGCACACTCCAACACCCCCTGCAAGGCAGTAAGAGACCGCCCAACCAGGAAGGGCCAGATCCCATGACTTCCGTGAAGTACAGGGACAGGTACCTGAAATTGGAGCATTAACACTTTAATTCCCATTGCACTACATGATGTTATGATGTGGAACACCAAAAACCAAAAATCACAAAACCATGACGGTCCTCTGGAAAGGAAAAACTTTGTTAAGGATTTCCTGAATTGGAATCATCAGAATTGTGACCTATTAACTAGTTCCACTGACTTAGAATTTTTCAGTGTACTGTTCTTTCAGATTCAGACTTCTAAGTATTTTATACATTGATATTTCATAAAACTGCAGGAAGGAAACTTTTAAGAACAAATGCAATGAATAACTCTTCTTATAAAAGCTTTGATGAAGCTTGTATTTTAGATTCCTCAAGATGCTCACTATAAATCAGAAATATGCATCATTGTATCCCAAATATCCTGCTTATTACTACGTTCCTGGATGATTATTGGATTCATTCCTGGATATCATTCTTAGGCAAATTTTTTTCAATTGATATCTAGAAAATTGAATTGATTAAGGCATATTGGGGGGCTGGAGAGTTTTGTATCTACTTTGCTGCTCTGGAACAAAATTCCCTGGATGGCCTTCAGTTCTTTGCAAAATGACTGTTACTGTATTTCTTTAACTCAATTTCTAGTAATCAATTTATAGATATAAACTCCTTTTGTAAAAGAAGGATGATAGTATTACTGCTCTTAAATCAATTCATAGCAATAAATCAACACCAAAGTGGAGTAATACTGAGTATCTGAAAGTCAGTGAGCCCCAAAGGTAAAATAGTATTGAAATACCAGAGGCGGCTTAAAAATTCCCAAAAGTGCAGCACCTTAAATGTTCCCCTCAGAAAATATTGCTTTAGTTCTAAGATATAATAGTATTTTGTTTTTTGCTAATGATGAATCTATTTTCCTGAATCAAGATTTTCCTTTTCCTTCAGAAATGTGCTGAAAATCACAAATGGAATACCATAACTCTAAAGAAGATAATTTTATCTGAAAGTGTCTAAGGTTTTTAGAAATTCATTTCATTCTGAATCAAAGCAATTTTTGTACAATTTGAAGTATAACATATGGATTAAAGTAATTTATGACAACAGAAATTTTTATATTACACTCATATTTTAAAATGTTCTCAAATTTATTGTGGAGTATACTTTAATTAAAAATCTTAGGGAACTTTTTTGATAGTAAAAAGATGAGGTTTTAATTCTATTCTAAGTAAGATATTTGAATTAAGATGTCTTAGTACTGACAAACTTATTTCTTGTTTCCTCTTCAGAAAAAAAAAGTTCGAGTAGAAGGTGTACTATATGCAAAGAAATCTGTTTTTCTCTTTTCCCTTTTTATCAGTGGTTCCATCCTCAATTTCCTTATAACATGATAAGAATGTGAGAAGTCATATTAGTTTTGAAATTTTCACTGATAAAAGCTTATCTGTAGAAAGACAGTTCTTTGATTTGTGTGCAGAGCATATGTGGTCTTTTTACCCCATATTCTGATATTATTTTTCTTGGATATGTATTGCACAGTGCAGTATCTTAAATTATTTTCTATCAGTCTGAAATAATGTATATTCATAATAGAAAAGGAACCATTCATATTAATGCAGTAGTGTACCTTGAACATCGTGTACGTCCTTTGATTTAAGAAGGTCTGCTTGTTTCACGTGATACAGCTGCTTACGTAGCATGTGTTTCTATATGACAGCAATGATACCAAAGAACCCAGACAAGAAGTTGTGTGAGCCCTGTCATAGATACAAGGTTTGTGTTTGTATTCTGATTTGAAGTAAACTGGAATTTCTGAGCTCCAATAACAAGTAGACAATAGGCAAAATAATGCAGAACAAATCAGATTTTACCCTTGCTTCACATCCATAAAAGTAATAAAATCTATCTATTCTAAATATAATTTTTCCACATGGATAGTGATTTTTTCACAATTAAGGAAGAAGTGTATGGACAACTGATTTGTGTCAGTCTGAGTTCGTAATTTTTTAGCTCTTCCTACACCGTCTTACTAGATCTTCTTTTAATTAATACCATTCCAAGGGGTTTTGTTTGTTTGTCTGTTTTTCTAAAGTACTGATAAATACTGTAGAGGTTCTATATAAATAGTAGTATGGAATTTCTAGACACAAAACAGGCAGTGTTATAAGTCATTCATACACATTACAGATAATTTCACACAAGTCAGCAGGTCAGCTTGCCTCTTATGCAGAACTTTCAAATAACCTAAATATTCTATAAAAAATATGCATGATGTTTGTACAAGTGCACAGTACACATGACCCAGAGGCATTTGATCTAGCTTCCTGCAGGCTGGGCTGGGGAAGCACTGGTCTGCTGTGCTGTGCAGAATCCCCAGAAGGTGCTGTGCAAAGATGCCCAAACTGCAGCAAGCAAATTTCACATCTATTTGTTATCACAGGCTGTTCACAGATAGTAACCGTGTTTGTTGTACAAATTGCAGCCAAATTTCTCTATGGCTCATTTAATTAAGAGGAAATCAGAGGCACAGCAGCATCCGTGTGGAACAGTGCCCTCTCCTGTTCCTTCAGGTAGCGACTCATCCTGAAAAATACATCGTTTCCTTTGCAGATAGGTGTTTCACATGAGCACTCAGAAAGATACATAAACCTCAGTAGCTCCTGCCTAAAGAATACATGAAAATGCTTTAAACTAAGTTTTCCACAAAGTAGACATCATTCGTAGGTTTCAAATGGTTGCATCCATTATGAATACCTTAACATGCAGAGGCAGTAACCTAATCATTGGGATAGGGACTTTGGGTCATCACTTTTACCTTGTAAAAGAAAACTCTCTTTAAATAAAAAGCAATATAAACCTGCAGATTAGAATTGTCTTTGTATTGCTTTTGCTCTGTTTTGATTCTTTGATAATAATTTTGAAAGCCTTAGCTGTGTTTTTTACACAAAGCAATAGTCACACTTCTTGAATTCCTGGGCAATCACAGGACTAGCAGCTGGTAGATTCTTACACCTTTTCATTGAAACTCTGACAGTACTTCTTGGAGTTATTCCTTCAAAATGCTTTTGATTCAAGCATCAACAACAGCAACCAAAAAGCTATAGTAGTAATGGCTGAGGGACAAGGCTGGTAAAGGTAAGATTGCAGCCTACTCTGTCTAATAGTTACCTGACTCCAGTTATGAAGCAAATGAATGCAGTTAGAACATCACCTGAGTGATTTTTTTCCTCAGAATAATTTGCATTTCTTCTTGTAGTTTTTCATTTCTCACTTATGTGGATTCATGTAGCAAAGACAGTATTGTGTGTTGGGTGCTGGGGAGAAATTCTACAGACTTTGAGGAAAAACTGTTGAAAAAATAGAAAAACCTGCTGCTTGAGAGCAAATACACAGAAGGAACCTGACGCTAGGAAATCCTAGTTTTGCTAATCTTTAGCTGCATCCATTCTGTGACTGTTAACTGAGTAATGACTCGCATCTCCTAAGAATATCTCTAACATCAGGCAATGAGGACTTTGTTCTGGACAATAATTAGAAAATGATGGAGCACACCTTGTATTTCAAGGCAGCCTGGCAAGCTATTGCAAGTCATAGGTTGATTTCAAGGGAGAGAATGTACTACATCAACCCTGAGACAACTCTTCTCATTTCCTAATATTTTGTCCTTTGTTTTGTCAGCTGAGATCTGCCTTCTTTGTCTTCTTGACTTTAGTTGCTTTTTTCTTAATGTATTTATTTCAAAACAGATCTCATCGTCTTTAGTTATAGACCAGAATATGGTATATCAAAAGTAGAAGATAATGTTTTACCCAGTGCACCAAGCATAGCTGATGTAAATTTTTAACAGAAACAATATCAAACAGTACTAAAAAGGTGATGGCTGTACATTTTTCTTAAAAAGATCTAGCATTATTTCAGTGCTTTCATTCTGTGTATATACAGTGAAAATCCTCCATTAGATGTCAGATATATAATCAGAACACCTTATCTGTGTTGTAAGTCCAACACTGGCAATAATGCGATGCAAAATGTCTTACTTTGTTGAGGGGATATTATTATTATTATTTGGTGATTTTTTTTCTTTCCCATTTCTTTGTCTTAATAATAACTACTTGGGCAAGATCGTTAACAAGCAAGAAGTAGCTGATTTATTTTGCTAATTGTGTGGCAGTTAATTCTGAGTCCTTCTGACTAGATTTTGCAAAATTCTCAGTGGACTCGAGTATGAGAGTTTTGGAAGTCGCTCAGCAGTTGTTTTGTGAAAATTGACAGGTGACCTTGAAGATGGTTATGCAGCTTCTTTATTTGCCTGTGTGGATAAATATGTATTTAGGCTTTCATTCCTTTTTCTTTCTTTCTTTTTTTTTTTTTTACTCCAGAAGTTCTCTGTTGATTTTTCTGGACTTCTAGGGTAGGCTGTTCTGTTGTTGTTGTTGTTGTTGCTGTTGTTATTGTTTCATTGTTTGATTTTGATCTGTTCTTCCTATCCTTATTTCAAGTTGAATGTTTTTCATGCTTGGTATTCAGCATATTAGGTTTCACTATTATTTAGTATTGCTTCATTCTAAGTGAATGAAATAACCATGGGACTGCTCAGACTATGAATATTTGTGACATGAAAGTAAGTCATCACAGGTGCTAAGTATATAATACAATATTCATATATCCGCATGTACTCTCATTTCTGAACACAAAAGCTTGTTTTTCACAATTTATAACTAAAGTGAACCAGTTTCTTCAAGTACAATACATTATATTCAATGAGATCTCAGCCCCCTGTAGACAAAATGAAGTAGTTGTGCTTTTTTTTTTTTTTTTCAGTTTCAGTTTGAATTATTCAAATCTTCATATAATGTTTTTGTCAGTAAGCACTAGAAGTGGATTCATTTAAACCAAAGTCAACCTGTTGACAAAAACAGGATTACTTCTAAGGCTATCTGTTTTTTTCTCTCTGACTGCCTGTGGACAAGAAATATTGATAATTTTGTTCCAGTACAGGCTATAATGAATTCTGAATTTAAAATTCTTCTGTCTAAGAGATAGCAGTTGTATTCTGAAGACTTTGGACATTTGGTAGAACTGTCCATAAATGTAACTCTCCAAAGACACATCATTAAATCAGTGTAATTTCCACTCAAGCTCAGTCCAAAACTTAATCTTTAGAAGAAAAATGTCTTAAAAAGCCTTGAAAAGGCAAAACAATAATAAATAGACTGAACACCACACTCTATAATACCACTCTGTTTTCTTGATTATGCTTTCAAGTGCCTATCTAATTACTGAATAGGACGGGGGAAAATCCCATGTGGTGTGGAAAATTGAGATGTGATATTGAGATAGATTTGAAGAGCTCTTCACTTATATCAGATTTATTGCTGCCATCTTGTTAACCTTTGTCCTCAGTCACTGACCATTTTGTTTCACACTCAGACACAGACTTCACATTTATGGCTTTTTTAAAGTGCACTTGTCAGCTTCCACTATAAATCCTAACATTCCTATCATCTCAGTAGCTTGATACAAAATGCTGTGAATACAGCTGTGAGTACCCAGCATGGTATCACAGGTATAAAAAAGCATTTCACAACTCTAAGAAGCCACCGTCAGTGTCCTTTGCTAATTATCAATGGAGAAAATGGAATTAAATTAATGTGGCACAAGACAAACGTTGCAGCTTTTCAGACTGGAAAAATAAATAGTGCTTTAAAATGCTTGTTATTTAGAGATAACCCTTGGAGGACTTCTGGCAGCATCATTTTTAAGCAAAATTGAGAGAATGAAAATAAAAAGCTGTTCCTACCCATAGAGAACCATGAGAAGAAAGTGAATTTTTCATTCAACTGTTTATCATAATATAAAAAATGTGTTCCTCAGTAAAAATGGTCAGTCCAGAACCCATAATTTTATATGTGAAATTAGAATGTTTTTATTTCCACGTGCATCACTTTAAAATTCCCCATAGTAAATTTCATATGCTATTTTCATTATTCAGTCAGTCTTTTACAGTCCTTTAGCAGTGCTTCACTGTCTGCCCTTATCTTTTCCATCTTGAGTAAATTCTCATCAAAAGCAATCTTTGCCACCTTCCTGCTCCCCCATTTTCCACATCCTTTCTTAAAGTGTTAAGCAGCACAGTGAGACAACATCCTGCAGAACTTTACCAGTGACCTCCTTTTATACCAACAGTTGACTAACTATTCTTGTTTCTGTCTTCTATTTTTGGAGCAGTTATTTGCCTCTTGCAGGTTTTTTTCTCTCAGCCTATCATTGCCTGTTTTCTCCAAAATCATCCAAAAGACAAGCACTGAGGTGTAAAAAGAACTAAGGGTGAAGGAAAGGAAGCTGGTGCCTGTTTCAGGTTTCAAGCAGTGAATTCCTTACCCTGGAGTCCTGGCCTTTCAAATTTATTGTTTGATTTTTCTGTAAACTTTGCCATTGAAAAGATGATTTACAGTCAGATAGACAGGAAGAGATAAGAGAAGTTAGAAAATATGTACAGATGGAAAATAAGAATATCAAATAATATTTGCCTTCTATTACTACTTTCACAGGGGTTGAAGTTGTTTGAGAGTTCTGCACTTTTCACTGTTTGAAGTGTTCTTTAGCGGAGGAAGTAATTGATTATGTAATGTCAGGCTTTTTAAAGTCCTTCCACTGTTTTCACTGTGCAAAAGCTTCTGCCCTAACTTTTTCACGCATTACCTCTGTCCATCCTACTCTCATTTCTGTCCATTCCATTCACTTGACTCTTCACCACACTGATCCTCATATTTATATTTTCTCCTACCAATGATTTTCCATTTGCTTCATCTTCTTTCTTACAGCTTCTTGGTTTCATGTCTCTGTTTTTTGGGTTTTTTTTTCTACAAACCACTACCATTCAATTTAGTCTTCTGGGTGCAATGTTCTAAGTAATTCAGTATTCTACATAACGTACTGAAATAAAGTTTCTACATGAAATAAGTGTAACCACAGGACTCTTCTGAGTGCATTTCAGGATGTTCCTCTCTGTTCCTCAGAAGGCTGTACTTGCAGCTACTTAGGATGATTTCACTGAAGATTAAATGCTGTGTTCAGTATTATCTGTATAAGATACTGCAGTCTAGGAAAAGCATATGGAGCTCAAAGCTAGGTTCACCTTCATTTACTTGAGAATTTAAACTGGTTCTTTATACTTTGTTCTTAAGTAGCTTCTTTCTTGGAAGGAAATAAATTGCCTAGGCTTCTGAGGAAAATCATATATAATTTGTTTGTTCCTAAGATACGTGGAGGAGTTTCTAGACAGCTTTGACCTTATATTAACCACTTAAGTGGACAAAAGTAGTGCAATAACTGTAAATCACAACCACTCTGGAACAGAATGTTTTGCAAATATCAGATGCAATGACATAAGATATACAAGATATAACCTGTTTTCTTTTGTTCTCTGAAAGGTACACATCATACTATTACTCCTTCATCAAACTACACAATTGTGATTGTTTTCATTCTGATGAAAATTAGTAGTTTTATTTTTCAGAATTTCCCAATGCAACTGCATTTTCTTATAAAAACAACATAATTGGAATGTGTAAAATGAAGATTGTCGTATTAATAACCAAACATTTAAGTATCACAGTATTAAGATCTGCCCCATTAAATCAACTGAACAAATTCAGGAAAAGAGAAGTTATCTCTCCAAATTCTTGTATTTGGGTGCTGTAAAAATCTTAGTGATAATAAGCTTGCAGTTAGGGTCATTGCAGTGAGAATAAACTGCTGCTCACCCCCATGGATTTAAAAAAAAAAAAAAGAAAGAAGGAAAAAAAAAAAAAAGAAAAATAGGCAGACTGCTGAAACTCCATTAAGCACAGATGCCTAACAGAAATTCAGAGGTCTTTGGCATCAAAAAGGCTTAGCCTATTTAAGGTTTTATAGCTAAGAACTGTGACCTTCAAATGGATACAGATCTGAAATGAATATTAATTTAATGATGAAGTAGTGAGTTCATATGGTAGAGAGGAGGTTGTTGTGTGGTTTTTTGTTCTTTTTTTTTTTTTTTCTTTCTCAGAGCAGCTTGCTGAATTTTGTTATTTTTATTTCTGGAAAATATTATGTGAATTTAAAGATGGGATTATCTGAGTGTTATTTAATATATCAACCTCCTGCTATTTCACTCTTCAGAGATGATCTTCAGATTTTCTGTTGAAAAATCGAAAACATTAGTATTCGGTTTCACTCCTTTTAAATGATAATGAAAATTGTTGAGAAAATCATTTTTTTTATACAATTTATATTGTAAGAACTGTGCTTATGTTCTGGGGGGAAAAAAAAAAAAAAAAAAAAAGGATTTCCAGATCTATACTTATTTTGCACCTTTATATCATCCTTTGCAATAGAAAGCATTAATATAGAGCCTTCTTTTAATAGTCCGTCTACTCTGTTGCCTGTAGGTAATTTCCCATAATTAGCACTGAAATTGGAATTGTAATTTCAGTCCCAACCAGGCTGATTCTTAGTGAGTCCAGCATGCTACAAGTCCCAAGATGGGATGGCGAAGAAGTATCTTCACCAGCAGTGTTTTACAGTTTTGAAATTGTGGGGATCTAGGGCTAGTTTCAGGCCCTACTATCCCAATCCAATGTAACTTAAAATAATTTTTTATCAGTTTTCTTCTCCAATTTCCTGTCCATCAGGAATGTCTTTAGAAGTTAGTGAAGAGCTTATGCTTAGCTGACATTTATAAAGTCTGAAATCAGGAACTAAAATGTTCAAAGAAATGCTAAAACTGAGAAAGAAACTTGAATTGTTCACAACTTGGCTTGTAATTGATTTTTGTATAGTCACAGGTGTCAACAGAAAATGCTTGAGACAAAGAAAGCTTTCATTTTTTGTATGTAAAACTAAGAGTATAAGAAGCACTGAAGAACATAGCATTTCATGCTTAAAAACAATAATTATGAGCCAAGAGATATTCTTGCACATTAGAAAGGCCAAACAATTAGATTTCAGAATTAAGCTAATTGATGGTTGGAATCCTTCCTTAATTTTGATCATCACATTATACAGAGTGACTTGGGTTGCAAGGGACCTCAAAGATCATTTAGTTCTACATGTACGTATGCTAATAGCTACAGAGGCTTAAGCTCTATAGATACTTCTTTAAAATCTTATCAATCAGGAAAAGCGCCAACTTTCTCTTGTATGCTTCTTAACTACTGCTTTCAAAACAAGGCAAGATCTGTGCTTAAGCCTCAAAGCTGTTAAAAAAAACCCCAAACTATTAAAAAGCAGTGTATTCACATCTGAGTAAGGCATGAGGGTAAAGCTCCCAGTAGGGTCTAGGTGGAATTTACACCCATGTTCCTACTGATGGCTTGAAACTATTGAATTTCAAGTTCAGTACACAGATTAAATAAGGTGTTTCCTTCAACAGTGTCCCACTTTTGTTTTGAAAATGTAACTGAGATACTGAAAGTCATCACCTATGCTATGTGAAGAATCTGAGTGGGCTGTTGCTCCCAATGACTTTCTGAAATGAGTATGCAGTTAACCAGTGATGTAAAATGAGCAATGCTCATGTGGCCAATATCCATTTTAAGGCACCTGATTAAATTTCCCTGGATCATAAAGCAAAGAATAAAAGTAATCTTAACGGGTTATCACAGTTATAAACATTTTGCATTAATTTCTAGTCTCTTGTATATATGAAAACTAGATTTTTAATAAAAAATCAACTGTGTGAGAAAATGGATTTCATACTAAAAATCCAATATCTTAAAAACAGTTTTTAAAATCTAAAGACTAGCAATTCTAAAACTTGTGTGTGTGTGTGTGTGTGTGTTATTTTCGTATTTTAGAAAATAAAATTGAGAATAGTTGTTTCAGCTGAAGAAAGAGAAGAAGTATTTTTAATTTTTATTTGGGCAAATGCATTAACATTTAAAGAATATCCCAGTGTGTGATAGTATGCTCCTCTCTCTCCATGACCTCCTCCTCTGTCCTGGCTATTATACCTTCATGTAGAATAATCCTTTCCTCCAAAGAATTTGCCATAACCCAAGAGATATCTAGAAATGTTTAAAATTCTGCTGAACAGATCTTGTTTACAGTTAAAGTAATTATCACAAAATATTCTGTTAATGATTTCCACTGCATCTTTTGCTGTTCAATTCATTGCAAGACATTTGCATAGTTACACAAATTTGAATGGAACATCGGAAACATACTGATAAATTTATATGTCCCTCTCAGTCCTAATTACAATATGTGATTAGTAACCCAAAATATTACAGTTTGCAGTGGGTTCACTTCTGTGTAATTCTAGGCAGCCTCCAAGTTGGTGTGCTGACTTTTAGGACTTCCTTTTAGGGTACCAGGAAAGAAACTGCCCATGTGAACGGAAGAAGTGATTCCCAGGGAAGTGTCTGCCCAAAATGATAACCACACATTCTTCAACACTATCATTGGTGCTGGAAAGAAAGTAGAATGATCCATTTAAGATCTGAGGCACAGAACTTTCTTCATTTTGAGGATATTGATTGAAGAAAGTTTTTTGACAATGAGATCTGACATGCAACAAAACATTTGTTCAGTTATAAACTGCAGATGAAGCCAGAAATTTCAGAAGAAATGATTTTAAAAATGAAGAAGAATTAAATTGATGTAAGGGAACAATTAAAAAATGTTTTGAATATACTTTTCTTTGAAAACACAGAACTCTAATTGTCAGTATCTCTTATTCAGTAAAACAGATTGAATATGTGATAGTGTTTAAGCAAAAATAAAATTTCAGCTAATATGGAGTGAGCTTTGTAAACTTCAGCCTCTCCTCTATTTAACATTGACTATTTTCATATTCATTTCTAATATTTATTAATATCTACATTCAGTTTGCTGCCCAAAAGTTTTAAAAACTAGAGATAACCAGCCAAATGACTGTAGGGCAGCTATGAGAAAAGAAAATTTGATTACCTATTCAGTGAAGGCATATTGGCTGAAGCACTGCTATTTTTTCATTTAATGGGCAATAATTAGTAAGGTTAGAGTCCTGATCTAATGCCAAGTTTTATATATATATATATATATATATATTTTTTTTTTTTTCAGTGATGCAAACACCAAAAAGAAAGCATTGATTCTGTAACACTTGATGACCTCATATGAAGACAAATCTATTTCTGACAGAAAATATTTAACCACACAAGAGTCAAGTATTTGATAAAACCAATTTATTGAGCTGAGTAGAAGTCAATTGGGTCAAATGTAAGGACTGGACAAAAAGAAAGGCTTTGATTAGGTGACAGGTGTTTCCAAATACAAACTTCTTGAACTGAAGAGGTAAAGATGTCTTTTTAGCTTTTCTTAGTTTGTCTTCAAGTTTTAGGTTCTTATATTACACCTATATCACTAGCCTTTTGCAATAAACCAGTTGCCAGTAGAAGAAATCTTTAATATAGATATAAGTTTTGTTCACAACTTTGAAGATAAAACTGTTCACTTCAGCAGTCTTTTATGCATTGCTCATTGTCCCCCATTATATATCTGTAACTAGAAAAGATAAGTAATCTTGCTATGTTACTTGGTACAGCTATTTAAATGATTAATACTCATGTGTATTGACAGAATCTCCTTTTAGATTTCCTTGCAGCATTTGTCAGATTTGCCTATCAGACCTGCTATCAAGGTCCCATTTATCTGTACGCCACATTCACAGTTCTTAGTAAAATTGCCTGATTTTTCAATGCCATTTTATTGCTGCTGTAATTCTTCTAGTTTGAAATCCATTCTATTTCAAGACTTTTATTTCAAATCTTGTGTACAACCTGAGCTTTCAAAATAAGGCTTTCTGCTGATACACATGTATACTGTTACCATAGCTAATTTTCTTTTTCAATCTCTCTTCTTTTTCATTCTTAGTAAACAGCTTTTTTCTCAACCCAAGCTCTAGCTTTTTTTCCCCCAGTACTCTCCTTGGGGGTGTACTAGTACTAGTTCCCTAGTCCTACTACTACTAGGGGGTGGTAGTGAAGGATGAGTGAACGGCTGTGTTGTGCTCAGCTGACCAACAGCTTAACGGACAACATGGATAAGTAGGATTATTAAAAAATGTCCCAACTATTTTCTATTTGTTATTCAGAAATTAAATATTTGTGTCAGGACCTTTGGATCTTGTAATAAACTGATGCTAATGAAAACACCTGGAGACCTAATCGTCTAAACCAAAAGCTGTTTTGAGTTGGAAGAACTCAACCACTACTGAATCCACAATACAGGCATTTTCAGTAGAAATTAAGAAGGGATTCTCAATAAGGGACTGGATACTCCTGTTTCGTAATACACCCTAGTTGTTGGTTTTATTTTTATTTGTTTATTTATTTATTAACATATCTTTATTTTGTTTGAGATTAATTTTATTTGACTAAAAAGGATTAAATAAAAAAATTTCACCATACAAGTAAAACGTATTAATTCCATTTATAAGGACTAAAATAGATATAGCTTTGAAAATTTGTGTAAACATTCCTCCAAAACTGGGATTCGTTTTCTCTTTGTCAGTCTCACTCTGTCCTTCAGTTACAAAGTCAATTAGAATGGAGCAGTAGCTTAGATTCTCCCTCATCTACTGTGTGATTCGGAGATATAGTGTTCAGTTATTCTGACATCACATGGAAAACATTCCGTTTTTCATTGCATTACATTTTCTGTTAGCTGTCTCTCAGTTCTCCCAGATAAATCACTGGTGTTTATGCCCATGGATTTTGTCTCCTGAACCCAATCAACAGATAATTGAAAAGACGAATCATAAAGAGCACACCAGCAAGAGATATCAAAATTGTTATTTGAACAGAATATATTTCACTTCATTTAAACATACATGCTTATAGTCCAGAGTTGCTCACCTTCAACACACACACACACTGATTTCTTGAGACTTCTAAGTTTAGGATTAAAAAGTTTAGTAGTATGGTCTTCCTAAGGAAATGGTTTTGTCAAGAGGACTAGCATTACTTTTAATTTACATCTATTGGATCTTGAGTTAAACATTGGACATACATATGTTATTTCTTATTTTAACTAAACTTGACCAATTTATCCTGTATTTTCCAGCATAAGATGATGCACAGTATTTTACCTTGTTGCAAATACATCCTTATAGTTAATGTGTTGAACAGTGTAAAATATATTGAATAAATCAGATAAGTTCAATACAGTTTACTGTGCACTTAGGTATTAGAATTAGTGGTTGATATGTTACTGAGAACTAATAAATATTTAGATCATTAGCTACCTTGACAGTACAGTTGAGATGCTTAGAATATATTACAATAATAACTTTTATCATGTGTCATTTTTCTTATTGTCTTATAATTGCTATGTAGTCGTCCTTCAAAAAAATAATTCTCTAAAGAGAGGCAACAAAATAAATAACAATGATAGCTGGTAAGTCTATTATTTCACTCACTTTGGTTGTCACTAACTAACCTACTTAGAATCCCTTTATAGTTGAATAAATGAAGATACGGGAATGAGGGAAAACATAAAAAAGACATAAGATGCCATAGTAGAGAAGAAGATTGTGAAAATACTTCTGTAGGGTACAACTATTTAATATAGGGACAAACCTATCAAGAAAGGTATCAGTTGTTGTTGTTGTTGTTGTTGTTGTTTGGAACATTTAAATGGCACAAATTTTCTGAAATAGGATTCAACCAGGCGATATACTACT
>JAOWBP010002559.1:16525799-16549312 GCA_028571105.1 Tragopan temminckii | reverse complement strand
TTTGATGTCCAAAAATTAGCAAGCATCAATGAATGTCAATGGATGCAATTTTTTTCTGCATGGAGGAACTGTGAGGATGCTGGAACAGGTCCAGGGATGTTGTGGGTTTCCTCTCCCTGGAGGTGTTCAAGGCCAGGCTGGTTAGGGCCTTGAGCAACCTGGTCTAGTGGAAAGAGTCCCTGCCAGGGGACACTGCAGGAGGGTTGGAACTGGATGATCTTAAAGGTGTCTCCCAATCAGAAACATTCTACGATTCTGTGAGTCTACGATGATTCTATAAATTCAATTCTACGCCTTTGCTTCATCTGCACTTCCATGTCAGATGTCTTTTTGTCATACCACCCCTCTGCTGCCAGTTGTTGCACAGCAAGCAAATGTAACAGAATACTGGTGGGAAGGCTCAGCCTCTACTGCCATACCACCAGCATCTGCCTCTGACGTGGGCCAATATAATAAAATAAGAGCCATTTCTTTTAGATCAGCTCTTATATCTACACATTAAAAAATATCGTCAATTTATGGTCTTCTATACTAAAATTAAAAATATTTCATATGCAGACAGATTTATATAATAAAACCCTTGGCCCAACAGACTTTATATTCAAACACACAAAGCTTAAGTATGGTCTTAAAACATTCAAAGTTATTTGATATGGTAAGCTTCAGGAACTGAGTCATGGAAGCCTTGGGTGCAGACACTTAAAAAGGAGAGAATAGTTTATACTTCTTTCATCTTGGCTTCTGTCATTCAAAACCACGTCATCTTAGCGTATATGTTCAAACAGACATCACATTTCTTTGCTTGTGAGGTACAGGTAGGATACCCAATTTAAAATACAGAAAATAAAGTGTTAACAATACACAATTTTATTAGTTTGACTTGGAAAATGGGGCAAACATATCTATACTGCGACAATCCCATAAGGAAATTTATTTTCCCAATGGCCTTCTGATTGTTGCAGTAACAGCTGGCAAAGGAATAGAATTTACATAGGCTGTAAATTAAAGCTGTCAGAGGATATACTTCCAAAAAATCATGCAACTGCATCACTAAATGTCAAAAATATATATTAATATTGCTTATATATACAGGATGATAGTATTGGCATTCAATTGCTTTTTAAAGCATGAGATAATCATTAAGGGAATTACTTTAAATGCTTTTTAAGAGTCAAAGAAAGAAAAATAATTCTCAAGAGATGCAATTACTAATATTACAATCACTGAATTACAAAATATTGTATTTCCTTCTTTCTTATTACCATATTCGTAGGATGTACTCTTTATAAATGTAGAGCAGACAACATTCTGAGACTGTTTGGCTGCTTGCAACCCTATTTATTTTATGGACTAATTTAGGACCTCATGAGGTTTGGGCTAAGTATCTAGTCACTTCTAAATGCATCATGTATTTTATTGTGCTTTAAGACTTACCTGTTGACAGGATGCTAACTGCCATGTTTCATCAGGCTAGTATCCCAGTATCCCACAATAATTTGTATGCTTTTTTTTTCTTTTACACAACTGCTTAGCATGCAGTAGACCTACATGTTGCACTAAGGCATCTTTCAAAATATGAACAGAAGTGTAATCAGTGAAATGTGACTCAGATTCTTACTCGTCAGTATGTTTAAACAAAATTTAGAGATACTTTACATGCTATGACAAGTATGTCTAGGGAGCAAGTAGCAAGCAGCGCACTGCATTACAAAGAAAATAAGAAATTCCTAGCTGTGGCCACCTCAATTCCATGTATCATTAAATGCATTATCACTAGACTTCCTAAATTCCAACCACTGGGGAATTGCTAAATAATCCAGTTTTGGTAGTATGCAGCTCACATGTGGCTAATTAGAGCTTCCAAACCTAAAGACTGTGGCTAGACATCATCATATTTCTCTACATATCTGATATTCAGCTAAAAATACTCATTCATTCACTGATAGTCATTTTTTGTCTCAATCAATTTTGTGCCTGATTTGGTGAGAAGAGGGGCTGTCAGGCGGTTGTCACATGCATATAGGTCAGAGGCTGATATACCTCCTGTGCATCTCCTACAACCAGTCACTCTCTTCTACTTGGCTCCGTACATTAGGAATTCACCAGCAACTATATGTGTTTTACCCACTGCACAACACATATTGTAAGAATGAAATAAATTCATATCAAGCCTATTTTTTCTTTGTTCCCTGTCTGGAATGATGTTCCATAATTTATTCCAGACATATGAACTATTGAAAAAATATTGGCACAAAATATGCCATCATTATTTACGCACAAGGCACTTAAAGAAAAAAAATTAAATGAATTGAAAGACAAAATGGAGGCACTGATTTATGAGTAAGTTAATTCACATATTAAACTTGTATAACAATAGCACTGATGTGAAACTAAAAGCAAGTAAGATTTTAAATGCAGTGTGGATGAGCGTTAGAGTGAAAAATTTTTCTGTCCATTGTATACGAGAAGAATAAAACCAGAAAAATACTTTTTGGTATCCCTTTTAATGGCATAACTCCTTCATGAGAAATTATGAAGAAAGAAAGCTGTTCAGAACAATTTTTTTTATCATCTTCTTTGTAACAGTGTATGACACTTACATTACAAATTTCCTATAATACAAGTTATTTTCCTGTGTAAGTAGAGATAGGACTTGAGGGAATGGCCTCAAGTTGCACTAAAGGAGGTTCAGGCTGGTTATTTGGAAAAATTTCTTCTCCAAAAGAGTGGCCAGTGCTGAAACAGGCTGCTTGGGGTTGTGGTTGAGTGACCATCCCTGGAGGTGTTCAAGAAACTTCTAGATGTTGTACTAAGGAACATGGTTTAGTGGGGAAATATTGGTGGTAGATGGATGGTTGGACTGGATGATCTTGGTGGTCTTTTCCAACCTTGGTGATTCTATGATTCTAAATACATAACAACAAAGAGTAAACAGTGATTTATCCCGAGTCATCCATCAAGCAGACTGGAGAGACTCATTTGTCAAGTAGCCAGTCAATGGCTGCTGCTTGCTCAGACCTCTCCCACCCTATGAAGTGCAGAAATTTTAGGCAGCAACTTTCCCACTAAACTGCCTCAAACCATAGCTCTTGCTTTCAGTCTGTCTTGCCCTTAGATCTCAAATCTGACTCTTGATCCTGCCTTTGTCATCACAGACCATCTTGCTCAGCCTTGATCTGCCTGCCTGTTCCTTGCCTCAGATTATGTCTCTTTTGTATAAGCTCTTCATTCAGAACTTCAGTTTGACCATGATGATGCTCTTATCTATGTCTTTAAGCTCGGTGTACATAGGTGGTCTGCTTTTAGATCCTCAACCGAAACTCCAGTGATATTCTTGCTATTTCCCTTGAATAAAATGTTAGTCGGTTTTCCTAGCTCCTAACCTCCTAATCCAGGTGATCATCATTATAGCACCTGGGTTAAGCCTATGCATCTGCAGGTGTAAATGATTTCTATGGCCATAAATGGCCATGTGAGACATCAAGATTTATTTAGTGCATTTACAAAATTAATGTCCTTATGATTTTTCAATTGCCATTTAATTGCTTTTTATATTAATACATTAGAGACCCTACTTGCATTGTCCCTGGGTGATTTGTCTCATATACTACTTTTACAAATATTTCAAACTGTTTTTCTCAAGAGTCAAGCTTGCAGGTACAGCATAGGCTCCATCGCTTAAACTTGGAGCTCCCTGCTTACACAAGCAGTATAGTAGCTAAACTGCACTGCAATCAAGTGAAGGCTGTAGTTTTTGCAGACGCTGATGTCTGGACAATCTTAAGCTAAGCTGAAAAGTCTCTGTTTCCAGAAGCACCAAAATGAGTTAGGGTTTTAAAAATGAGCTTTTCTGGACTTCTTCCCTTTTGTGAAGTAGGAAGCAAAAGACTCTGTGATAGACTATTGCAGAATAAGAACCAAAAGTAATAAAAACAAATTTTACATTATATATATCTTGGGAAAGGCAATATTTTAAAAAATAATTTCTTTGTGCAGCTTTCTTCAGTCAGTATATGTTTAGAAATCCTGTTAGCCACTGCAACCGGAAACGACAGGCAAACGCCAGAATGACTGTGGAAAGATATGCCCTTTTGTATAACAGTTCATCATATTTTGTCTAGCCAGTTGTTGAATAATAAAGGGTAAAGTTCAAAGATTTAAGAGCTTGTTGTGCATTAAATTGGAGATTTCACATCACTGGAAATGTTGCTGAAGTTATGTTATAGTAAGCAGGCAAGCACTGCCAAATGTAAGTGTAAACAAATCTTTAGGGGATTAAATATCTTGAACTGTTTACAGACAAATATGAACATGTATGTATTTATAATCAATCTTGCTTAGATTTAACAAATCACATAACATATTCTTTCTCAATCTCTCTTCCTTACCTCTTTGACAGCAATAAAGAGATGCAAATCTGTAAAAGCGATATGTAAAAACTATGATGCAATGTAAATTAAAGGTACAAATTATATTACAGTGAACAAGAGAGATAGTATCTGGCTAAACTATTTAAGTATAGTCAATTAAATATTATTTATATTTTAACTTTGAAGCAAAAGCCCAATAAAAAGAGAATCTGAGCACAACATAGGTGGTACCTGTAGGCTGAAAAACATTTCACCATTTTATATGAATTTCCCGTGTCTTGTCACCTAGACAGTGACCACAAAGGCCAACAGCAAGAAGTTACTCATCTGATACATAGCATGTGTTGCTTCATTACCTTATATTATTTAATCAGTCAGTAATTGAATACCCGTATACTACCATTAATACTAAAGCAATCAGGGATCTTAATTATTTCTTGTCCACCAATAACCATTGTTTATCACAGCTATGACAAAAAGAAAACAAAAAAAGAAATAATCCTAATAATCGAAGAAAGACTTCTATTTTGAAAAATATGTGCTTATCAATTAATCTCAGAATAATGGATGCTGATTATTTTTGCAAGAGGAAGACTGGGATTTTAAACCCAGTGATTGCATATGCTGGCTGAAACATGATGAATACTATGCTTACACAAAATTTGCATTACCCATCTTATCACACTACCCTGTTCCCAGTCATGCTTTAGTACCATTAAAAAAGCAAAAGTAAGAATCATCTTGAACATTAGTGGAGATCTGAAGAGGTTGATACTCAACATAAAATGCTTTCTCCTTTTCTAACTGAAAAGTCAATTCTGAGAAGTATGATTGTAGGAAACATTCATTTTCCCACAGACTTAGAGTACTCGTTTTATTAAGTACACCCCTAATATGTACATGCTTTTAGTACTTTTAATTTTCAAAATTCAGATGACTCATCTTAGGATTAATATTCCCTCTCATCTGAAAATAGTTCATCACTAAGTAAGCATCATATTTTTTCATCTGGAAGACAGTTTTACCAAGAATGAATATATGCTTGTAAATGACAGCAATAAACTTTTCAGACAAAAACAGAAGCAGCATGTCTTAGAATTTCGTTTTAAGTAAATAGAACTTACATGCCCTTAGTAAAATGAATGAGCTTTTTGCTTTATTGCCTTTTGAGAAAGCTGTAGATACAAACAGACATTTGCTGAAGCAGCAAAAAAATGTTAAGAGTTAGTTCCAACATGAATTATATTGCATTTGGTAAATCACTCAAGATGTAATATTGTTTTCTCATATTAAATGCACACTGTAATTTTAACTAAAGTGTTCAAATGAGTCCTATCATACCTGAGCAAACTTTAAAATTCTCAGTGACTTGATAAATTCATGTTATATTGTCACCTATTTGCACAATGCTTCTCTCACATCAACACATATTATAATGCGTTGAACTCCAAGCACACTCTACCCCTTAATTTACTCTCCTCCTCTTGCCAGACCTAATGGTAATATCAATGTCCACTGTTCAAGACTTCACACTTTATCACAACTAGTTGACAAATTATAATCTTACGAGTTCAGTAAGGTATAAATCAGAAAATAGCAGTAAGAAACAATATTATAACAAGTAATTTGCAGGCTGGGTGAAAAAAACAGGAAGTTTAAAACATGTCAGAAGTTACACCTAAATGTTCAGAAACTCAAAAGAAACAGAAATTATCTAAAAATGTTCTTTCAACTGATGGTTGTAGACTAATTTCATAATTTATTCATAAAAACATGAAACGGCAAGTTTTCATAATGCTGCATCTTATTTACAGTCAACATTTCAAAACTCTTGGACAATAAAAATGGCTGTCAATCAGCTTTTATTTCCTTTCTAGTAAGCTTTATTTCTATTATCTATTTCTATATATAATATATTATAATAACCCTAAGTAAAAATGATGCTGTTTTTGAGTGTGCACAATTAAATATATGATATTCTCTCTCACACACTCCATACACACACGCACACACATACATAAAGAGGCACACTCTTTTAACAAGTAGTTATAAATTTATTAATTTAAATATTATGAATTAGAATACGTTTTACAGCATTGTATTTCTACATTCAAATGGAATTTTCTTGGTTATATGTTTATTGTTGTTTAAACCTCCCAAATATCTTTTTTGAAGTGTTTGTAGGCTTTTTCTTTACAAAAAAAAAAAAAAACAAAAAACCACCAACTAACCAAACAAAAAAATCTGGGTTTTTCATTTCCTTGACAGCCTGAAGGAATAAAGGATTATGTTAGCCAATAAAGAATTATATTGTCAGATACAAGGGAGCAGACAACAGAAAAACATTTGGCTCATCCTGACTCTAAGGCATGTGGCAGAGTTAAGGAGCTTCAGCATTTCACATAGAATCATAGAATATCTTGAATTAGAAAGGGCTCACAAGACTGGTTGAGTCCAACTCCTAGCTGGAATCCTTCTTCCTGGCAACTGAGTGTTTCAGATAAACATTGAATCTGAGTATGCTGACATGTCAATGTGATAAAGAGACTCTAAAAGACTAAAGATATTTGGATTCCATTGGCCTAAAATGGAATTCGAAAGCTGTGTATCTCAGAGCATGCATCTGCCTGCTTGCTTTTCTTATCCCCAGCCTGAACCTTTATAAATATTCCACTTGTGGATCCATCTCTGAAAGATTTAATTTTCTTGTCTATGAACTGTAAATGTTTTTAAGGAAACTGTTAGCCTTTTGATGCAACAAAAAATGCATCAAAAAAAGCGTTTTCTGGAGAAATGATAATTCCAAACTTGCCTACAAAGGGTTTAATTCTCCTTCACTTGGGAATTCTGTAACATCTCTGGTAAATGACACATTTGGATATTGTATTCTGTGATCAGAAAACCAAAACAAGCTTGAAGACAAACCTTTCTGGTGACTTATCAGATTGCAAGTAATGGGAAATCAAAGCAGCTTGCAGAATTGTAACAGATGTCTTGCTTCCCTGGTACAAATGTAGGAGTGGGATGAATTGCAAAAATAATGGACAAATGAATAAAATACTGTTTGTATTGCATTAAGAGCCCAAAATATTCCCAAAATTTTTATCCATGTGCAGCTCACCTTAAGTTTGAATTCTGTTTTGTTTCTTTATTCTTCAGACTAATAATAATAATAATAATAATAATAATAATAATAATAATAATTGATTCTAAGGGCTAAGGGGGCTGGGGTTGTTTAGCATTGAAAAGAGAAGGCTCGGGGGAGACCTCACTGAGGCCTTCCAGTAGTTACAGAGGACTTACAGAAAAGATAAAGAATGACTTTTTACATGGGGAATTAATGACATGACAAGGGGGAATGGTTTTAAACTGAGACAGGGAAGGTTTAGGTTAGATATTAGGAGGACGTTTTTCACACAGAGGGTGGTGATGCACTGGAACAGGTTGCCCAAGGAAGTTGTGGATGCCCCATCCCTGGAGGCATTCAAGGCCAGGCTGGATGTGACTCTGGGCAGCCTGGTCTGGTGGTTGGCGACCCTGCACAGAGCAGGGGGGTTAAAACTTGATGATCATTGTGATTCTTTTTAACCCAGGCCGTTCCATGATTCTATGATTCTAACTATCACCACAATTTCCTAACTTGTTAATCTCTTTAGAACAGCCAGTTAGCACGAATTAAAAAATATCGGGAAACAGTAACTCAGCAGAAAACTTTTATGTGAGGTGTACTTAAATTTAGTTTTTAATAGAATAAGTGGAAATTTTTCCAGTGATTTTGGATGGTGCTATAAAGCCATATGCCACAGTGATTCCTCTTACCTTTGCACTAATCTATTTCATACATACATACTCTAGAAATTGCTCTGCATTTGTGATTTTTATAGAAATTCAAGAAGCTGTGTTACTTAGCTGCACAGTAATTAAACTATATGGTCTTTGTAATGAATCTATATTGTCTTTAGAAGAACAGAAAATTTCTGTTCTCAGTGTGCGTGTAGTTTCAAAATCCACCTTTTGCAATTTCCAGTCACTCAACTTCATAAAGCAATGTCTTGGCGAGAGTAATTCAGCATATTTTATTACATACAGCATCTCCAGTGAAGGAAGTGCAACACAACCAAATACTTTGTCATTGGTGCTCACATGAAAAACTGTTTATCGACTAATTACAGCCAAAGATTTATTTTATCTTCTTCCCTGCAACCAATCCCTTTCCAGCAGTGTCATCAACATGCATGGCCCTACCACAGTGTATAATTATCTGAACAGGCTGTAAGAGTAAGTTGTGAGAGGTATTCTGCTACAGGTAACATATGACTCTGCAGAGCATCCCACCTGCAGTGGCTTCAGCAACTGCAGGCTGTCACATGAAAAGCTTCCAAGCTGCTCAGCAGCTTTGAGACTACATCCTGCTTTCTTACGTCCCCTCATCCTGATTTCTGGTTTCATGCAGTTTTGATTCAAAGAAATCTGCGTTCTGTCTCACAAGCCATTCAACAACAGTAAAACAGACACTTAGAAAATGGTACCTGTATTTGTTCTGAATGTAGATTGAAATGCTTGGAACTCAACTTTAACATTACTCACACTTTCTCCTACACTATTATATTTCATGCTTTGTTTTTTTTAGGCAAAAAACTATTTCAACTGCCTCTTCACAAGATGTGATGACCCCTTCACTTCTTAGATAACAATATGAACAATCTCATGAATGAAAGATTGTTTTCAACTTTCACCTGTATTACTGCATGGAGACAAAGACTGGAAGAGGTGTTCAGCTTTCCCTAGACCTACTATTTAATATGAAAAAACAGACATTTCTAGCCATGTACATGCACAGTACATGCACAGTTTTCTCTTGCTCAGTTCTTGCCCACACTGAAAAGCCAGCACGTAACACTGGCACATCAGGAGCACTAGTGAGGGACAACTCGTTCTTCCTTTCTGCCCTGGTTTTATCAGTATTCCCTGTCATGGCATCATGCAGCAGACTGTCTGACGCTTAAGCAAGCTTCCATTTTCTCTTTTGGATCTCTCATAAGTTTTTGGAATGTTCAGTTGGTAATTATATTGTTAATACAAATACTCAGTATTTATATTTACAATATCAGGAGGAACTCTTCCCCAAAGCCAGAAAATACTGACTGGCAGGGAGCATGCAGGGACTTGGGTGAGACCTTAGAGAAATGGGTCCCCCCGGTGTCACGGAATCTCTCTCCTGAACATCTGCAGAACCCTGAAAACTTAGACAAATATTGAAGTGGGGATGTTTGCAGCTCCTACAGATCTAAGGAGGCACAAATTATTTGGGGCCTGAGTTGTACTTACCGAGCCTTATTCAACACTATTCCAGAAAAGGAGAGAGTCTCCAAAACTGAGCAAGAGAGTCTCTGAATCAAAAGTGAGTCTCCGGACTGAGGTGGAGTCTGAACTGAGAGGGAGACTCTTCAAGTCAAAGGATTCTTTTAATCAGGAGAGAGAATCTCTGAACCAAGGGTGAGAGTCTCTGAGCTGACAAAGAAAATCTCCAAGGTAAAGGGGAAAGTCTCTGAGCCAAGGGATAGAAAGTCCAAACTAAGAAAGAGAATCTCCAAACTGAGAGAGAGAATCTGTGAATTGAGGGAGAGGCTCTCTGAGCCAAGAAAAAAATCCTCCAAGCCAAAAGGGAAAGTCTCCAAGATGAGGGAGAGAGAGTCCCTACTGAGAGAGAACCTCTGTTTCTCTTCCAAAATATCATTCATAACTTCTTGCAAGGTGGATTTTCATACATATTAGATATTTATTGTACTTTAATTTCAGTAGCAAGTCACATAAATGATACTATAAGTAATTGTGAAGGTGACGTTCATCACTCTTTTAAGAAGCTAAAAGGCATGTTTTTCTATCTCCTGCTTCTATTATCAAAGACTGCCTGAAACACAAACTGGACAGCTTTGAAAACATTGTATTCCTTATAATTGCCAGAGATCTGGAAGTCAGATTTCTGGATCTGATGACTGCAAAGAATCCTCGGAGCTCTCATTCACCTCTTTCTCTTGTTTTCTCTTTTTTTTTCTTTGTTGATTTTATTCTTTGTCTATTCATGTTTGGTACTTTGAGAAAAGTTTCTCTTCTTGTTTCCCACTACAATGATTGAGGTACAACCTGATTTCCTGTGGAAATATTATCTCAGAAGATTGAATGATTAGTCCACTATAAAATACTTTTATCCTTTTTTATCAGTAATATTTTACTATTTAGAGTTTATACTTACGCTGAGGCAGAAAATCGCCTTTCAAGGCCATTCAATGGCTTCCAGGTTACCTAACTAGACATAGTATATTTTAAAATTCTATGTATAATTTCAAGATGTCAGAAGTGAGCAATTGAAACAGAATATATTTTATGAATGCTGGTTTATTTTGAAAATTGAACACTTTTAAAGATTTTATTGAAGAGATCTATAACAGGACACTAAAATTACAGGGCATCATATTATGTAGTTTTTTGGCAATTAAATATTTATTTATAACCACTGCAGGTTGAATTGTAAACATCATCAAATTACAGGTATAATAACACAATTTCTTCATCTCCACTGGACAGATATATTTTTTCAAAGTTAAATCTGACATTAGGATTAGGATGAAAATTGTTAAGCACTTTAATGTTTGCCACTGTCTCTGGCAATAAAATATGATGCTGCACAATTGTACAACAAAGTGGAAAGTAAAAACCTGCGTGTCTTAAGTGCAAGCTACTGTACTGAACGTTTTCAATAAACCCAAATTTGGTTTTCCCCTTTTACAGAAATATATGGCTTTATTAACTGTATAAGTTGTGCTGTAGTAGATGTAGACTCCATGTCCTGATACTGCGTACACATCCTGTTTTTTTTCACCTTTTACTTTAGGATTGACTAATCCTCTTGAAAAGCTTAGACTCCTAGTTTAAAAGGAAAATGTAAAAGACTTCTGAAACATCCTTCTTTTCTTCCCACTTCAGTTGATGACTCAGGCCAACACAGTACTTCTCCAAATCTATTTTCAGTAAGCATTTCCTCATTTGCAAAAAAAAATTAAAACACACAAAATTACCTTCTACTTCCCTGCGCAAATCTCAGACTAATATACTACAGCTCAGATCTTTGTTGGAAATCAAGTTTCTCTCTGAGATGAGGACACAATCACAGCTGTAATTGCCATCATACAGAAGGCAAAAGAGAAAGGGAGTGTGCAAGGCATAACAGGGGCCCTCACTGGCAGTTCTGTGTACAAAGCAGAGGTGGAATCAGACAAGCTTAAAGGTGAGATCAGCAAGTCTGGGACTCTGTGGATCCAACATCTTGCATACATCTTGGTCATTCCTCACCAGGGGTAAAGGAGTCAGAAAAATGAACCAGAAACTCCCCGGAAAAGCACTTTCCCTGTAACTCTCAGTATTATGCATGCCAGGGAGGAATCTGAAATTTTTAGAGAAATGTGTTTATTCAGATAGCGCAGATGTGGTCACTAAATCTCTGTCCTACATGTCTCAATAAGGAATTCTGATATCTTCAGCCCTAGGATATAGGGATATATTTGCAAGTTAAACCATCAATATGCAAGCAGTGCAACTCTACTCCATAAGCTTTACTATAGCCCATGGCTACACTAGCAGCTGCTGCCAAAGTAATCCTTCCTAGACAGCTACTTTTCCCTCGGCTATGGATGTTATTGGACCATTGTTCATATCAGTATCTACTCCAGGCAGTTTTTCAGCTCGCACTGCCTATGAAAGAAGAGCCCTGCATAGCATAGCACATAACACAGTCAGAGAGACTTACACACCCTTTTAATGCTCATCTATGTGGTATCTCAATTAAGCTTCAAAAAAGTTAAAAGCTCACCTATATACATAATTGAAATAGACATGGACTGCAAGTTCCCACAGAGCCGCAACAAATAGATGTGCAGAATAGCTTGAACTGAATCTCTTATTCCTTTTCCTGTTTAGCTCCTCAAGGTTCACTTGCTCTTGTAGAAGGAGTACAGTAGCATTAATTCTTATTCTTGGTTGGCCAGTGACCCACTGTAATGAGTATCCTACCTCTTTCCTTACTGTCACTTTCCAGCTGGATTGCCTTTCACCATCTTTAGCTTTTTCAGCATCAGCCCTTATAGTAGTGTTTCTTCAAAACAAAATGGTTGAATAGCAAATATAATATCCCGACTCAAGTCACAACACTGTGTATGAAATGAAACACTATCAAACCATGCACAGCATCAAAATTGTGCTTTGTGTTGGATTCATCAAGTTTATCAGAGAGAAAGCCAAGATAGGAAAAAAGGATATGAAGACAGTCAACTAATTAAGCAGCTTTTTTCTGGAATGATTGTAGAACAGACTGCCTTCAGGCACTGCAAGTTGAAAATAATTTGTAAAAAGTTCTGATACAACACAGTCTGCAAATAAAGCAAAATGTACTGGAAATTAGCATGTTAATAAAAACAAATGACATACTAAAACTGTACATACAAAAATATGAATGGGTTTTAATGAGTGTTCTAGAATAACCAGAAATAAACCTTTGTACTTTTAAAATGAGAAATATTTGGCCATGGTACAGACTACTATCTTGCTGTATATTTGTTTTCTCACAGTCCTATCCCCCTACCTCTCTTTCCAATAACTTGCACATCCATTAATAAACGTTGAAGAAATCTGGTATAGCAGTAGGGCTCTCCAAAGATAACTCAGTCACTTGTGCTTCCAGAAATAGATCTATCGATACAAATTTGATGCTTTGATTTCCTCATGTGAATGATTGAAATACAAAAAAAAATGTTGTCCTGCAGATTCATATTGTATTAGGCTCCAAGGAGTTCACAGGAGAGAGAGGGAAAGAGCTTGTAAACACTCGAACTATGGAAAATGCTTCAGAGGGATCTACACAGCAACCACAAAACATATGTGAATGAAATCAGGGTTGATTAGAAAATTCCATGTTCAGACAAGGATATCAGAAAGAAGAGGGGGAGACAAAGGGAACTGTAGAGATTGCATCAGTGGAAATAAGGAAATCAAGTCTTAACAACCAAGTGGGAGAAAGAAGAATTCAGAAATGGAAGGCATAAAAACAGAGAAAGTAAAAAATATATTTTGGGAATGTTATAGTGACAATGGTAGAAAGTAATTGTAGTGATTAATAATGGAGTTTCAGACAGCACAAAACAATAGGGAAACAAGATTAAAGATTTCAGTTATGAGATTCATTTTTAAGATGTTATGCAAAGAGAGAAATTTAAGGAGACTAGAAAAGTGCTAAAAGGAGGCAGGGAGAAGATCAGGAGAGCAGCACCACACAGTATGATCCTCAATTATGGGCATGGCTGTTAACCCAACTAAGGATGTTCTACCTTTTGTGATCTAACTGGTGTCTTTCATACTATCTTTATAGAGCTTGGGAATAAAATTTTAAATTACATCAAATCCCAGAAAACTATTAAAGTTCTTACAGTTTTGCTCACTATTAGTACAAGAAAGTTGAAAGTTTGTGAGTAAGATACCATTCCCTCACTAACTGGCAGTTTTTGGAAACAGATTCCTACTATTTAATGAATAAAACGACATGCCCTTCAGTTGGTACAGTTGAAGAGAAACTTCAAATGCATGAGAACAGAGTATAGTCAGCCTAAAATGGCATACTGTGAGAGAGAGACAGCAAGGAAACAAGACTGCTCTTTGATTTACAAATGCTTCTCAGCAATGAATTCGTTTCAGGAGCAGAAGGCAATCTCTTCTGGAGAAACAAATAAGTAAAAAGCAAAACAGAATAAAGAGCCAGAATGTAAACTAAACACTTGGCTGGCTCAGAGCCTCCAATTTGATGTCTCAGGTTATAAATAATCGAGGGCACTTGTATTATCCATGTTGTAGAGCACTGGTATTCATGAATACTTAAAAATCCTTTGACAACTGGTAATGTTTCATCAACCAGAAAGTACAAAAGGCAAATTAGTGTTGTTTTTTCATCACTCTTTTTGGGCTGAAAGATCAAAGAGTTTCTCATACTGGCATAGACCTTGTCAGTCATTTTCCCTGCTTATACATAAAGATGTATTTCTGCAATATGACAATGAAGGCTGGCAGATGTTAAAAGGAAAGTTACCCCCTACAGAAACTGTAACTTCAGGAAATGAAGTCTCTTATGAGTATTTTATAAAAAGATTTAGTCTTATTTCATGTTTATTTTATTATTTCATACCGAGAACTGGACAAGATTTTTTTTTATTTATTTATTTATTTTTTTTGGTGTGTTTTACATCTGGCGTCTTTCAATGTTTTGTTTTTTAACATAAGAACGGCAAATTACTAGCTCTAGCACAGAACAGTTCTCCAAAATGTAACATTTTATATACAATATTTAATAGAATTACAATATTAATTTAATTACAATATCAAGCATAGCAAAATGCAGCAGAATTGAAATAGTATATTGTATTTTATGTTTAAATGGGATAATACAATTTTATGCACTATAGTTTAACATAGACACTTTTGAACAGTAGATTCCCCTGATGGCACAAAGTTGTCTGTGAAGAATTTCAGAGAAACCCTTTGTCACTGAAACTATAGAGCGATGTCTGCAGTCTAAGAATTATCCTTTTTCCCTTCAGTGTCCACCTCTGGATGAAATCTTGTCTTAAAACTGCAAATCTGCATATGCCCCTGCCTCCCACGCAAAGCACTTCAAATTACAATTTCCATCCTAAAAAAGTTTATGTGCATCTTTTTCCTTTTAATTCAGATCTTCAGAACTATGTGTTAGTGATCATTATGATCACTAAAGAGATAAGGAGGAAATTTAAAACCATACTAGCAGCACAATATCTGTTGTACTACAGTCATTTTCTCTCTCACCAGACTATCCACTTTCCTCAGCTGCTGTCTCAAAATATGCACATGCCAATGCATGCATACCTTAAAGACTCAAATGGAAAAAGTGACCTTCGCTTTCTGCTTACAACAATCCAAAGGTGAAAGTAGTCCTGAATGGACACCTATCTCCATCACTTGTTTGGGACTGCAGCTGTGTGTGACAGTAGGGTTTTTTTACAGCCATTTCTATGGGAAATTTATCTGCTGTGGGCTGGGTGTCTGTAGCCTGTGGCGACATAAATGTACTCCCATGTCTGCAGCTTGCTTGAGCCTGCTGCCTCAGGACGTCGATACACAGGTCTGACAGGGACAGCCGGTGTTTTTGGGCCTTGTATCACCCTCCGAAACCAAAGCTGCACCCTGCCTGAAACAGTGGTGAGGCAGGATCTATGAGCTGTACTTTGAACAGTTGCCTACTCAAACAGGAACTGACTACACTATAAAACAGGATTAGATGATGCATTATGGGTTTTGTGGAAGCGATCAGACAAGTATCCACTCTACCTTATATTTAACATTCATCTGATGAGTTTAATCGAGAGTATAAGCTCTCTTTGTGTGACAAATTGGCTCTGGTTAGCATTTCCTTTAATCTTTCTTAAGAAATGGCATTACAATGAAAATACAGTTTTGCAAGAACTGGAATTCTAAAGAACTGCAGTACTCAAAGCCCAGCAAAAGGTGCAGAGCTAAAAATAAGAATGGCTACACAGAGAAATTGCTTTTCAGATTTCAGCCATATAAAGATTATTCTCTGCCAGTGAGATGTGGCCACTTCTGAATAATTCACAAGATATTCTGTGCCACATAATGTATGCAGAAATGTTTTTTTATGTCTGATGTCGGAAAGGGCAAGTGAAGAACAGCTCCTGTCTTCCACCCAGCTGAAACTACAGACCAAATCTGAGGAAAATGGAAAGCTGGAAACAAGTTAGCAAAACAGCTACCATCTTTTTCCAAAACAAAATACTTGGAAGAAATTTAATTAAAAAAAAAAGAGAGAGAGACATAGACTACCTTTCTCTCTCACTCAATCACAAGGAAAAAAAAACCGTGGCTAATTATTTATAGTAAGGACAAATAAGTAAACAAGTGTTGTTTGGCTTCATGTTTTGCTTTGGCCTTCACTTGCAGACTTCTTTATTTCCCGGCTGTAAGTGGTGTGCTGGTGACAGTGTTGCATAATATCTCTGCTGTTTGTTAATGACACTGCTTTTACAGTTTTATTTGCTTTTGTTAAGTTTATTATTTCAGTATTGGCTGAGGCTTTCCTCCTCACACTTTCTCTGTAGTTTTCTACTGTGCAAGATTTCTTTTTGGGTGTTTTTAATTTGATTATTATTATGCTTCTCAGATTTTCTTCTCATAACTTAAAAGCCCAGCTCTACAAATACTATGTTAATTTTTCTGCCCAGGTAAAAAAAGGGAAAAATATTTATTACATAATGACTAGAAAACTGACAAGAAATGAAGCGGTCACTGTCATCTGCAGCTAATGGCCTTAGTGACTGAGCCATTTTTCAATCTGCTTGTACATAGCTAGAACCAAGAGGTAGCTTTCCAATGACATGATGAAAAGACTCCATCTGCAAGCTATTGCCTTGCTCCTTACCTGGAACTAATGGAGGCAATTTGCATCTCAATTTCCTGGGGTTGCTTGTCTTGCAGCGCTGAGATCTTGACCTGTGGGGTAAGATGCCAAGCTTCAGTGTGATCTCACTTGTTTGAACGGAGCGCATTGACACAAAACATGTGCCCACAGAGCACTGGAGGAAATAATAGGGTACAATCAGTTTCAGATATTCTCTCAGGTGGATAATTACTCCATGTACTAGTTGTATACAGAAAGTCTTTTCCAAGATACACTACCAGAAGAGTAGAGCTTACATGTATACAAATGTATCAGAAATGTTCATGTACCATGTTATATTTTAATAGTTAGTAGCAGAAAACACACGTACACATTGCAGGTAAAATTACACACAGAAAAAACACAAACATTGTGAGACCCCTGATCAGGACGGAAGTTGTGTTACTCAGCTCTATGTAAAGATGAGTTTGGTTTACGTGGAGGAAATATTTTAGAAATTTTCATTTTTCGAGATTGACAACAGCATATTTGTATGGCATCATTTTTAAAACTGTTGGCCTGAACCTGTGTCTACTAAAAATGAGTACACATAAAATAAGCATTTGAGCTTCCAGTATAGGTAATCATTATTATGTTGCAAGGAAGAATTTTTACATGTGATTTGATTATTACTTTTTCCCTTTTTTGGTAGATGACAAATATCTCACTGTCTAAATGTACTTCTTATCTATATCTAGACATTTTACAATCATCACTTTGCTGGTCAGTTTTCACCATCTATTTCTACTCCTGTAATGAAAATCATAGACTCAAACCATATGCAGAATTACGTCAGTACAAATCCAATTTTCAATTTGTGAGAATTGACACAATGTAACAGAAGGAAAATCACAGAAGAGCCTCACCATTTCTGCAACTATCAGGGCTTTAAATTCTGGGATTTTGAAATACCATATGATCACAGAGAAGTTAAATTCAAGGGCGTTCACAAAACACCTGGAATCAGAGCAGGTACCGCAAATAAAATGGTTACTTTCAAAGGCTGGGGAGAGGAGGGAGAAGCTAACATCAGAATTGCTAAGGAGGGATAAATCTGGGGAAGGCAGAGCTGTAGAAGAACTTGCCTTAGCCATTTATTGATTTTCTGATGTAGTGAATAGCACAGAGGAGAAGAGATTTAGAATTGAACCTAAGAGAATGGTGGTGTTCATGCAGCAGTAATTAGAGGTGAATTATCAGGCTGTAGAGAGGGGAATATCTGTGGATAAAAGTCCCAGGCTTTTAGAAATTATTATTTGTAGGACTGGAGAAGAGCGGTCTCACCCCTGAATGGTCCATTAAGCTTTGAGCTGCAAGGGGAATTGGCAGAGAGGCTTATAGATAGAGATGGAGACTCATCAGGCTAAGGTGAACACTGAGTATGAAATCCATTTACACCAATACTAATGGAGAACTCTAATTTCAGACAAGTTTGTCCTCATCTTTTTGAAACAGAAAGGGCAATAGTATTTTAAGACGTTATTGGCTGTCCTATTTCCTTTCCCTCATTTTAAGAAAGGAAAAAACTACTTTATTGTCCATGGAACTGTATTCCACTGTCACCCTGAGCTTCTCAAGCTACTCACAGGATTGTTGCATTACTGCTGGGAACATATCAGTCCTACTTTGCATGTGTGGGGAGGAAATGCGGCACAAGGGAGATGAGCTGAGATTGCCTAATTTGAAGATAAGGAAAAATGCTGGTGTTGCTGTGAGCTAGTGCATTTTAATATTCTAAACTTAACATGTTTATGTTATGTTGGATTTTGTGAATTCTTTACAACAATAACAACAACAACAACAAAAGTACCATGCATTCACCATGCATTTCATAGTCTTACTACATCTGATCAATATTATGCTTACTCCTATGCCAAAGTTGAACAAGTTCCAAATTGTTACTGGAGAAAAAAAAAATCAATGTGAGATTTTACTTGGATTGAATTTCTTAGGAAAGATGCATTACTTAGGAAAGAACTTTGCACTGACTTCCAAAATTTCTGTATCTTGTGTAAAGATAATAAATAAATAAAACCAAAACCTTTTAGTAATAATCTCATTTGGTGATAGTTCCATGGTCTTTGTTGTTTTTTTGTTTGTTTCTTTGTTTATGAATTTTCAGTAAACTGTCATTTAATATGTCCATACCTTAAGTGCGTAAACCTGAATTATGAAAGAGTTTCTTGCTGTTAATGCCACGTGAGACCTGTTTTCTCTCTGTGGGGTTTTTATCATTCTCTGCAAGACATCAAATTTTTCAAGCTGTGTCAGTGCCATTAGGAATCAAAGAACAGATTTTGATAGCATCTGAGACCGAAGATGGCTAGATGTAGATATAAGGACTGCATATCTTCACCACTAGAAATAGTAACATGCTTATTCTAAAGCATGTGTGTGCATGTGATGCCATGAAAAAGTAGGATTTTGAATTATATTCCTATGAGAAAACACTGGGGAGTAAGATGAATAAATAAAATTAAGGAATACAAATCAAAATCCAAAAACGGTAGTGTCTCATTTTTCCCTCTTGATGAAAAAACGTAAGTGTAATTAAAAACAAAACAAAACAAAACAAAACAAAAACAAACTTTTTTTGTGCTTTCTCTCAGAATGATAACAGTATTTTTCCATCTTTCCTTTAACCAACCTGCTTGGTCCATGAAACTATGAAACTAAGAGAAGGTGTTGTCATTCTGTTTTATGAGAAGCACATTTTAACCATATAGAACTCTTCTATTTGCCTGAAAAAATCATTGGGAGACAGATGGATTTTTTCTGCTCCAGTACAGAATGCTATCAAGCAAGCTATTATGCTCCCTTTTATGAAAATAAGTTGTTTTTCTAAGCTTAAAATAAAACTTAGTTGCTTGAAGCTACTCTCTTATTCTTAGGTATATTATGATACCAAAGCAGAAATATGTTTTCTTTCTCTTGAACATATCTATCTTGTCTGAAGTCAACATGGAGATTTCCACTGATTCTTGTCCACTCACAACCAACATCAAAAAAACGAATACCTCTCTTTTCCTACTCTCCAAGAAAACTCAGGTCTTGCTGAACTGGAGACATAAATTGTATAAACCAGCTTTCTACAGCTATGGGTGCAGTTAAGAAACAGAAGCATATTTTACATATGAAATAGGAATCAGACTGGTTTTGAAATGTACTTTAACACCCCTAGAAAAAAGATTGTGTCTTGACAGCACATTGTATTGCCTAGAGGATATCTATCTTATAGCTAGTTTCAGATTTTGCTAATATGATACTGCAGAGTTTGGGTTCTTTTTCATTCCTGTGCTTCTTTCACAGTCAGTGTTGCAATGGAATCCAAGAACAGTCATTTTTTTTTACATTTATTGCCTATTCTTTTATATATGTTTAAGACACGAGCGGTAAAATTTTGCTGCTAACATTAAAGAGAATCGTGATCACAAGACAGAGCTACTTTGAACCAAAATTCTTCTCATCAGCCTTTCAATGCAAAAGTTGCTTGAATAAAAAGTGTCTTCAGAAATATGGTGTGAAAGATATATTCCTGTAGCACAAAGAGATTAGAAAAGAGTTTATTAAACTTCACACTTCTTGGGAGAGAGAATTGAAATGGAATTCAATTTTTTTAGATGAGCAATCAGGAAGAAAGGGTTTATAAAGAGAAAACATGCAGCATATCTCCCTGCTGATATATGTGCAAACAAAATCTTTCACTGTGACAAGACAGTGAGATGCAGCTGAAATGTGAAAGGACTATACGTGAACTGTAAAAAGGCTTGATTCTGGACTTACAACTGTTAATATCATCAAAATCATGGAAAATGAAACGCATGTGTGTGGAGTGGGGATGTGGAAGTCAACCCTCTCTTCCAAGTAATAGTCTAGAATTAGAACTATGAATAGATTTAAGCTGCGATTTGAAAAGGAAGAAACATGAGTTTCCTTGTTGCATTGCTATTTCTGCAAGAAAAGCATCCACTTAGCAGCAGCACTACAGATCTAAGCGCAGTAATAAACCTTTTAAAGTGTCACTTTTTTCAACACTGGTCTAATGATAAGAGAGAGAGAGAATTGCAGAATTCATTCTTTATTGTACCACTTAGCTCCCAGAAACTTCATCAAAATCAGGAGGGACCCTTCTTTGCTCTGATTACCTGACCTAGAATCTCTAATCCCCTTTCATTAAAACCATGCCATTTTGTTTCCTCATGAATTGCCTTCTGTGCTTTTGGAAATCACCAGGCACAGACACAGCGCAGATCTGAAGGCTAGGCCAGAGCTCAGCTCTGGCACCTGAATAGCACCACTCTGCACTGAGGCAGCTGTTGTTCGGATGTGAGACATAAAACTGACATCCGATTAATGAATGATAGCATTAAAAATTTCACCATACTTGATTAAAACATCTGCTTAGACTTCAAATGAGGTATACTGCTTTCTTCAATATTTCAATAGCCCTTAATAGCATGTCAGTGTTATTCAAAACTGATAAGAGATGTACTTGCATGAATGCATTTGTTTTATGTTCTGTCTTTCCCTTTAAAGTGTTTCCAGTTGAGCTTCTTTCTTTCCTTTATTTATTTATTTAGCAATACTAAACTTTCATGTTAGTGTTAGGGAAATAAGAGTGATAGTAAAGGAATTTTAACATTTTAAACATGTCATTTGTTGCTCTGTTGGGACTTATGCATCCCTCACAAGAGGTGAGGTAGCAGTCAAATCAAAAGCACAAGAAGTGCAGACTTGAAAGACCTCTTCTCCACTCCCCGATATCAGGCAGGTCAACTCAAACACCCTGTCCAAAGGACAGCTGAATATATGCATTTCACAAGCACTGCTGGTCTTTGTATTGGTAAAATGTTGGCTAAAACTCATCTGTGTTACGGCTTGACCACTGGATGATAAACTAGATGTACTCTACAGTTTTACATTCATGCAATCCAGAATTCCCACAGCAGTACACTGATCCAGTTTATCTTAGAAATCAGGAGCTTCTGAAGATTTGCCATCTGGAAGTGTCTACAGCACAAAATGTCTGAAGCTCTCTCTGCCCACATGGGAGAGGGCATGTTACGTCCATTGCCAGGAGGCTATCGAAATTTGCATTCTGCTTTAGAGCCAGAAGTGCTCAGGGCCATAATATTTCTCTCAAAAGCCTGCTGGAAGCTGAGTCACACTGCTGGACTCAGTGGTGAAATGACGGAAAGCAGTGACTGTGCCAGTCTGTGCGGTGTAGAAGATCCAGGGCCTTTACGATTTTATCCCAAGCAAAACCTTTTATGATGGAGTTATCTCTGTGAATGTGTTCCATGGTTTTCAGCATGCCTGTTGTTTCTTCTCACTCCAGTAGCTGCTCAGGATAATTTTAAATCTCTGGAACTGGCAAAAGGCAAAGCTGCTGCCCTAGCACCCAGTTCAGCTTTTCAAACTCAGAAGCTTTTTTGCCTTGCCAGGAAAAAACAAAAGTTGTAGCTGGTTGTGATCACTCTCTGATTAAAGATGCTGTGAAAGAAAATCCCTGAATTTTCTGCTAACACCATATTCAGCAGAACAAGTGATCTGATTTTTCACCGCTCTTTCCCTTATGAGAACTGTACATAAAACCAAGAAGTGAAAATATCAGACGGTTTTAGAGTCAGTTTTTGGAAGTGTGCAATCCTGTTGGAAGCGTGTTGTCCATCCAGAGCAATGTCCTCTTCATAACAAGGGATGCTATTCTTGCTTCAGAGCTTGCTTAAGCTTGTCATGCAAAATACTAACAATGGTGATTTCTTACCCTGTAAAATTCAGGATATGTTTTGGTGCAGAAATTTCATTTGTCCAGACTTACTATAAAGCTACATCTGTGAAGAAACATACATAAAACCAGTCTGAACAATTTGATTTTAGCATATCCACATTCTTGCTTTTTTTTCTTCTTTCTTTTTTCCTTTCCCATCCCCTTGGCAAAGGTGGGTCAATGAATGCTTCAGCTGTCTAAATATACCCTAAGCAAAACCTAAGGAGGATTGCCTCATATCTCCTGCCTGTCATGCAGCATTCAGAGTAAGGATACTTATGCAAGTGTACAGCTAACCCAGGATTTTTGACTCCAAAGAGTCTGGTTATAACTCCACAGGATGTGTTATGGACAAAGAATTGGAAATTATCATATAATCATATACTCATAGAATCATAGGATGGCTTGGGTTGGAAGGGATCTTAAAGCCCTAAAGATCATCTGGTTCCAATCTCTCCCAAGAATTGCTTAGTCTGTCAGTCATCATACTCTGAACCTTTAAATATTATCAATTAGTTGTTCTTTGAACAGAGTCAAGCATAAGGTTCCTAGCAAATATGTGTGATTACATGTTTCTCTGCAGGAGATAAAGGTTTTTAAAACCAAATTCCAGAACAAAGTTTATTCACAAAGGTGCAATGTCTTTTCATGATTCAGTAAAGTACGTACAAGTTTATTCTGTGAAGTGTTATCCTAATAAAAACATACTGCTATTCTGGTAGATTATTACATATTCTGATGCTAGGGAATGTAATGATGCTATATATGATATTCTTGGCATTTCGTGGGTTAGTACTGCAAATCTCTCTTGCGAAAACATTAACTGTATATAGCCAGCAATACT
>JAOWBP010002559.1:16464794-16514633 GCA_028571105.1 Tragopan temminckii | reverse complement strand
GTGAAGATGAGTTCCCAGCGCACTTTGGAACAGGTTAGGCAGTCTCACTTGTAAGGGAGTTAGAGGACTGCAGTGCTCGATGAAAAGAAGTTCCATCTGGGACGATAGCACAAAGCCTTTTTTCAAGGGCTACCTGAGAAAGTGACTCAGTGATGCCAGTCTTTATATCAGCCATACCTCCCATTTATTTTTATTGATTCTGATGTGCTACTTAGCAGAATGTATCAAGAGCTCTAATCTATATTCAGTGCTGCACAGTTGCTAGCCCCAAGATGTGATCAATTTCTCATTTTTTGTTTTCCTCTCTTTCATTTTAACAGTCAAGGCTTAGAATAATGAAAGAGGTTAAGCAGATGTTCAAATAAGTCTGAAACATTTGTTTGTTGACTGATACACGCTCATGGTGCAGTATAAATAACAAATAATGTTGCCAAGAATCACAACAGCATGTCCCCAGGGAACAAATAATGATATTTAAACCCTATTTCAGCAAAATACTTGAAAACACATGTACTTTCTAGAATTCACGTCTAATGTACTAAATCAAGATAGTCTTCAGTGTAGCTAGTGCACCAGAAGCAGGGATTTGCATGTGCAGAGCTCAGAAAGAAGGGAAGTAGATATAGTTTATGAAACTATGCATAAATCTGGCATCTGCAAGGAGGTTTGTGGGAGCTCCACAGAAGGAGGCCTGGGATGAGCTGAGAGAAAGATGAAAGTGTGGATGGATACACCAAGGAGCACGCAAGCAAGCATATCTTCCAGTTTCCACTGCGCTCCAACAAGACTGTGGGAAGAGAAGGGCAGAGAAAGAGACGCACTGCTGCCCTCCTGCTGGTGCAGCGGCATGAGATTCAGTTACAATGTCAGCAGTAGCATCAGTATATTTTTTTCTTTAGGCAATTAATGTGTCTACAAAATCTATCTTACTAAAATTATTAAGTAAGTAATTTTCTGTGAGCCACTGGACACTGAGCTTATCCCTGTTAGCACAAATAAAAATTAATAAGCCAAAAAAACACGCTTTCAATTCTCATGGCTTGTAAACGCAATAAATTTTTAGTGTCGAGATGAAAAAACGGTACATAGTGCTGAAAATTCACTATCTGGATCTTCTTTATTCCCTGCTTTAATAATGATCTAAACCTTACTTTAAATCCATGCATGGAAGTATAGGCAGCTGATGTTTTTTAAGACCCTTATTACTCTCCTTCTGTTAGGACAGCAGACTTTTCCACCTGGAGTTTGGCTGAAAATTATTGAGTTACTCCTCAGAACATAAAACTAGCATAGTAATCTACTTGATTCTTCATTGAAAATCAAATTACATCTGCTCTACAGAGCTATGCTATTTTTTTACTACTGATTAGTAAATTAAATGAAAAATTCTTCATTTCGTAACACAGTATGGAAGATGCTAACAAGGATGATAATACAACATTTTATCACTCTCAGTTATTTACTTTAGTGTCTTCTGTTATTTCAACTTTGCATGGAGATTTGCCATCATATTCTAGCCTTGTAAGATTTCAAGAATGATCTGTAAATTGGAGTAATAAACCCAGGCTCCTGTGAGATGAATATTCTCTCTGATAATAAACAGCCCTGGATACCCTTTAAAATTTAGTTGGAAAATATATTAGTCTTAATTGGTCTGAATAATGTTCTTTCTTTACATGTTGGTGAGATGTAGGTGATTAATACAGTGTTAATGATAGAAGAAAATTTGTCTTCTGCATCTACAATACTCAGCCAACTCTTATATGAAATCTCTCTTCAAAACTCAGAAAATTCCAGGTCAGGATTTTGAATGGCATCCTTGTTTTCCAAGTAGAGGCATATTCTATGTTATTCTTATGCAGAGTGATATCAAATGCTTTTTGTGTTGTTGTTGTTTTTGTTGTTGTAGTTGTTGTTGTTTCTTTGTTTTTTGATTTACGTAGGTACATTTTATTAATTTAAAAAAAAAAACAGGTGCTTGAAAGTTTTATTTACTTATTAGTATGTCTAAATGCTTACTGTTTTTGTTTGTTTGTTTTTTATCAAGAAGTAAAGAGAAACGTGTTACAATGACATAGAACAATCATTGCTCACAATTATAGGGTGCAATCTTTGCAATTGATTTTATTTAAGTGGTGAATAGTTCCTCACTATGAGATTTAATGTTGTTAGCATTCATTGAGGAACTGCAGGTATCATTTGCCTTTTCCGACTTCAGCTGTGTAAATCCAGTATATGATTTAGATGTCTCATAATTTTATTTTTACTTAACAAAGACAGATATCAATAGATATTTCCTTTTTAAGAATTTGTCTAAAATAAATAGAGTAAGGCCTATGAAGGAACTTCTTCCCACTGATTAAGCATAGCTGAAAATAGATTAGATGAATCCTACTTTGTGTGTTTTTGTCATTTACATTTTGTCCATTGTACAAGACGTGACATTAAACAATTTTCAGTTATTCCCTTCAACACCAGTAACAATATGGTTATTAGATTTTTTAAAAAAAAACAAGACAACTTGCTCATAATTAACAGATCCAGGCCATGAAATCATAGCCTCTTTAAACTTAATGTGAAATTTGTGAAATAATAGAGGCAATGTCTGGGACATTACTAATAGAATACAGATCTACTGCTAGTTCTTCAGTTCTTCCCACACTTTTTATTTGACATGCAAACTATTCTAGCTGGACAAAGTTATCTTAGAAATACACTGAATGCTTGTTTCTTGATCATGAATTATCTGCAATTACTTTGATTTCCATAAACGAGCACCTCAGATAGAATGAAAACTTTATGAAAGCTCAAGCCTATGCTATTTGGACCTTACAAGGCTTGTGAGTAACTTAGTGTATCCGTTGCTCCCTTAATTCTGTGATTTTATTTTTGATAATTTATTTTTACTTCTTTACTGGAGACAAATCATTTACTTCTATTTTTGTGTCTTATTTAAAGGATTAAGAGTACATAAATAGGCAAAAAGATAGCCTAGAAGAATTCATGGGTCTATATAAAAAATCTGGCAAAACGTTTCCAAAGTGTTCACAAGAGTCTTGTTTTGTCTTAAAAAAAAATAGCATTTCAGGACAATAAGAGTATTTTAGTTTCATGGCTGTTCTGTTACCGGTGTGATGTGAATGGATTGTATCAGCTTATTTTCCAGGAGAAAGTTATGTTTCATCATAAAATGCACCACCAAGACTGTCTTTTTGATGTCTCCATGGTCTGTCTTCAGAATATACTGTCATGGGCAGCATATAATACCATCAAAACTGATCTCAACTTTAATCATAAATCATTCTGTCCAAAAGATATCAGAATAGACGGAAGGAACTTAAAATACCACTATCTATATTGTATTGAAATTAAGGAAATAGAGAAAGCTTATTTTTCCCTTTCTATTATTTTTATATTTTTCAATATTACTAGATACTCTAGAAGAAAATTAATTTCTCATTAACATTTTTAAAGAGCTAAGTAAAGTAAATGCAAACTCATGCTGCAGGCCACCAAACCGTTCAGTTTGAATAGATTGAATAGTAAGTCTTAACCCTTCTTGTTTTTACATGATCTAATCAAACTGTTGGCATATATGAGACTGAAAAAAATAAATTCACAGCTAAAAGTTATGCTGTTTATATGATAGAAAGATCACTCTTACACTGAAAGATGTGAACAGCTGGAATAAAGAAAATGAGTTTGTTATAGTCCAACGTTGTCACTTCCCTTTATCAGTGGGCACTGTGTTTGTAGCTGCAAGGGAGAATTATCTATACAAGATGAACGCACAGTGTTTGGGCATGGCCTGCCAAATATCCTCTGCAACATAAAAAGAGGAAATGGTTCAGTGGTTTTTGCCCAAAGACAGTGAAATACATTACCCAAATATTGTCTATCATCTCTCATCCAAAACCAAGTCTGAAAATCTATCCCTGGGTGCAACAGATTGTTGTGTGTGACCCTCTGTGAAGGTTACCTCTCAGAGTTACCATTTAGAACAACCAACATATTTGCTGTTTCTCATTCTACCAAGGTTTCTGAAAGATTAGCTATCTTGCATGCTGTTTCTTGTGTCACAGGGTTTGGATTTCCTACTTCCTACTGTAATACTGTTTCTGCATTATTCTGATTTTCGTTATAACATACTAAATGTTTTAATATCATGGTGATATATATTTGGCAAGAAGATGGGGTGGAGGTGGAATGAGAAGCATGACTTCCTTTTTCTCAGTCATTATTTGTGCTTCATCCAGAACACTTTTAATGAGGCTTCAGATGAAATACATGAGTCTCATCCCCTTAAGCAATATTTTCAAGTACAGAAATATAAAAGACGAGATTACACAGTACTGGTTGTTAAAGCATGTATAATTGCTTGTGTTTTTTAAAAAACAAATAGAAGAATAAATTGTGTTTCTTAAAATATAATATTCTGATCGTTCAAGCATGACAAGAGAAACTATTTGTGCACACGTTATTACAATGTGGAGAAACAATTTGTATGCATCTGCTGTATTTACAGTACTATCTTTTCCAAAGATAAATTGCATGTATTACTGCTCATAGAAGACGTATGTACTGTAATATATTTTTTAATGTTATATTTTAAGGAAAACCAGAGGTCAGGATGCAAATTGGTGATTTTACAGTACCTTTAAATAAGAATTGTTGGAGTATGGCTAGATTTAAAGCTTGAGTGGGGCACTACCACAAGTCATTTTTTATAGTTTCCCACTATTTCCAGGCTTTGCAAAGTCATCATCTATAGACAAGGTTACTTTCTGCAAATATTTTACTGGGTTTTAGTGAAATGGGGTTTTAATGAAACATCCCAAGTATGAAGAGTAGAATTTGTAACATATTCCCTGTCCACTGTGAGATACTCTAGCAAGATGTCAGGAAGCACGGATGTGATCCTAAGAGGTTCAGAGCACCTTTAGCTCATGTTACAGCTTGTCCTAAGATTTGAGTGATGAGTGGCATTCTCCAGGGATTGGTGCTGGGACTGGTATTACTCAACATTTTTATAGGCAACATGGACAGTGGGATCAAGTGCATCCTCAGCATGTTTCCAGGCTGTACTAAGATGAGTGGTGCTGTTGATGCACTAGAGGGAAGGGATGCTATCCATAGGGAACTGGACAGGCTTGAAAGGTGGGCCTATGCCATCCTCATGAAGTTCAGCAGGACCAAGTGCATGGTTCTGCCCCTGCGTCAGGGCATTCCCAAGCCATTCGCAAGTTCTGCGGAGAATGACTTCAGAGCAGCCCTGAGGAGAAGGATTTGGGAGTGCCGGCTGATGAAAGATTAGCTGGCAATGTGTGCTTGCAGCCCAGAAGGCCAATGGTATCCTGAATTGCATCAAGAGAAGTGTGACCAGCAGGTCAAAGGAGGTGTTTCTGCCCCTCTGCTCTCGTAAGAACCCACCTGGAGTACTGCATCCAGGTCTGGGGTACAAGAAGGACATGGAGTTGTTGGAGCGGGTCCAGAGGAGGGACATGAAGATGATCAGAGGTCTGGAACACCTCTCCTACAGGGACAAGCTGAGAGAGCCTTATAGCAGCCTTCCAGCACCTGAAGGGGATCTATAGGAAAGGTGGGGAGAGAGTTTTTAGGAGGGCAGGTAGCAACAGCATAAGGGGGAATGGCTTTGAACTGGAAGAGGGTAGGTTTGGACTAGATATTAGGAAGAAATTCTTTACTGTGAGGGTGGTGAGACATCTGAATAGGTTGCTCAGTGAAGTTGTGGATGCCCCCTCCCTGGAAGCATTCAAGGCCAGGTTGGATGGGGCTTTGAGCAACCGGGTCTAGAAGGAGGTGTCCCTGCCTATAGCAGGGGAGTTGGAACTAGGTGATCGTAAAGGCCCCTTCCAATCCAAACTATTCTATGATTCTATGATTTTATGATTCTATGATTTCAGTCCTATTTCTCACCATACTGAGGTCCCTGGTTAATGTGTTTTCAGAAATGGAGGTGCTGATAAAGGGAGATCAGGCTCTGCCTGTCCAGTCATGCTGGGAATTCATTGCTGGAGGCTTCCCACAGAGAGGTCTGAATTCACTTTGCTCCTTATACCAAGAGGTCTGTCAGTCTGTGGGATAATTTCCCCCTGGGAGATAATTAGAGCTCCTGTCTGTGGATGCTTGTAAAACCTGACTGCACAAAAACATGAAAAACATTTCATAGAAACTATTCTGGAAAGATAGAAACAGTGAGCTAAGCTGGCTTTTCTCTCTGTGAACCTCTGAAAATATTTGTAGATTCAATAGTCTGCATATTTTCAGAAAGGAAAGAGACATCTTAAACCTTAACCCTAAAGGCTTAAATCATTGTGACTGCATGTCTTGCATGTGGACAGAATCTTCCCACTTGAGAGTTTTTCTTATAGTCAGTCACAAACAACAACAAAAAAAAACACAATTGAACAAATTCTGGTCAATCATCCTATTTATTATGAAATTTTTCTCTAGGAGGCTTTGGCCAGTAGGTTATTTCTTAAAATCTTGCCTGATTTTCAAAGACTACAGCTTTAGTCTTAATGTGGCCAAAGAGTCCATAGAGAATAATAGACTCTTGTGTATTACACTAAAGATCACAACTTATTGATAATGTAAATTACAAGTATTTAACATTTATAATGAAAGAGTTCAGGATAAATGACATACACATTGAAGCAACAACATTAATTCTGCTCTTGATTTTCCGAAAGATTGATCTGAATACACGAGGTAACAGCTGCCTGGTCAAATACCTTCAAAAATTCACCCTAGTACTATTAATAAGAGCTCTCAGTGAAGTGCATCATAACACCACAAAGATGTTACCACACTTCAGCAAGTAACACTGAGCACTGTTCAACATGTCTTGCTTCAGTGGAATTCTTCAGTTTCCCACAGAAAGGAAAATGAAACCTGTGTGCAGTGTGAACCAGCTGGCAGCTCTTTCAATTAGATAGGCATGAGCTACTGGTAAGATTGGACGCTCCTCCAGATGCTGCCACAATTAAAAAGAAAACAGTTTTCCTTATAATGAGACACCCACATAATTTCTAGATGTCAAGAGACTGGCATATTTTGACTAAAATAGATGCTTTCAGGGAAAAAATATAGAAGTGGTATCTTTTCTTGCCAAGGAGCTTGGTTTTTCCCCTAAACAGTGCTGCCAAAAAAAAAAAAAAAAGGCAAGAACAGAAATCCAAGACCAAAAACCTGGATTTGCTGTGAGAACTTCAATGGTAATTATAAGAATTGTTCAGAATGTAACGGCAATGAACTACTCTTCTTTAGATGAGCAAACATGTGAAGGCATTAAAATACCCACCAGGGGCTTTTGCTTGTGCTTTGTTAAGTATGCAGAATAGTGACAAACAAAACTCAGAGGATTCACAGGTTTTATTTCCTTTTCACTATGGCTGCAATTTGTCCAAATGAAAGCAGTAATCCAAAATTAAGTAAGACACCTTGTCCAGACTAGACGCTTGGTTTTAGGCTGCTTGATATTATTTCTCTCCTTCTTACACAGAAGGAAGCACTTTAAGTATCTGGGATTTCAGATGGAGAAACTGCATTCCTGCAGACCTTTTCAAGCCATTGTACCAGTGCAAAAAAAATAAAAATCCCAGACCAGATGTGAATCCCTCTTTGTGTAGCTCTACAAAATGTAGACACACTCCCACATTATAATTCTTGCTACATACTACTTTGCACTCTGTGCTGTTAGTTATCTACTCAGAAAATTTCCAGAATGAAGATGTAATCTACTGGAATGTGTGGCCAAGGGAGAGGCATCCTTTTTGTCCTGGATTTGGAGGATAGAATAGGAAAGATGCAGAAGAACTTCTTTATGGTGAGGGTGACAGAGCACTGAAACAGGTTGCCCAGAGAGGTTGTGGAGTCTTCTTCTATGGAGATATTCAAAACCCATCTAGATAAGTACCTGTGCAACCTGTTGTGCGTGCTTTAGCAGGGGGTTGGACTCAATCTCTTGAAGTCTCTTCCAACCCCTGCAATTCTGTGATTTTGTGAAAATGAAACAAAGAAAAAATAGGCAAAGGTAATGGATTATTTTACTGGCTATCAGATGGACATCAGTTTCCTTCTCCTGCATAGCCAATGCGTGGGTCATCACTATAAAATTAAGGTTTCATGGAAAGCCCTGTGTTGCTTTGGTAATCATCATCATCATAACAAATGGATAACAAATGCACGGAACCAAATTCTCCTCCATTCTGCTTTTTTTTTTTTTTTTTTTTTTTTTTTTTTTTTCTCTTTTATAGAAGAAGCACATATTTCTTGTTGATGAATGGTTCAGCACTCTTAACTATGAGAATGCAAACATCTCCTTCACTAATGTTACAAATTAAGAGGTGTCTCACCTACACTAAGGTGGCCTCCACCAGCACTGATTGAACTATAAGCCAAAGGAAGATGCCAGAGTTCAGAACATTGGTAGATTACTTCAGGTTGTTATATATGTATATCGAAATAATCTGCATTATGGTTAGTCAGTAACTATGAATTTCAATATTCTGCACCTCTATGAACTACTGCTGTATACTAATTAATTTAGTTATAGCATTAATAAAGAATACAAATATAGCTTATCTAGAATACTGTCTGTCTGTGATATTCCACATCTTTCATGTAGAATTTATCCTGCAATATACTTGTATCCAAGTTACTGGGTTTGCTCCAGTGCAAGAGAATGTCATCAGACTGTAACTGTGACCAGCCTGACAAAAATGCCGTGCCTTCAGCACAGTGTAGTGACACATCACCTAATGCTTCCCTGGCACTGTGAAAGAGCAGTTCTTCCCACTCTTTGGAAAGAAACATATCCAGTGGAAACCCCTGTCTCATGTCATTTGTCTTGAAACTTTTCCAATTCCTGAAGCTGAATGAAAATTATATTTGATTTTTAGAAACAAAGATTAAGGTATCAGCTTGAATTTCATGTGCATATGATAGCAGGGTATGGTAGCAAAGGCAAGACTAAATATTCATCAGACAGCTGTAGATCATCGGCTCGAGAGAGGCTGCAAGATTTTGTTATTATCTACCATAAATAAACAGGATTTAATGATGGCACATTGACATCTGTGAGTATTACATACAATGGTCTTAAAAGCCACAAAATTAGTCTTGGTAAAGCTATCCTAACATGTTCCCATAGGTGAAACAGACCAGTAGGATCTCCGTTTTGCCTTTTAGTGTATGGTCAATTTCAAATAAATAACATTTTATCTAAACAAGCAAAAAAATCACATGCATGCTGGTTTAAATTCTATAGCCGATTTCTTATCAGTATTCTAAGCTTTTAAAAAGACTTTTAAAAAACGAATTTCTCCTTCTTAAAGTGTACTTTTAATTGTTGAATAATTTAGCTCCTAGGTAAAACTTAATCAAACTGTGAGTCAGCATTTCCTTTTCATAGACTCTACAAAGATAACTCCACGATAGCCTCGAAGTCAGTAAACTTGGTCATCAGTCAGTTCCCTGCGACTCCAGACTGCCAGTCATCCTAGAGACTCATTTAATTCATCTCTCCACATATTTGCTGTCTGATTTTAATGTTCAGAATATCTGCTGTCAACAAAGAAAAATAAAGGGAAATGAGTTTTGATTTGCATCCTTTTATGATAAGGTATTCCAGGAACATATCGTCTCTATTCCTTCTACTGATGGCATTTGGAAGTATGCCTTTATCAGTCATTTCTTTCTGTTCATTTTGTTTTGTTGTTTTATCTTTTTTCTTCTTTTTAATGGTAAGGTTCTCTCTGTTCCTTGAAGGTATAAAGTTAGAGAAATTAAGTGAAGATAAAAACCAGAGCATTGCTGGGATTGTAAAAAGAGAATGCTTTGGGTCAGAGAAAGGAGGAAATTACATGTGGGTTGGGGGGCAATTATTGTCTAAGCCAAAGAATCCAAAGAATCAGATGATTTTCAGCTTAGATGGTGACTGGTGGCTAAATGAAAGCAAGAGTACTAAACCTTCCCTTTCCATCCATGACCACAGAGGGAAAGCAAGGCTGGATCAGGCCCTGGGCAACCTGGTGTAGCTCTGGATATCTCTGCTCATTGCAGGGAAGTTAGACTAGATGACTTTTAAAGTTCCCTTCTAACTCTAAAGATTCTATGATTCTATAAAATGATTTCATCATTTGGAGAAAAAAGTTAGAATAATTTTTTTCCATGATCTTTTGGAAGCTTTAGAATTAAAGTTGTGTGTCACATGTCACATAGTTTTGATTTCCCATAATGCACACAAGGTTATTTTTCTATTGTCACTTGGTTATCATAATTTGTCCATTCAGTTATGAAGTACTCATTGTCATTTATGTCTTTTCAAGTTCATTCTGCATGTCTGTAAATTATAAACCTTTATTAGAGTTGGCAATGAGCTAGAATTTCACTAATGGCTTCAAAAATTATCAGCCTATGCTTACAACTTCTTCATATCAGTGCCAAATTTGGAAAATAAATTCTTCTCTACACCAGCTTTCTGTGCCAGAAAACAGTTGAACAAATGATAGTGAGGGGAGAAGAGTACAGAGAAAAGAAAAATGAAGAAAGGGTATTGAAACTAATTTGGTTTTTAGTCTGAGAAAGGAGTACTTTTATGGCACTAGACTACTATATGCCAAGAGTCATTAAATAAAGATAATTCCAATGAAAAGGTCTTAAACCCAGACAGAAACCAGAAATATCCACCACTGCTTATTGCCTAGGATTAACTCTAACTGTAAATGGAAATTTAGGACCACATTTCCTCAAAGAATATTTTCTGCTAGATTAAGCTGAAAGTGTAGGACATCATCTGGAGCACAGGAAAAAATTACACTTCTAATAAAAAGATATAGGAAGATACTTCCCCGGAGTGGGAAAGATGAGTTTAAGCACTTAGCCCTAGCTCTACACTGGCATGTTTTGTAGCAGCAGGTCGGGCAGCAGTCTATAGTGCAGCTCTCAGAGAAGCCAGGGCTCCTTCCTCCTGACAATAAAATTTGCTCTGACATATTTATCTTTCTTTTTCATTCTTCACTTTTGCATACACTCAAGCAAATTCATATACTTTATTCTCTAAAGAATCATATTTCAGCGTGCAACTTTCGAGTTGAAACAGAAGTGATCTGAGGAATTTTTCTAAGGATAATAGACTTCTTATGCAAACTTACAGTTGGTGTTCTGGCAATGCACAAAAACAGCATGATGAAAGAATTTCTCATTTCAAATCAAACTTGATATCAAATCCTTACTGATTTGAAGTTATGCTTTCTTTTCTCTAAAGCCAACTGAACTCTGAGCTGTATATCATTGCTATTACCCTGTTTGTCTTCCACTAGCAGTGTATCTTTAGCATAAGTCTGGTTGGAGTGCTTCATTTTGTTGACTAGAGACTCTGATTTACAGACAAAACCAAAAGGAAGAAATAAAAGGAGGGTATGACAAGATTGTGCTTTTCAGTCTCTTTCCCTCTCTCTCTTTTCTTTATTGTGATTTTATACTTTTTTGTTGTTGTTGTTTCTTCTTCTGATTGGTCACTGTGGAAAGATTCCAAACAAGCTATAATAATTCATGATGACACATTGCATAATGCTACTCTTTTTTTTATTCTAAATGCATGGCCAGTGAAGAATTAATCAGGCTAACAGAAATATTTACTGTTATTCCTGGTTACAGTAATCAAAGAATCCCAGTCCCCATCACTTCAGAACTGCCTGATCCTTTCAGTGTGAAGTCTGAACAAATCTGTGACCTTTCTACTTAGATTTATGCCAAGGAAGGTTTAGAAAATAGAGCTATGAACATCACAGACTAATCCTTTTAGATTGTCAATCTTTAGTCTTTTCTGCATTAAATGAATTTTTAAAAATATCTTGAATATTTTAATGTTGGTTTGGCTGACTCATACTTTCTTTGTGTATATTTTTATCAGTTTTGATGAGAGGATTACTACTTTCTTGCTTGAATATTCAAACCTAACCTGATAAACGTATCTGAAAATTTCAATTACCAAATTCAAAACTCAAAAGTGAGCCACTTGGAAGAAAATCCTAGCCAAGTATCTCTTCTTGAGTACGTGCTTTGTAGTTTGATTTTTTTTTTTTTTTAAGCCCTACTGTTTTATGAACTTTCCTTCTGAATGCTTTACATAGCTTTATGGGTGCAGATTGCACATTTACAAGTACACATTGCTACATCTGTAGCAATCTTATAAACATCAGTTTATAAGAACTAGCCAACACAACTGTAACAGAATTGTGGACAGCAATAAAAGACCAAACCCTGTGATGCAAGTAGAAGGCAGAAAGAGAAAAAGAAAAACAAAGATCATTAAAATAAAAAATTAAATACTTCATTCTTTCATGAATGACAGTATTGGAGTACACTTCAAAAACATAGAGGTGGTCCTTGGGCTGTTTTTAAGATTTAGAATCAATTTTTTAGTAATTATTTCACCTTGCTTCAGAGATGAAGTCCTGTAAGTGTGAGTAAACAACTATAATTATGCAAATATAGTTAGATTCAAATTTCAGAAAAGCAATGGAACTAATTTTCAGTGCTTTTTTAAAATATATAATAGACCTTTATAGACTTTAAAAATCAGCAGCCATTTAGATATGGGTTTTGCATAATGAAGTCAAAAGAATGGGCTAATGTGTGGCATGACAGAATCATGCTTGGAACATTATTTCATAATCCACATAGCTATTTTTTAGAGCACTTATGTGGATTTAATAACCCAAGTAACACTTAAAATCTTCACAGGACATGATGCATCTTCTAACAGAGTCCAAGCCTTATAATCCTGCCATCACAGTGTTCCCCTTCTCCTCAAATCATTGTAGTATTTGACCAAAGCACTTGATACGTACACATGTGATTTCTTGGATGCTAGCAGACTATTTTGCAGCCATTTCATGGTCTGTGTTGTAATAGAAGACCATCTGACAACTTAAGCTCCCCTTATAAGCAAGAAAATAAGTGCTATCTGTATTGTCTTCTTGTAACTATTCTAGTTTTATTGTACTTCCTCTTGCAAGCATCTGCATCACAAACCACTCTAAAGAAACTAAGCAAAACATGATATATTATTCAGATAGATAAAAGAAGCCTCTAGCCCAGATACATTTCTCTTTGCTCTTTGCAATCCTTGGCAAGAGCAAAATTGGATGCAGGAGATGAGTTAACAAGATGGAAGCAACACTGTTAATGACCACAAATGAATGAAATGAGATTCTGATTGTGATTACATGTTCCTGCAGCTGCTGTATAAGTTAGGTTGTGCTACCTTTTCTTCTTAGGGGGAGGAAATCAGTGTTCTGTTGACAGCTGTTCTTTCAGTGGGTATGTTAGAAATTCTATATATAATGTTTCTGCAGACCACTTGCTTTATAGATGTTCCTGACACCATTTTAAAACTTAATACTGTTTCTTCTGCTATGTTGTCTGTGCTGTCCCTTGATAATTACTTTTTTCTTCTCTGTAATTGAAGTACTTCACTTTCTACAGCTGTAGTCTTTACTGTCTCAAGATCATTTGCCTTGGTATTTGTAATAGTTCTCTGTCTCTTGCTTCTTCTAGTGTTTCTGGCAAGCTATGATTTCAATAGACTTCACTTCTGTTTCTTCTCTTGAACAGAAAGGGATAACAAATCTTGGGATGTGGGAATGTTTTTTCATATACTTAAGAAAGGAATATAAGATTTTTATGGCTTTCATTTTCCCAAGATGTCTATAAAAGTCTCAGGCTAAGGATAGGCGAATCTGCCAGCTGATATCTATAAGTTTAACTTTTACTTTCGCTTCTACTTCTCTTAGATACTTGTCAGAACAACATGTTAACTGTTGGTTTGAAACCAAGATCTTGTCCACTTTGCATTTACTAAACTTGTCATAATTCCTTATAATGTTGATTATAGCTCTATGACATAAGTGTTGATTTCTTTTCACCATATATTCATTGTTGAAATGTTCCTTATGTTCAAGCTTCATAAAAACCGCCCTCTTGACAGAAGCCACTTTGGAACACGTAAAATCCATGTCTGTAAAAAGCCTGAGAAAGAAGTAGGGAAGTAAACTTTTTGTCCCCGAAGAGTAAGATAAAGAGGGTTACATGATGGACATATACCTTTTTACCATGTAAAAAAGACCTAAAAACCATATACCACATGGGATTTCATACAATTCCTCTATTTGCAATTTTTTTCTCCATATGCTTCAATAATTCTGTTTTCCCTTACCAGAACCTAACTGGCTTTGTGGGCTGTAGGGGATTTTGTCCTCCAATCTGATTCTGTCTGGTAGGCTTCCTAACCTTAGAACTATTGAAGATCTGTCTTATGGGATCTGATGTACGTATCCCAAGGTGTTTTAGATATAACTAATTTCAGGTACTGGTGAATGAGTATATTCACAGAAATGATGGGTGCTTTGACTGGTGTTAATTTGCTCCAGACTGATGCTTGTCATCATTATAAATATGTCTGATGTATTAAAGTGACTAGTATGCACTTGTTATATTAATCTTAGTTTCAAAAGAGAATGAATTTTGAGCACTGAATTTCTTGTGCGTTGGCAATGGGCAAATGTTGTTTGTAACTAGTCATCTGAAGAAAATCTTAGCTGCTTTCAGTTATTGCTTGCTATTTCATAAAATAGCTACTCAGCAGTTGAGGTTCTTAAAGTTTAATTACCTCCATGAAGCTGTGTTATCAATTCTACATCTTTTATGCAGGATTGTAAATATTCATCTTCTTCACCAGAGGCAAGTAATCACTTACTCAGTTCAATCCTTTTTCTATCAGATATTCAAGCTATTCCAGAAGTTTATGTGTGACTGCATGGAAGCCAAATAAAACTGAGTAAAACGGAAACCATATATACTATCTGATCTATGTTTTAGCTACTAGTTCCTTTAACTTACCTTCCTACTTTTCTTCTTCCATTGTGTTTTAGGGATAGTGGAAAATAAAGCACCCTTAAGCACTACATTTTTCTCTTTTTTCTGACTCTTTCTGCTAACGCAGTTAAAAACTGCAGGAGTTTTTACTGTTTAAAAGTAAAAGAGATGTATTTCTATCTTCACCAGAAGTTAATGAGACTCATTAGTTAATTCCTTTTGGCAATTATGATTGTGAATGCCAATTAACTTCTTGATTGCGATAACTTTACAATGTTATAGAAGATCAGAATTAGTTTCTGAAGCTGTAGATATCTTAAATACAAACATAGAAGTAATTTACAAATTATTGTAGGAGATATTGACCTATCGATTTTTCTTCTTCGTAAAGCTAACATAGAGAAGTATTTCTTAGTTAGTTAACAATTCTTTGTGAAAGATATTAAAAGACCAGCCTATCGTGAACATCATAAAAGAAGGTATGTGGCAAGGGAGCAAGGAAATTGTCCCAGTAAGAGTTAAATGTATATTTCTCTGGAGAAGTATACAATTTTACGACTTGTGATATCCAAATGGACAATTTACTTAGATTGCTTTCTCTCCTTGCAGATTAACAAATTCCTTGTTGATGAGTGGTGTTGCAACATTCTCCCTAGCATAATTAGTATCTATATACTGCATTCTGTGTATTGTTTTGTTTACTGTTTTTTTTATTCTGCTGATTGATATGCCTCTGTGAATTGAGGAGGAGGAATGCTTTTAGACTTCTTTCATGTAGTCTTCTACTGCCTTTGTGAATACCTTCCTTTCTCAAACAGAACTGTGTCTCTTTACAGAATTTATCTATAACTGTCTCTTTATCCTCTATATATCTTTAAATTGAATATTCTAAGAGAAAAATAGTCTTAGTTTTCATGCATCCCATGACAATGCAAAACAGTCTAAATGAATTGAAATTATTTTGCTCCTAGGAGTAGCAAAGAACACATAAATTTTTGAAGAAAGGTTGGAAAACTCCAAGTTACAGTGCAACCTGGCTTTCAGTGGAAAAGATAATTAAAGCTCTAGAAGATTTTCTTCTTTATTGAATCTTAATGTGACAAAGATTAATATTTTTTTTTTAAAAAGTAGAGAAATTAACGGAGCTTTTCACTGTGAGAATATCATGAACTTAGTATGATCCAAGAGCTTATTTGCTCTCATTCTTTAATTTCTTTACAGATAAGTAATTACCCATTAGTCCTATTTTATTAATCCTTTGCATTTCTAAGAATAACTTCTGTTTGTCCGAAACAGAAACAGTCAGGCATTCACTAATTTCAAATCTGAAAGAAAGAGGCCTGTGAGCAATTAGTGGATCCTTCTTGGAAATGTGGAGGATAGTAGAGTCTCAAAATGAGATTCTAAGTCTTAATACTCTTATCACTGTCTTTGATCAGTAGTTGTATTCTTCAGGTTCAGTTCATGCTGTATCATCAACAATAATGCAAAAAATGTAATATATGTTTGTGAATAGCACATCACCTCTTAATTTTATCCAGTTTCTAAAAGGAACTATAGTCACTATCAGCTGACTTCTTCCTGACAGCAAATGCAGTAGGGACGCAGGGGATAAAAAGACCTGATTTATTATGTTTTCTTTCTGTTTACAGTATCACGCATCATTTAGTCCAAAACTGAATAAACCAAAGCCATAAAGTAAAATCATTCTAGATTAATAGTTATAAGATATGCCATATACTTTTTTTTAGACAATGAGTGCTTTTGGGACCTGAGAATGCCATTCCTCATTAGGTAATTAATATGTGGAACATATCACTAAGAATATTTATGTTGGCAACCACTTACTAAATGTAATTTCAGTTTGTTTCATTTGCATATCTGAGTTGAAAAATATGGGAATCTGCATCTCATTTTGTTGTTTCAAATAGTTACTAAATAGTACTCATTAGTTAGGATAATGCAGCTAGAAACAACAGTAGAATTTTGTTCTTATCAAAGCTATTTTATCTGTTAATAAACATCTTTAGAGAAGCAAGCACTTGCTTCCTTGGAGGAGATTGGTGTTATGAAAATAAATTCCATTTTAAGCTGTTTGCTTATGCATTTGTGTAAGATGTTTTTGTTAATTCCCTTTAGTACGAAGAGAATATAGTGTTAATTTGCAGATTGTAAAACAGACTATTCAAATTTCAAACATTTTTAAACATCACAGCATCATGCATGTAATAGATTGTTAGTGTAGTTTTAAGTGATTGTATTAATGCTGTCTTTCGCTTACTGTACAAGATTATTATAAAAGCTCAATAAAACTGCTTTTCTTTTAGAGAGAGGAAAACATCTGCATTGGTGTTAATGTACATATGTAAGATGGTGTTATTAAAGTCCAAGTCACTTTGATGGAGGAACAGCCTCTGGAGAGAAAATAGAAGGTTTTAATTTATTACCCTTAATCTGCTTTTTAAATAGAAGTAGTCAGATTGTTGCAAGATCAGTAAGATCTATTTAATTAAAAAAGCAGAGGAGCATCAGAGTTTACTCCCTATAATGTCTCCCATTTAGAGACTTTATGCTATACTGTAGATTAGCTTGATGTCTTCTAGAAGTGCTTTTATCATCACTTTAGGAATCTTTGCCTTTGACCATGAGGGTAACTAATGACCTCTGAACACTCCTTTCAGCCCTCCAGTATCCAATTTTCTAGTAATACATCTGAAAGGTTCTCAAGAATGGAACTCTATGAACAATTCCTTGCTTAAAAAATACTTGTTATATTATTTATTAAATGATTGGCTTAGACATGGAAATATATGTATACAAATGCATGCAGTTGTTTTTCTTTTTCTTTCCTGTGGATTCTGCCGGTATTCATTTCAGAGTATTATACGAAACTAATAAACTTTGTTTCACAAACATTTCCTATTGCATGCTGCTTCTATTGCTTCTGTGTGGGAAGTAGAGGAGAACCAAAGCATGTGGAAATTTTTTAAATCATTTTTTTTAATTCCATTTATGACATTAATTAGACAAAAAATATTGTAGAAGTTAATTTAGATAGCAATAGAAACAAAAGTTCCTTGGAAAGGAAACAATTTTAAAACGTTCTTTTATAGTCAAAACTAATCTACATTCTCTCCTATCATCAATGCTGCATTTATTAGTTTCATTATATTGATGCTTAAATTGTTCTTTAGTTAGTTCTTGTTGTAGACTTTCTTTCTGTTAGTCTTCTTAAACTTTATGTGATGGCAATACCAACAAAGAAAACTGAGACCAAAGAGACCATGCATTACATTGCTTCAGTTTCAATGCCTTCAAAATGTATTGTCTTACCAATCATGAAATATAACTTTAAGAACTTGGATATGCCTTCTGATGGAATTGCTGTGATTTATTAGGCACTCTGAAGAACCTGTTTCAATCTACTATTATTTGGTACCCAATCGCTTTTGATAATTTCTATTGCCATTTCCAATTCACCTACACAGGCTCATGTAAGTGCACAAACACAACTAATTACAGCCTTTGCTTTCATGCTGGCATGCAGAACACTTCACTTGGCACCTGCTGTTTTGTGCTGCCAGTCACCTGCTCAGTGCTAGGGTGCCTCCTTCTCTGTGTCCTTGGACTTTTACATACAGATAGACAAATAATGTATCCGTTTATTTAAATGTTTCCTGCTTCATTTTGTACATTTTTCTTGTCAGAAAATGGTTAACTATCCAATCTAACTACTTGCTGACTTTATTGAATTCTTCTCTTATAACCAAATTACAGTGAAGCCTCAAGGGCAGGTGTCATACATGAAGAAACAGTACAATGCAAGACAAAAATGCAAACAATGAAACCATTTTACTTTAACGTGGTAAAATAATGCTTCAGGCAGATGTAATATGGATGCACACTTCAAAAGAAAGGATGCTAGAGTGACCAGTTCTTCAAATCAGAATTTCAACATGTCATAGCATAATTAACGTTTCCTGCTGATGACTGCTTACCCTATTAGCTGCAGGCAACATTCAGCTTATATGCAGCTGGATACATGGTTAGCTTATGTCATTCTAAATAGGAGGTTTCCTTTCCATCTTGTGAGATATAGTTTACTCCAACTATGACATCCTTGTCTCTTTCTCAACTCTCTTCAGTATGTCACGTTTTGATAGCATAACTGAAGATTTCATTAGCACAAGTCAGACATTATATTCTGCTTTTTTTAAACTGCTCCTACTCCATCTTGGATTGAAACTTAATCCTAATTGCCATGTATGTATGTACATTCATCTGCTCCCCTTACGTATAAATAGGAATAAAACATGGATGTAATAGTTTTGCAACTTTTTGTTATAAAGATTTTAGCACTTATCTAATTACAGCAGTGTTGATGTTTAGTTTATTGAATTTATATTTTATCTGTATTTACTTGATTGCCTTTACACATTTCCTTTTGATTACAGGGAAACAGAGCATTTTGTTCTTTATAATTATGAAGCCTAAGGAGAAAAAAAAAAAAAAAAAAAAAACATTTACCTGCTTTTTCATACAGTGTCTATGAAATATGAGTAATTATTGTTATGAATTCAAAACTGTAGAAGTATCTAGTAAGATGGGTATGGATTTTTTTCAGAGCAGTTATTTTTCAGAAGTGTATGAAAAATTGATTTAGTTTTAATTGTCACTACAGAAGTATTGTCACTAGACATATTTTAGATAACTCTGCAAAAAGGATAGGATGCATATTATTCACTGATGTTTTTCAAATGGGGAAAAAAATATTGAATATGCAATTGAAAAACAGGAAGTTTAGGAAGAGAAATATTCTGAAATCAGGAGCTCATAAGAGTTTTAAAGTCAAATGGCAAACATCACTCTTATCAAAACAGCCTTCCCTTCTATCTGTCCAGGATATGTAATCGGAAATCCCCATTTACAATGTCATGATTTACAATAGCACTGTGGTTTGCCGACAGCAAAATTTCAGCCAGAAATCTACTGTAGTACTCACTCACTGCCTACTTTTGTGGAGAGAATCATAATATTGTTTTTTAATCCTGGTACATTTCTATAAATTAACAATATTGGAAGTCTAAAGAAAAAGAAATGCCAGCCTACATTAGGGCTTTACAGTTGGCCTATTTCAACTGCAAAAGAACAAGAATTGTCCCAGCATTACAAGCTTAAAAAATAAAATAAAATAAATAAATCACATTTAAATACACTTAAATACTGTATTTCACCATCAAAGAGGAAAAAATAGAAGGTCTTCAGTTGCAGTACAAAATTTTTGATGTATCAGCTGCATAATTTAAGTTTGTCAGTAAGAATATATAACTTTTAACAAGCAAATTGTGTTTTCTAGCTAATGGTCTGAACGTAATGCATAAGATTTGATTGTGAGCAACCAAGATACTTTCTTTTTAATCTAAATTGTATTTCAATTCACTGAAATAATTTATTTCCTCTAAATGAATAGCAAAAACAACAACAGTTACTATGTATCATTAGCAGTAATTCTAGGGAAAAATAAATAGTGTACGTAATGTGATCTTCACTTAATGTTAATATCTTGAAAATTTATGCTCAAGAAGATGATATGCCTGTAGGGTAATCTATATTTCCCATAGCCTGGGCTAGCCTGTACCAGGAATGGCTCTGCCAAGAATTCTTATGTATCAAGTGAGCCTCATGGTATGTCTGCAGCTGAGAGAAATGATCATGCCTAAATAAAGTGATTAACCTCTTTAATGAAATCCCTGCATAAACAGATAAACCATTAGTAGCTCATGTCCCAAGCAAGCACTGTATTTGTACATGCTGAATTGATGCTTGCAGTGATATTTAACATGCATGTGCTGCTGTTGGATAATGGGGATCTTGGATTCAAAGAACCACTGTTTCTGCTTTTGAAAAGGTAGTGAATTTACTGCCTGTGAAAACCACTTACTCTTAATATCTGCTGATTGCTCTTGTGTTTTGTGGGAAAGCAATAATTCTTCATCCTCTCTCTTTCTGAAGGAAATAATACTCTTTGGTACCTCCAGATTCCTCCATTTAACAGATGAAGCAAAAAAACAGCTGTTGCAAGTGAACAAATGTGTCTAATTGCAAAAAAAATGAGTTGTTAGTGACAGTGGATAATTCTTACAAGTGTTAAGTTTTTACTGTGTATAGTTATCACTAATTTAGAGTGTAGTACCACAGAGATGATGCTGGGTAGTGAGGACTGACAGCTGAGGTCCTTGATGTTCCAGAGGTCAAGGTGAGCAGGCTTTACAGCTCTTCCATGAGGACAGTCAGAAGAGGAGCAAGTTGTTTGCTTTGTTTTCCCCATCTCTCCTCACTGAAGTGTGGTGTTTTTATATTGCTTGTGCCCCATCCAAATGGAAGACTTTATCTACTCCTAGTTCAGCTTATCTTGTCTATGATTTTGTTAGTTGTCCTAGTGCTAGTTGTGCGTTCAGCAAGATGTCCTGCTCATTAGCAGTCTCTTTTGCTCTTTGTGCTCTTTATTCTTGATCTTTTAAATTGGTGTTTTGTTGTCTGTATTTTCCTGTGCTGGCTGAGTGCAGCTATACAAGTTCTTGTTTGCCTTCTTTAGAGGTCACAGTGCTCACATATTTATGCAAAATGCTTATATAGTGTGACTGGACATGCAATCACGTTATTTCAAAGTACATTCATTACAATATCTTAGTATGCTTATATTTGTGCTCAAGGCAAGCTAATATTCTTTCTATCTTGATTCATGCAGTTCTCAAGTATAGGCGTTGTAGACATCTTTTGCACAGCTGTAAAAATAGGCTGCTATTGGACAGACATTTATTGCTGATAAGGAAAAGTTATTGTGTGGGCATCTGCATTCACGTTATCTGTGAACAGCTGCAGAGCTTCTTTACCAGCTTAGCAGTCACATGTTTTACCCTTAATAAATGATCTGAATAACAGTACAACACAGGAATCAATACTGCAATGCTGATCCCTCGTCCTTAATGCTGCTGTGTTTACTGAATAGTAGTTCATGATGGCTGATGGTCCTGAGTAAAGTAATGATGATACGCAAGCAATTGGTGAACAAAATACTTTGTAAGTGGTAGTAACAGCACAGGTAGGGGGGAAAAAAGAAAAACAACAATAACAAAAACACCATAAGCTCTGTCCTGCAGATAGAACTTTCATCAGGAACTGAACATCTAACCTGCTAAATCTATAATGTAGTTTCTCCCATTTTGGGGCTATGTTGACACAAAGCATGTGTATCCAGCATATATAACTTTCTGTTGGCTTTGGTGATGCACTCAGGTCTGTTTAAAAATAGTCTTTTAAATATGATTCTATTGGACTGATCTCAGATCTACTGGAAATAAGATGGCATTTTTGGCAAGGGGGATTTCTTTGAACAGTATCATCTACAGACTCTTAACTTTTCTGAAATACTCTCCTGATGATGAGGGGTAGAACGCAGACTGAGTTTCATAGTTGCCAGTGAAACACTTCCAGCTCTTTTGGGAGTGTTTTCCTTGGCTCATTTGGCTACATTTGTTCAAGGAAGCTTTACAAATTTCGTGGTTCACCTCACAGTCAGTGAAATCTGTCTGGATGAGAAAAGAGTCAAACTTCCTGTCACTAAGACCTACGAGTACCTTATTCTGTTTCTGCAGAGTTCCACTGCAAGGTTCAAATACAAAATAAGGTTTATTTGTTCAGTATGAGACCTAACGTGCTTGAGAAATCCCTCTCAGTGGTTTCCAAGTAGATGATAGCTTCCATATTCCAGCTGCAAGCAATCTTGAAAGTGCAGTAGATGCTATTTATGTTCCCACAACATCATCACAGCCCTCATGGAAATAGTTGAGTTCTGCTAGCTCATCTCGGATGATTTCAGATGCATTTGGAGTATGTAATGCCTCCTCTGTGCAGGAGTGCCCACTAGTGGAGAAAAAATAAAGTAAATAAAACTGCCTCAGCTGCTTAGACTGGTTACCTAAAAGCCAATGCTGAAGTCAATCCTATAGCCCTCACTCCCGAACTGTTTAAGAAGATAATTTAGAACTAGCAGCCAGAGTTGCATTATGAAAAATCATTTACTGATGGCCTAGAGACAAAAATGTTTATTAACTAGGATGTTTTTCAACCCTTGTTTCTTAGCACACACAGGTGCATGTTTCTGGGGAATACGAAAAAAATAAAATAAAATTGAAGAGCTGGTACAGCAATTATAGGTTTATTAGCCATTTCTGATACTACACATTACTTTAGCTACTCAGAGAAATGATCATTTAGGAAACATGGTGATTAACAGCTGAAGAGTCAGGCTACTGCTTAATATTCATCTGTATTAAATCATTTCCACTCTACTGTGTTCAGGATCATTAAAATATAACACCTTCAAAATACATTTCAGATGTATTAGGTAAACCTGGTTTAGAGGGAAGAGAGAACCTTGTTTCCTTTTGCATACTGTGAACCTAGGGCTGATCAAAAACTTTCAGCTCTTACAGGAATTGAATATGGTTAGTCCCCTGGTCAGGATAGTTCTTAATTTGAGTAGTCCAAGTAGTGTAATGTAAACTGTGAGAGCTGAGGGGCTTTTGATGTGTGCAGCTATAATTTTTGTACCTGTAAAGCTATTTTTCAATAACAAACCCTTTAGAAGGGATAAATATGTATATATATTTTTAAAAAAAAGTCTGTCTTGAGTGTCTACTATTAGTATTTACTATTAGTCTACTATTTCCTGGTTGAATTTTTATTTTATTTATTTTTTGCATGACATGATCCAGCTGTTAAGCAAGTCTGTTTCAAGCAAGCTTCTGGTTTGTTCTAAAGCTTGAAGAAAAAAAGAAAGAAAAAAAAAAAAAAAAAAAGTAAATTTCTAGCCCATGAGAAAAGTAAACCACGAGGGACTCTGCCCTGGTGTGTGCACTCTTGTCAGAATGTAGGATGTAGACTGTAGTTGAACATCCAGCAAAGATATTCCATGAGATTTTCCTATGCGCAGCAGCTGTAGTTCCGTAAGTTCTCAGGTAAATAATTTTCAACATGCACGAAAATTATCTAACTGTGCATTAATTATCAAGGGCAAAGTTAGAGAATGTCTGTATTTAATATACTACCAGCAGTTTGATTTCTACTGTTCTGTTTCAAGTTCACTAGAATCCTCAGGTAAGTTGGAGCTTTTTATCAAAGTTAGAGAATGTCACTCAAAAGGTGTTTTATCAGTTTCCTGTGTGAAAGGTACATAAATGGGAGAATTAGATTTAAAAGAGAAACTATGACAAGAAGCTGCTCATCTCCAACCGTTTGATATTGTCTGCAGTTTTGAACTAGAATATATATATATATCTCACATAAAAATATGCTCTTTTATTGCCTTTTCCTCAAGCCATGAAATTTTACATACAACTGTACAGAAAATGTTGAATCCTTAGTGAAAGTGTCTTAACCTCTCACCAGCACAGATTAGGTATTGTCTATGTTTTGGTATGTAAGGAGATAGCAATATAGCTAACCTTGAATTTGAGTTCTTTCTGTAGGGTAAAATATTCCTGATAACACTGTTGGCTGAAAGGCTTACAGTGCTGAATTATCTCACCATCCTTTAGATTCTAATAAAGGTCATTTTCTGATAACATATTTCGTACAGATACTGATATTCCAACACAATTAAATATTTCTAGAGCAAATACAGGGGAATAAAGTTTGCAGTGAGCAAGAGGTCATTTATGTCATCCTTTTCTATCGCTATATTAGTATGGCATAAAAGATCTGTAGAGTGTTTTTAAGGAGGATTGGATTCTGTAATAGGCCTTATGGGGACAGAGGGGAACTGCTTTGGACTAGCTTTGCTCTAGTATCAGGGATTGCGTGGATTAATTACTGAAGTGCATCAAACGAGCACTGTATGCACATATTTCAGTATAGTTTCACCCAAAAGAAATAAAACTTGAATGCTCTGGGACTGTTCTCTGAGGCAAGCTGACGCTCTGTGACCGGACACAATCAGTTTTGTTTCAAGACTGCACCCTTGATCCTCACTAAAAAGCTAATGTACACATTGCATCGTTTTCTCAAAGAAGATTCAGCTTCAGTTGTCCCTGAATGCAGCATCCAGACAATTTATCTGAACAAAGACTCCATTCGCTTAGTTTACTAATTGCCACAAACTGAATCAGAGAAATGAGCTCTGTAGAAAGTATAATCTGGGGGACATTTTTATAATTATGATGACAGGATAGAAAGTTCTTACATTTTAATTTGCTGCTGCAACTTCAACTTAAGCTGAAAAAAAAAGTCCTGTAGTAGCAACTAATCTCTCTTTGGGACAGTAGTTAAAAAATAAAAGCAAGCCTTTTATCATCCATTAGTTCTCCACGAGATAAGGACTATTAATAGGAATTAATGCTTTCAGACCTTGACAACAAGAAAGGGTTAAACAAAAAGGCTAAAAGTGATTAAATATGAATGTTCTGTACCATTATCTCCATACCAGGCTCTTGAAAATGATAGGACTAGGGGAAACCTATAGAATAAATTTCTTATTTTCTAATAGTTTGCTTTCCAATGTGGAAAAAAAAAAAAAAGAAAAGAAAAAAAAAATCTTGTAAGTTTTGTTTTCAAGGATCATTACTCATCTTTTTCTTTCTTTCTTTCTTTCTTTTTTTCCTCAGATAATTTGCAGGAAAATAAAACCATTCTGCCTCTACCTGACAAAGGTAAGACTTTAACTCTTGACTTTTCATCTTTTAGGCTTCTTTCTTCTGTGAGTGTATGACATACAAATGGAAACACATCTGTTCTCTGTAAAGCTACTAACAACATTTCTGAATGGTAATAGGTGCTGACAAATGAGGAAAATAGTGCTTTGCACTGACAAGAAGCTAGAGCGTGGAACAACAGATAGGGATGCATTCAGGCAAACCAGTCTTTTTGCCTAGTCTTTAACTGGTTAATATAGCACCAGATGTTGCTGGTTTACTAATCATGTTTCAGTTGTGGAAAAATCATATAGAACTAAAAAGAAATATTCACTCTAATTGTGTTGTTATCTTCACAGTCTTTAAGTCTATCCCAGAAAACTAAGAGCAGTGATGAACTTTCAAAGTGTTCTACATTTCTGTAACAACTCAACATCTTTACAGGTGTAATGAGAAACCAGGCAACATTTTGCAAGTTGCTAACCTAACATTTCTGGAGGTCATACTTGTCTTCAGACAGCAAATAGCAAGCCCTAATTTGGCTTAGTCAGTTACAAATTTCAGCAGATTACACACACAGTTCCGTTGTTGATATTATTCTACATTTTTGCATTTTGATTGATTCTTTAAATTCTTTTGATTGATTTTTTAAATTTCATTCTCAGAGAAGTGATTTCCCATTTGAAATATTTATTTAAAGGTGGAAAATTTATTTTGGAATTGGAATGGTTTCAGAATTTGTATTTGTAGTATGATTAGCTGTGGTTAATTACATAGAGCATCTTTGTTTTTCTCAGTTTATCCCAGTTTTAAAAGAACTAGTGTTTCCTTGCTCTACTGAGTCTTTTAAAGAGGCCTTGTTAATATGGGTTGACCTTATAGCGTACTGTTGTAGTTGTGGTGATGAACAAGCATCTTTTCTTAAGTATCCTTGTTATATTTTACACTGAAAAATAAGACTCTGAGGCACGTTCTTTCTGATACCTATGAGAGAGTTAGAAAGCTTGACAGTTATACATGCATTATATGTAAATATTGCTCAAATGAGTAAATTAGAAGATATTTGGAGTTTAGCAGTCATTAAGATGTTCAAATATAACTTTAAAATATCTTCTGAAATGCTGTTTCTCATGTTGGATTCAAAACATAAAAACACTGTCACCTTCAACTTGTAAGCGCAAGTAATTCTGCTGTTCGGATGTCTGCTTTGCCCTAAGACTTTTAAATAGATAACTAGTTGAAGTCACATGTCCTTCTATGTTATAGAGAACACAGTACCTCACTAACTGATCTCCTAGAGTTGAAGGAATAATGCGGGTGATTGGATGAAGCTCATTCCTAAAACCTAAAGTTTAATGATCTGCTCATCTATTATTTTGCTGTTAATGTCCGTTTCTGGGTATGTGCTAAATAAGCTTTCTCAATAAACACAGCAGTTTTGTTTAATAAATACATAAATTTATAAGCTATAATGTACAAATATAAACTATATTTAAAAATCTTGCTTATTTGCTCAGAGAAATAAGGTGCTTTTGAAAAGGTCAGATTTTATTTTTATGCTGTTAATGACAGAATGGCTGCATTTTGCTGGCCTAGATCTCTGTGTACCTGTGAAATTATTCAAAGAAATTATATATTTGTTATCAGTTTACTTAATACAAAGTAATGATTTGTCTCCTGTCTCTCCTAAACATTGAGTAATATTTGAGTAATAGCATTGTAAAGTGTTTCAAAGGTGAATCCACTTGGTTTTCAGCAGTGATAAAGGGAGAAGTCTCTAGAGTGTAATGCTGGTAGCCATTAATAACAAAACCATGGATTAGGTGGGGTTAGTTCTTTTCAAACTGTTCATCTGATTTATTTTTCCTTATAATTTGAAAGCAACCGCAGTAATTATACTAAATAGTATAGATTTTTTTATGTTTTCTGAGGAAAAAGTACAGAGCAAATTTTCCTGTAAACTATAGTCAGATACTATCTATCATGGAAGACCCTACAATAGCTGTATTTTTAATGGAACAATATCATCAGTGAATGCAGTTGGTAGCAGAGATGGAAGGATCTTTAGCTGGAGTTCTATGCATTAACTTGCAACAACTTGCTGGGAAAAAAAAAAAAAAAAAAAAAAGAAACAGAATAGAGACAGGGGCACATGTAACTGGTTGGCTTTTAATTCTTGGCTTAATTACAAGTAAACCTATCATCAGATTCTCTCTTTACTGCATAAGAGAAATTATAGTTAAGCCTTGTAATGACCTGTTTGGCTGTGTGAAACAGAAACAGTCTAATGAGTTGCTGCTATACGCTTCAAACTTGCATGTTACGTGGAGGTTATATGTAGAAACAACTTTTCAGTTACAAGCTAAGGAGCACGAGACGTAAAGCCATGGCGGAGGGAGAGAGAAGTAGTGTAAAGTGGCAGTAGGTCCTATTTTCTGTGTGAAATGCACTGCACAATTTAGTTCCTCTTCTCTGTCGTCCTGACATTCTAATGAGGGATAAAACCACGGTCTGAGATTTTGAAACAGAGATTAACTGTTAACTACTTTCTCATCGCAGGAAGAGGAATTCAAGTAAGAAGCCAGTTTTTACAGGAAATTTTGAAGACTGCTTTCAAAAACAAAAACAGTACTTTAGAAGGATCAGAATGTTGCCTTGTTCTTGTTCCAAAGACTCCTATAACAAACGCTTCAAATGAGTCAGAGGGAAAAAAAGTTTTTCTACCTGTCAGTTTTTTCTCAGAATCTTTAGGATCAGTACAATATTCATTTTTTTTCTTAAATATATTTAACACTACACGATGAGACTTTGTGTTGTTTTTAATATTCTTGTGAGTATGGCTGTAGAGATGTTTCCTAATAGAAACCATCAAAACCGCAGACAAGTTAGATATGCCGTTACTCAAGACTTAGATCTATGTTACTGATACAGCAGGTAAAAACTCTACCTCGGCACTATCATTTATCACTAAATATCACTGAAGTAGAAAACAGTCATGTGGTTTGGCTGTAAACAAGAAAAACAAATATTCTGCTCTCACTGATACGTTCTGGTCACGGACAACAGGATATTTCTTGCCACCTGGGGTTGTGTGTGCTTGATTCTTTGTGTGGCACTGACTCGTGAAGTAGTTTGCTGTGTTTTGTCAGAAGTTATAGAACTTCTTTGAAACTTGAATAACGTTGTGTCCTTTTTTCAAAAAAAAATCTGAAGAGAATGATGAGCCTGAGTGGGACCTGGCCCCTTCTGCTTTCTTGATGTCTTAGAGAATACTGAACGTATATTTTACCTATTTTGTATATGCGTGAAATTTTGCTTTTATTTCTAAATCTTTTTGCATGAAGACAACGTTTATGTTGCCTACTTCATTCACTTTTGCTTCTTTTTCTTCTCTGAAAGTCATAATCCTCTGAATGTGAATCCCCGACTTCTCTACTGCTAATTGTGATGAGTAAAACAAGATTATGATCCTAGATAAAGAATAAGCAGCTTGAACAGATGAACAAAATGAAAGTCATATTTGTGTGAAATATAAAGTATATTTTCCTTTCCATTTGCTTTTTTAAAGATATCTGAGAGAATATGATTGTGATCTGAGGGCTCTTACTGATTTTAATACAAAAGGAATTAAAATATTGATTCTCCTGTCATAACATTGATAAGGGACAGAGACTATCCAGCACTTGAAAGACATCTTTTATTGGTTCAGGTCACCAGTTTCTATAACCATCTAAGGCTTCAGACATGGAACGAGGGCTGCTCTGAAAGTAATGTCTCCTATTTTATTACACTGGCCCACAAGAGATGTGGATGTTGGTGGTAGAGTTGATAGAAGTTGAATGTACTTGTCAGTATTCTGTTACATTTTGTTGCTGTGTGATTGCAACATAGATGGCAGTGGAAGGGAGTCCAACAAAATGGCATCTGACAAGAAAGTGCATATGAAGCAAAGGTGCAGTACTGAATCCCTCTGTGTGGAAAAAATTGCACCCATTGACATTCATCAACACTTGCTGCATGTTTATGGTGACCAAACGGTGGATGTGAGCACAATGAGGTGGTGAGTGGTATGTTTCAGCAGTGACGACAGTGTGTCACTCTTGTTGGTGCTGATTTTTTTTAAGTGTGGCATGCAAGCATTTGTTCATAGCTGGCAAAAATGCGTAGTTAATGGTGGTGACTATGTTGAGGAATAGTGGTTTGGTTTTTTTTTGTAGTTGATAATTTGTGCTCTTTTTATCTAATGTAATTTCCATAGAAGTAAATAGGAGGCGTTACTTTCAGATCAACCTACATACATAAGCCAGAGTTGAAGGAAAGGCGTTTCTTATGTCATATTTCAAACAGTATTCAATATCTTCACCCATTTAATCATCCTCCTAATCAGCTATATATGTATAGAGCACAATCATAGGTCAGAGAAACTTGAACAGAAATGTAAGTTTTTAAAATATCCACCTTCATATCTGCCAATCCATTATGAAGTCTGTGAGGAAATGTTTCAGGTTATGACATGCCAGAGTACTGTTTTATTTAGTAAAACCAGGAAAATGTTTCTTTTCATCACATACATTAAATAAACTGCTGTTCTACAGAGAAAATGAAGCAAAATTGGGATGAATATTTTCAGAAACATATTGGAGTATAGAGTTAATATGCAAATGACTCGAGTATAAGAATACCAAAACTGCCTCTTTCTGTCAAAACATAGCTATGACATACTTGTCCAAGAAGTTACTTCACTTTTATATAAAATCAGAGTACATACTGGTTAAAAAATAGAGGCAACACATGTATTCTAACACTCCTCTAGGGAATTGCAGTTGGTGTCCCTAGAAATATCTACTTCATTCTACATTTTAGTGAAGTGTGGGATAATTTCTGCATTTCATTTCCCAGTGTTGCTCAAATCAAGAGCTTGGATGCTTGGTTATAGTCTACTTCATCCAAAAAGGAGAGGATTTTCAAGTTAGCAGCCAAGTATTGCTAAATACTGCTAAGAGGAGGTAAGAGAAAAGAGAAAGTATTTGCTGCAAGCAGCAACTGTCAGTGGCTTAGACTTCCTCCCTTTCTGCTCCTTCTTCCTTTCCTGTAAATGTACAATACTGTCTTTTTCAAATACATGAAGCTCAAGGGCTCTCTCTTTACTGTCTGAGCAGAAGGTCAGAAATGGTAGGAACACTTGTCTGGAATGTCTCTTTTTAGTGGAAATTAATTTTATTCCAAAAACATATTAAAATATAAAAAAAAAAAAAAAAAAAAAAAAGAGAAGGCAGAACAGGATGAAATATAAAATATACAGTACAGAACTTGGAGCGATCTGACAAGCTTGACAGCAAATTGGTGTAAGTTATAGTGTTTTGCTTTAGCTTGTAGGCTCTGAGCTGGATTCAATTCTTGCCAGTGATGAGTCTGGCAAAGGGACTAAAGAATTAGGCACAGTGACTGCTTCTGGCTTTCAACAGACTATTCCAGCGGTAAGAAATGCATGAAGCATGAAAAATGGCCCAACAGGACAAGAACTAAGAATCTGCCTGGCATGCCCTCTATGCAGATACATTCTGAGTGGCAGTGAGCCAGTTCCGTTGTCCATTCTCAGTAAAGACTGTGTGATTTTTTTAGTATATTCAATTTGGATCAGCCTTGGAGAACCCAGGTTTACTCTCAGTTTTGGGTTATAATTTTGGTTATTTCTATTGTCATGTTATGTAGAAAAAATAATTAATTTGAACTGGTTAATGAAGCAATTGTAGCAGGAGATGAAGCTTTTTATTTTTGTATTGTCCGTCTAATCTGTCCTCATCATATACTCTAATCTTTAGTTCCTGAGCACTTCTGTTGCATTCTGGGCATTTAATTATGTCAGTTAGTAAGGCTAGCAGCTCCTGGTACACCACAGTTACCCAGCAGTACATATCTTGCCTATGAGCATGGATTGTACAACACAAGTTGTCAGCTTTTAAGTGTCATTAGAAAGAGCTTGACATAATTTGCAAATGTTTACAAGCCACTGTATATTAACTTCTTGGAACAAAACCCAGAATTCTGTTTGCATTTTTAAAATCCCTAAAGAATGCAGTTTTTGTCCAACAGCATGGTTTTCAGGGCTGCTGAAAAACAAATAGCAAATATCAGAAAAACATGAGAAATGCAGATAGAGTTCTCACAGATTCTTCATTTTCATCTGTTTCACTGCTGGGAAAGTGCTAGGCCCCTAAATTTCCCAAACCTAGGAAAGATGTTCTTTTTGCTCAAATTCCAGCATGTGTTTATTTTTCCCCATCATTTTGCACCAATGCTTTAACCAGATGGAAATGACTCCAACAAAAAGCCAGGTGCATGCACTGGCAGCTTCCCTGCTAAAAGGGATTTGTCAGATGTTTCTTCCACCTGTGAATTGACTGCACCGTCTCAGCCAGCTCCTGTGAATGCAATTATTATGCTCTATTTCAAAAAGCCAAAACAAATTTAAGTTAATTCTGTCAAAAAAAAAAAAAAAATGGCTACCATTAGTATTTCTCTCCATTTATTAACAATGAAATAATTTATCTGACTACCAGTTTGATTTTGAATTTGAGCACATATCCTGATCTAATTTCTTTAATGTTATTTCAGATGTAGACCAGAGTAATTTCAATCAGTGTCTATTCTACACTCTTTAAGTGATAAACAGATATTTATATTTGCATCTTTAGCTCTGTTTCTAAACAGTAAAATCTCTTCATTCTCCAAGAAGAGATGAGTCAGTTTGAGGCAGTAATAGGAGACTATGCATGCATGGCTTCACATGGAGCTCTGCTACCTGGAGGGAGGGCTGTAGATATCGAGCAATTGTGGCCTCCATCAGTTTCAAGATCCTTAGTCTTTAAGATACCCCCTTCCTTTACAAAGAGCAAGCTCATTTTCTCAATAAGAAAAATCGAAGCAATCCCTGACTTTTCTAGCCTGATGTGAACAAGCTCATTAAGCAGCATAAAAAGTTTCAAAATGAAATAAATTGCTATCCTAAAATAATAATAAAACATCAGAGTGAAATGTGGGGCAGATTCCACATTAATGAAGTGAAGCACAAAACTTCACATGTAGGTTACTACAATGCAAGGATCATTATATTAGCTCTTTGATCAGCTCTTTGTGCTTATCAAAAGCACTTGGTTTGGACCAACAATCTTCACACTTATGTACAGCCAGGTAGATTTGTGGAAGTTACAAACTGAGAGCAGAAAAAAAAAGCGGCAGCCTGGCATGAGCAAGGAAAACTCACAGCCAAAGCACTAGGCAAACTGCACAGGACTAGGTTTTTCTGATGGTTGGTCACCCAGTCCTGTGCAGAGAAAGTGGAGTCCTGATGTTGCACAGACTCCCAGGATGAAAATCCAAAGTGGATCAGAATGTTCACCAAGCTTTCTGATATCAACTGTATGTTCTAGAGTCAAAGCCTGTTCCATTTATGACATAGCAGAGGCAAATGGCCAGTCTTGCTTTTGAACCCTTCAATCAAAATATAACAACTATGATCTAGGTAATATGCAGTTTAGGTTATTGTAGTTTCATTTTGTATGGCTTCATGTTTCAGCTATAAATGTATTGTTGTCTGCTAGACAGTGAATCAACTTCTATATTTTTCCAAATGTTACTCATGTTAGCATTTCTAAATTGCCCAAACCAGGTTGTTGGGGTTTTTTTGTTTGTTTGTTTTGGAGGAGGAGAAATAATAGTAAATGCAGCCATGGTTTTCTTTCATCTCAGAAGTAATATGATGCAACATGCAGAATCTGTTTTAAAGCTCATTGCAGTCCTTTTTAAAGATAACTTCAGTATTTGTGGAAGCATTATGTCCAGCCGGTCAGCTGAGGATGTTCACAGTTAAAGTTTTCCTTCCAGCTAGAAAAATTCAACATTAAAACATATCAGCAGCTTAGTCACAAGTGACTCGCTTTTGCAGCAGAGAGAAGCAATATCAGAACTAACAAACTGGTGACTGAGTTTTGTGATATTTACTGGTCAAGATAGATATATAATTGGGCTCAGGTTTCTGCTAAGAAGTTCGTTGCTCATTTAATATTTGTTCAGTGACTTACATGAGCAAATGTCAGCTGGTGGGGTATTTGTGAAATGTTCTCTTTGATTGTTTGCTATGTCATTGGTCAATTTGCCTAACTGGCTGGATGATGGAAACACTTTAAAAGGTGAAGAATAAAAAACAGCAAACACTGCACATCCCAGTGTGAAAATGCAGGTGAAAAAAGTCTACATTAAAATGCACTAAACTGGTAGAAGTTTCAGACATTTCTGTGAGTATGTGATACCCCATCTTCATCCTTTCACGCCTTGAGTAATACAACACAGTAAGATGGAGACTAGTTAGTTTATTGTACTTGATAGAAGTAACAATTACACTGATTCCTATCAAATTGCCAAGAAATTGCAGCCTAGAATTCCATGTGAAAAATAATGGGAAATCTCCAAGTCACTGCGATGAGGAGTAGGGTTTATTCAGCCAAAATAGGCAGAATGTGACAAAACATGCTGAGCTATATTGTGGTTCTATTTGGAGCTACTTCTACAGGGTATAAAGCAAAACAACAGCATCAGTTTTGCTTCTTAATACATTATGTCTAAACTGGTGATGTTTACACTGAATGTGTTTTTCTCATAAGAGGATTTGTAAGAGGAAAAGACAATAGTGTTTGGAAAATAAAAATAACCAGCTTTTTCTTTCACTTTTATTATACGTTCTAATATGGCTACTGACACAGACTGATATTCTTGTTTCTTTTCCTGATTAAAAAAAAAAGAAGGCAGTATTTTATTATTCTTAATGGTTATTGAGGCAGATCTTGAACTTCAACAGAGTTACAGTCAAGTTGTCACAAAGTAGTCACAGAGATTTAGGCCAACTGAGCATCTGATGTGTGCTGGCATAATCCATTTGTAAAAAAAAAAAAAAAAAAAAAAGAGGATTCAATTCCTTAAGCATATTTTGAAGAAGTCTACAAGATGTTAAGAATCTTCTGAACAGCATAAATATTTATACACTGTATCAAAAGGAATTTTTTATCAGCCCAGTAGTAGTTTTCTGAGAGTTGTCGAGAATGTGAACGCTGACCAGTTTATGGAATGCTACTTTTTTATTTGAATAGCTAAAATTAACATCAGTATCTCTTTTGTGAAGATACAGGAAATACAAGATGATATTTTCAGATTTGTTTTGAAAGGCATTTAACTAGTATAAGATGCAGTATTTTTTCTTAGGCTGCCAAACACAGTACAGCTTCCTACAAGCCCTAGACCTTTGTGGTTACAGCATCACTGTTGTGAAAAGAAGAGATAAAGTTGAACAGCAGGGCTCCCACATGGCTCATCTCAAGTTCTTGGCCTCTGTTAAAAAAGTGAAAGTATTGACAGTGATATTTTGCATCTCTATGTATAGCTGCATGTACAGTGCTTGATATCTTTGTAGGGTTAATTCAGTTTTTCAGAAAGCTTCTCAGAGTGGATGGGTTCTGTTAATTAAGTGCTATAAATAAGAAGTTCAAAGAAAACTAACTGAGCTCAATAGCATGCAGTAGCACCAATTTTCTTATGTTGTCAGGATTTGAGGTGTAAGTAAAGCTGCTTTAGCACTTGATTGTTGAAGTAAATACACAGTTATGTCCCTGCCCTTCCAAGTAGCACATCATGCGCCTGCTAGAGCAGTTAGACAAGGAAAAACTTTCCCAATCAAGAAGAAAGGCACAATGGAGCTGTTTCAAACACAATCTCACTTGAGGAAAATATAGATCGATTTGTTCACTCGGCCTAGCCCAGAAAGAGTATTACATTTGTTCAAGATCAAGAGAATCTGTGTCAGAAACAAAAGCTCTCTCCTATGTTTCATTTAGTATCTCCTTCTACACTGCTTATTGAGGTGTAGCTGAGCAATTTGACCACTAACCTCTCACAAAATCACAAGATAGTTCTTTCTTAGACTGTTTGCATGACGGCATATGCTTCGACCTCCCCATATCCCAGGGAGACATTCAGTAGCACGCAGCAGGGGATGTAATTCTGTCCTAGACATCTAGTCATGCCTTTTGTGAAAATCATCACTAGACTGTAGTGTAGTAGCCATTGTATTCACTTGTTTTGCTAGGACATTTAAAAAAATAATAATAATAATAATAATAAAAAATGATTAAGACTAAGGTCAGATGGAAACTAATGATCAGGAACTCTACAAAACATACTAGCTGAAATATCCAAATCTTTCTCTGATTTGCCAGTATTTTAGACCGTACACTGTTTTCATATATCTAATCTAAAATGCAGCTTCTTGTGTTATACAGATCTAAGAAAAATCTGCACTGAGCCTAATTTAAGGTAGTGAATAATACAGCTACATCAACCAAAGAATATCAACATAAGTATATCAGGAATCTAATGTTTGATTCCTGCCATCTGTAGACAGCTAAGAACCTCATCCCACCCTACAACACCCTTCAAAAAACCTACAAGAGATTTATCAATGGAAGATATTAATCTGAGAAAACAGTCATTAGCAAATATAATGGGCCAAAAGTAAAAAATAAATATATCTACCTAGTATTTCTAGCTAGCAAACAGAGCAAGACTTTTTTACATTTACAATTTCTTGAAAAAATAATTTTGTTTGTACAGAGATCAGTCAAACATTATGGCATTTGTAATTTAAAGAGTGTTCACTGGCTCTGTACCAGAAGGTCACAGCATGTGTTTATTTGCAGTTTGGATGTGTATAATTACTGGAACTAGGTTTCTGGAGCAAACACTCATAACTGTATTTATTATATTTTCCTTAACATTTCTAAATATTTCATAGATTTTTGTAAAATTGTTTCAATTTTAGTAAACAGGGTACATTTTACTATTTTCGTACATAAACTATATAAAATTTGGAGATACAAGATGGGCATCATGCCTCCTTATTAAAATTAATGACTAAGTTACTTATGGTATTCAGTTCTAGTAAAGAAGGATTTTATCTATATACTAGCTGAATATTAGCTGAATTAGTTGGATGAAAATCAATCACACTGATGTTGGTTGCCCAAAGAACAGATGGTCAATTATTTCAATTTCAAAAAATATTTCAAATATAAAAAAAATCACCCTGATTTCCTTTATATTTCCTAAAAGATCAATGAAGTATTATCATTCTTGTTCTACAGGTGTTTCCTTATGTTTTCTGTATTGTTGGGAGCACAGAGTGACTACTTTGACCTTCCCCTGTTACAATTACGGCAGATTTTCTGTCAATAAATAAGACTCGTCAGTTTCAGAGTGGATAGTGCTTTATAAATGAAAAAAAAGAGAGGTATTGATGTTTGTGCATGGACTATTTGATGGTGTATGATGATGAGCCATACCTTACAGGGAAAGTAAAATTGAATCTTGTCTCTGATTGTATTTATTTGACATGCAGTATGAAAGAGTGTCCTGAAAGAATAAAGGGTAATCGAATGAAATGACCATACTTCATCTGATGATCACAACAATAATAAGAATCCCAGCTGCCTCAGAAAATAATATAAATATTCTGGGGTTTTTTTCTTCTTCTTTTTCATTTTTTAAATCATCCATGCAGATGTGTCTTACATAAGTGAAAAACAAACATTATTTTGGCAGCTAGTGCTTTGGATGTTAGCTTTTGAAACAATACACATCAACTGGAGCCTGCTATTTAATTGGCGAGAGTCTGAGAAGGAGTGAATTTAGAGCAGTTCTGTCCAAATCTCTTTCTGGTATTGAGCCACCCTCAGGGCCAGTGTTACACGAAATATAATAAATGTTGGTAAAGTACCATTACTGCTGTTCTTCATGCTCGCTACATCAATTACAAGAACTATGTATTTGCAAATAATAAATATTTTATCCTTGCTGCTTACAGTTGATCAATAAGCCCACGAATGCTAAGTTATCCATCATAAACCACAATTCAGCAGTGTATTATTCACAGTTCTCAAGAATATATTTCATAGAAAACCCAAAGCTTTGAATTTCATTGTATTTATGATAAAGGCAGATCTAAACTTTGCAGAGAAACAGAGTTCTGGATCATAAATCACAGTGGACTACTCAGAGTCCATATTTTCTTTCTTCAGACTTGGCTTGGAGATTGTGATCTGTTAATTTTGTTACTTTAGTTTGTGGATAAGACTAAGGTAATAGTCTATTGATTATATTACACACATGACATTTAGAATGGGTTATCACATGAAATTCGGCCCCATGTATGCTACTGCATTTCTGGGATTTACTTATGATCAACAGTGTCCGTGAAGTTGGCATTCATCCTAAATCTTTGTAGGTTTATTTTTCCCAGTTGAAAGGTGTAAAAATGAAATAGAGTGGAAATGAAACATTCTTATCTGTGTACATTTTTTCTCCTAGTCATTTAACTTTCCAGATTTTAATTTGTCTACTGAGGCTGTAGCCATTGGTAATGACATACACACCACTCTCATGTTTAGAGTTAGTGTTGTCCAGAGAGGCTGAGCCAAATACTGCTTCCAGTAATAGCAATATAAATCAACCTATTTTGTCTGGGAACATTCTTTCCAAAATATGACACAAATTTCTGAGGACTTATTCTAGATATATTGCAATAAAGTTTTGAGCAGAATTTGTCTTTTATAGCTTAAATACTGCAATGGTACAAACAGTAGCATAGCTTATATATTAGGTGTGATTAAGTCATAAAGCAGAATAAAACATAAAACATTGGTCCAGTTAAAAAGCACCCAGTAGTGTACTTAAAAGCTCAAATGGTTGTGGGGGAGCATAAATGTTTGTGGGAGATTATTCAGTCAAAAAGAAGTTAGATCGGTGGTTCACCAGTGGAACGGTATATTGATGCAAACTCTGATAAATAGAGCAAAACTATGCCTTCCTTTATGTAGGTGTAATTCATACTCATTCTATTCAACTCTATTTCATCTAGCTCTTAATCTATACTTTCTTTGGGAAAAAAAAAATTAAAAAAAATAATTAAAAAAAAAACACAAAACACAAGTCTACCAATATAGCAACAATTTCAATTACAAATTGAAGGAAACTGGATCTCTGGTAGTATCATTTGAATCATTGCAGTATGCCAGCACTTCAGCGATGTGCTTGGAGTACCCCAAGCAACTGTGTTGATTGGAAGTGACCAGCTTTGTTTTACATGTGAATGAAAACCTTGAGCAGATTTTGGCATGCTATTTTTACAGAGCGGTTTCTCCTTTTCTCTTCACGTTGCAGAATTCAAATCTTCTGCTATGAGTACTGTGTTCCACATGTCATTCCCCCTCCAGTTAGATTATATTTCAGCTATCTCTTTGCCACAAGTTCAACATTTATCTCCTCCATCTCATTTTTCATGGATTTCAGCTAGTTAGACATGAACAGCAATAACATCTGTCTGGAGAGCACCTACTTTTCTCTCATTATGTATAGATTCTTGCAAAATCATTGATTTTATTTATTATTTCTTTTTTTTTTAGCTTTTCACCCTCAATTTTACTTCCATTTTAGAACTAAGCCATACTTCTTATTTGAATTATTTTTTTAAAAATGGGAGTACAGGCAGTACTGCATGAACTGTCAGTTGACATGCAAGAGTAAAATAAGTTTAGCAGAACTGGTTTGTATTTATGTGATTCACTTCAGTAGAAAAGAAGTTGAAATGACAAAGATTGAGCTGATTGTGCTTGGGGGCCTGTTTGCAGCAATGTTTATGATGATCATGACTGAGAACAAAAATAAAGGGTCGGCCTTTCTCTACATTAAATTTTTAACCTCTGTCATATTTTGTATCTCTGGATTGTAATTTGGATTCACAATCTAGAAAAAAATATTGATAGTTTCTGGGCATTACCAAAGTGAAAAAAATCATTCTTATCTCTCCCCACATGACAAATCCCTCACCAAATGCCTCTGTGTATGTCAGGTAGCCACTGTTACTGTTCCCTTCTCTCTCTTCTTTCTCCCCAACATGTACTGACCTTAACCCATAAGTTAGCATAATTATAACTCTGTTATCCATCATTTTCTTAAATATAGCCAGAGTTCTCTGTGAGCAGTTTAAAGTATGTATCAACTGTTTGAGAAAGTTAAAAGAAACTTGCAATTGCTTTTCTCCTACACTCTTAAATTTGAGTGGTAATTTGCAGTAGTCAGTAACAGCAAATGACAATGATATTCTTTTTACCTTGTGCTAGACTAGCTGTTCTAACACAGCTATTTGATGAATGCTCCAAAACAAAACAAAACAAAAACAAACAAAAAAAGGCTACACATATTGGGTGCTTTTCAATCTCATGCTTTGGTGAAGAAATGGGTAAGCATGCAAAATCCATTTGCCCCTTGAAAATGATAATTTGTTCAGGGCACACAATATTTCACAAGCTGTAAGGATGAGAAAAAATGCTTAAGATATTTCACAACATTTTCCTGGGACAATAATGATAACATTAATTTACTGAGTATACTATTTCACTAAGTATAATATAAGAAATCATGTTTTTGTGAGATTGTTTTAAATTGCTTTAGAAATAATAATCATGAGGAGGTGGGTGTAAAACTTTTCATTGCAATGTTGGAGGAACGAACACAACTTTGTGCTTGACAAGAGAATTGAAAATTTAAATGTGAAAATTACAGTGATAAAGCAAGTGAAATATTTAATGTTTAAGTTAAACAACTAAAGCTAACTTTTGGTTTGCGATGGTTTTTTTTACCTGCTGAAAGTTACTTACTAGTACATCAACCTACAGAAGAAGCAAAGCAAAGGGAGTCTATGCTCCTCTTAGAGTAAGGCAATAGACACTCTTGAAACCCATGTTACAGTCTGTGCAACCCTTGCTCTACCTGTTAACTGTGATTAGCAAAAGTTATATGGTTTAAATGGCTGAATCTGTCACTATATAGGAAATTCAAAATCTGGTTTAGAGCTGACTGTTAGCAATTTCATTTGGTTCTACAGCCAGGTATTAATATACAAGAAGAGCTGGGATTTGAGTAAAGGTTGTTGTTTTGGTTTGTTTTTTTTTGTTTGTTTGTTTGTTTTTGTTTTTTTTGAGGGGGATAATTAACAGATGTTTTGCACAATTTTTCAGATGAAGTTTTCTTTTTAAACTATTTATGAGATCTCGTTTAAGCGTATACTAATAGAACTGCTGTAGATTAATTACATCCCCAATGAAATGAAAGATTTTTAAGACCTTTGCTTTTTCCTTGCACAAATGAACCTCAGTGAATGCTTCTAGTATTAGTATCCGGTCTTTTTCCTTCATAAGAATAAAAGGTAAAATACTAAATAGAAAGAATCTTCAACAGCAGAGATCAACGGCTTCAAAAGTGACTATTTGTTGTGAGATTTCTCAGAGACCTGATTTTCAGGCAGCATTTAGGAATGGTCTTCTGATAAATGAAAGCATTAGAGTCTAACACAAAATATGAGACATACTTGCAATCTTACTTATCTATTTTGAAAGTGTCAGTCATGATCTATGTATCTCCAGGAAAACAGCTGAGATCGTGCTGTTATAAGAGTCCTGTGCAGGAAAAATACTGTGTGAGTACATGAGTGTGTGCAGTTGGTATAGATTGGTTCTCCACTTCTAACAGCTATCACTTGAAATCTTTAAAGTAGACTGAACATTCTGCTAAAAAGTTAATCCAAATAGCAGGCCTCTTACTGGAAGCAGAAGTAAGTCATTAATAATTTTTTTCTTATCTCTTACTTCAGTAACTCATACCGCTACTAGAGAAATGAATAGTGTCTTGCCATCCAGAATCATCTCTCTGCATCCTGCTCGTACCAGTGTTTGTAGATATTGCCATCATATTCCCATCTCATAGAGCTGTTATGTATGTCTGTCTTTTTCTTTATTTCAAAATATTTTCAAGAGGTTCTTACTGCAGGAAAAAAAAAAAAAAAAGCAAGAAAAAAAAAAGCTTGGAAACATAATTTAAATGGAAATGTAGTCTCAAAAGACCAATAAAATGTTGTTATGATAAAGCAAGCCATATATTGAAATCAGCCTCATTTCTATGGGGTTGTCTTTTAGTCTTTGAATGATGAGTTTTAGGAAGACCTAAGTGTTCCTTTACATTCTGCCAATAATTTTAAGATACAAATTTTCAATGGCTATTTCTTCTGAGAAATGTTTTGCAAATTCTTTGTATAGCATGGCACTGTCTCTCTTCTGTTCTTTCTCTTTCTCTAGTGGAATCAGTGTGAAATTTTGTGGTCCATGTGAATGGAAGCTCCAAAAAAAAAAAAACCTAAGCCCGCTTTTTTATGCCTTATCAGGAAAAGGTTAGCAGAAAGGTTAGCATAATATAGAAGTACTGAACTTCCAGAATTTTTTCTCCCATAAAAATAAATATTTCAGCCAGGCAGCAGAAAGTAATTATTTTAGAATTTTGAATGGAAGTTAACTTCTAATCACGTAATCATCAGTCACACAAGGGCATGGAAGGACACTTCAGACCTCTGTTAAAGGTGGCCTTATATTAGAATGTATTTTTCATTAGGCAGTGCTTTCTTGTCCCAGAGGAGAAAGTGAAAGGTGTCAATCACATAGAAGTAAAGGACATTTATTATATGTAAATATTAATTTCAGTAGTGATGAAAAAGACAGCTTGTTAGATTTATAATCAAGATCAAGCTGGAAAAACAGAGTGAGGATAACTAACTTCTATATGAATCTCAGTTTGAGGAGCTTTAGTGTACTTATTCATGAACCAAATGTGCAGCATTTGGTTCATAGTCAAGTACTATATCTGACTCCATCAGTTTCATATGGGTGTTATCTGTCTTCTAGCAGTTCATCACAATTCAGTATTAGTAAATATCTTTAAAACAATTGTAAACATGCCCAGAAGCTTATACAATAGGCACAAGATTTGTAAATGTAAATAACAAATTATAATAATTCCTAGTAATGTATTTCGGAGCAGATCTAAACAGAATGCATGTTTAGCCCTGTCAAACAACAAAGAATTGCATAATGGTTAATAACCACCTTTTTCCATAGCACCTACCTGTTTTTGGCCATCACAGTTCAGAGATCACCAGTGTTCTGCTGTTTAGGTTACTGATGGATCCATTAGGCAAATTTGATCATTTAATAGTAGAGAACTTCCTAAAATCATATTTCATACAATCTTAAATAAATACACTATTGTGAGTATTTCTTCTATAGTAGTAGAGAAATAGTCTTGAGGAAAACAATCTTTTATTTCCTAGATCTGTTGCTGGAAGCATTTCATCTCTACAAGACTACACAGGGAGGTCTAGTTCTGCCATGAGCAGTGACTGAACACAAGATGGCATCAGTTCTAGCAGGGTTTGAGGCATAACTGATGCACGAAATATAATTATTAATGAGTGATACACTTGACAAATTTACATTTTAAACAGAAGTTCGTTTCTTTTCAGTGACATGTATGCATGAACTCCATATTTATGGACAGTTTTGAAATACTGCATTAGATAATGGAGTTTGGTCCTGCCAGCAGGAATTAGACCTTGCAGAGTCTAGATATCTCTTTTGTGCTCACAGTAGTGTTGTACCATATGCTAGGTCTATTTATTTACTTATCCATATGGAAATTTTTTCCCATCCTTGTTAGCTTGTCATTAGACTGTTTATGCTAAACACACCTGTGTGCTTACTTCCTACATTCTGTAGCAACAAATAACTCTTCTAGATCAATTCATACTCAGCTAAACTTCCAGGGTTTCCAGACAGTTTTCTGTAGCTGTACAAGTACATTAACGTCTTGTGCAAGGACTTGTGGAAGAAACTAATTTCTTTAGTTGTCAGGTTTGATTATATTTTCCCTTGAATTCAGGAAGATAACAGGGAGGCCACGGCAAACCTGCTAGCAAATAGCCCATGTCCAGGCAGCCTTGGGCAGCCCAGGCTGTCAGACTAATTCCTGGGCTGGAGCTGGACCTGGAAAAAGTTCTGAGGGGAGAGGAAAATGGTATCTTTTTCTATCAGAGAAAAGACCAAGAAATTTTCTTTTTCCTGTCTGCACGATTCTTTAAAAGCAATTATTCTAACCAAGCAGAACTGTTCTTCCCATGCCTGTGGCCCAGCTATAGGCTGAGTCCCTCCCATGGGATGTGGCTCTGGGCTGAGTGTCCACAGTATTGGTGCAGGATCACACCTTCTCACCACCATTCAGGCTGACCTAGAAATGCAGATGGGACTTGCAATGAATGGGAGGTTGCATGTTCAGTCTGGTTCTCCTGCCTTTGCACTGATCTCAGAAATGCAAACTCAATTTCAGAGTTCTAACTGGAAATTTCCAGTTACTGCTCTTTGCAAACAAACACTTTGCAAAAAAATACACTCTTTATACTTCTGTCTTACTTTCCATTGTACCAGGTCACTAGTAGAATCTAACAACAGCTGATAAATCCCTGCCTTAAAACAATTTAATTTCATTCAGTACAAGGAAATGTAGGGGATGGACTTCCATATTTTCAGGCAAGATCTTCCACTGAATCTTCTTGAGCCAGATAGGTGTTGTGTATCTGTCCTAAATCAAACTCATCATCCTTATTATCTCCCTTTATGCACAGGAATTCATCCATCTAGTGACAGCAGCAGTTTCACAGATAAACAGTTCGCCTGGGCTTTTATTAAGGTCTGCAAAATGTAATGGGAATCTTCGCATTGATTCCAAGGATCAGATTCTTTATCACTGCTTGTTTCTGGTGCTGGAAATAGTCTAGCAGGAGATGTATTTAAATCATCTGAGAGGGTATACGTACTGCTAAGAAAAAAGGAGACCATGGGATTTTTCCTGGAACCAAATAGCCCAAACTGGTTCACAGCCATCCTTCATTGAGCTGGTTCTCTAAAGGAGTCTGCCATACGCAGACTATACAAATATAGAAATTACAACAAATACAAGGAGCACAATAACACTATTGAATAGAAAAAATTCTCAGCTACAAAATGCAGTTTTACGGCAGTCATCACCATTAGCTATGCATTTTCAGCAGTGATGAACAAGAGTTTTCATAAAAATCTGTACCAGTGAAGGTGACCCACTGTCACCATCGGTACAGCTGAAACAAACCATCCACTGCCTCACTGTGCTCACATTCACTTTTTGATCTCCAGAAATGTTCAGCAAACATCAGTGAATGTCAATGGATGTAATTTTTTCTACATGGAGGAATTCAGTGACACACCTTTTCTTCATGCAGGCTTCAACATCTGATGGCAAATTTGTCAGACTTCTCCTCTGTTACCATCTGTCACATGGAAACAGAATGTAATGGACTATTGGCAGGATGGCTGAACCTCCACTGCCGTACCACCAAGACCCACGTCTGATGTTGTGGGCCAACTTCATAAAATAGGAGGCATTGTTTTTGGAGAAGCTTGTTTTATGCTAAGTGGTATACATAAACTGCATAGGTGGCACACATTTATACACGAGGGGCCAAGCTGATCTTAAGATAATACTTCCTATTCTTTTTTTTAACAATTAAGTGTCTGAAACATTGGAGATTTTTGTTGCAGACAATCCGAGTGGTATTTTTATAGCACAAAACCTAAACATTGTATGAACAGGCCGCACAGATTCATCTAGATTGGCACAATTATCCTAACTTTTCTGTGATTGTCTAAATGATTCGGAAAGAACATGATGAATCATACATCATTGAGAATAGAACTTACACAGTGTTTTCCTGATCTAAGAATAGCATAGCAGAGCAATGCAAAGAGTGAAGGATTGCTTTTATGTCGTAGGAAAGAAATGACCTTCTCAGTTTTCATTTGAGACTGGAGAGCTTTTCCATACCTTCAGCAAAGTTGGGTCCAGTTAGAGTTAGATCAGAAGTGCAGAGGTGCAGGGTCAAGTGGGTAGTTGACAATCTCTTAGCAAATGCAAAACCATCCAAGGAAGATCCGTAAAACTAGTTGGCTACCAAGGCATCTTTTTCATTCTTGGTTATTTCTGTCCCTAAAAATTAAATTCATATGTAGCTGGTAATGTATAAACCACAAACATGCATATAGAGATGACTGAAATCAGTTCATACTGACATGAACACAGAAGAAAAGCAGCAGCTGAAAACCGTCATTAGGGGAATTAGTCTTGAGAGTCTTTTGCTCCATTATTTTGCCAACACGTTTGTTTCAGTAATGGTAGCGCAAAATCGGTCAAATAAACAGATACCAACATTTTTTCAATCTTTGTACTGGATTTTGTTGCTATTGTTGGCCTTTACCTTGTGTCTTAATGCTTTTGTAATATTACCACACCCAAAGATTTTGTTCTATTAATATAACACTTCTTTTCTCTCTAAGTAGTAGAAAGCTGTTATCCAAAGAGAATGCATTTTATACTTGTGAATTACAGTTCCATTGCTGCTGTTCCTTGGCAGCTATCACAGCAAGAATGAAAAGTGATGCATTAAGCATATGTAATCTATTCCTCTACAAACTAAAGAATATCTCCTTAGAGTCCTTCTTGGACGCAGCACTACAGAGACATTTCAGCAGTCCTATCCTTGATGATAGAATCATAGAACTATAGCATCATAGAACTACTAGATTTGGAAAAGACCTCTTAGATCATTTAGTCCATCAACCCATCATCACTATGCCCACTAAACCACATTCCTAATGCCACATTTTCATATTTCTTGAATACCTCGAAGGAAGGTGACTCCATCACTTCCCTAGACAGCCTGTTCCAGTGATTCACCACTCTTGGAGAAGATTTTTTTCTTAATATCCAACCTGATTCTCCCCTGGCACAGTTTGAGGCCCTTACCTTTCAACCTTTCGCTGGGAAAAGAGGTCGACCCCCACCTCACTGCAACCTCCTTTCAGGTAGTTACTAAAGTCTGTGTAGACTACATACACAGCCTATCCCTCATTGACTAGGAAGGTCAGTTGGTCACAGAATGTGATCAGGTTGGTTAAGCAGGACCTGCCTTCCATGAACCCATGCTGGCTAGGCCTAGTCTCCTGGTTATCTCGCATGTGCTGTGTGATCCTAGTCAAGATGATCTGGTCCATGACCTTCCCTGAGGTCAGGCTAACAGACCTGTAGTTCCCTGGATCCTTCTCTGACCTGTCTTGCAGATGTCACACTGACAAATCTCTAGTCATTTGGGACCTCACTGGTTGATCAGGACTGCTGATAAATGATGGAAAGTGGCTTGGTGAACACATCCACCAGCTCATTTTGTTTCCTCAGGTGGATCCCATCCAGCCCCATAGACTTGCAGTAGTTTAGATGAAGTAGTAATATTGCTGGAGAAACAAAAAATATCAAAGGCTTTACATATTTTGCTTTCAAAAATACTGGTTATTCTATCACTGTATTCATTCCAAATGATTTGAGTAGTTTGAGGACAACAAAATATTGTCTGTCTATGTGTCTTTGAAATCTCTCTAATTACATACTCTGTAGCCTATCAAAATACTGTTTTGAGTTTTTTTTTCTCAAACTGAAAAACATGCTTGTTGGCAGCCTTAGCTGTGATTGTTTTTCCTTTCATTCTGGCCATTTTGTGCCAGAGCAGAGAAATTGGAGAGGGTGAAAAAATAAAATGGATATACCTCTATACATTTAAACATTACTAGCACTAGTTAGCTATTTCAACATTGCAGGTAGTTGAATTAATATGTTAACATCATGGGTTCGATGAATCACTGAACATAAAAAAGCCAAATCCAGACAATTTAAATGAGTCAGTTTGTAAACACTTATGTTTAGCAAAGAACTTCCCTGAAATTAAAGACTGATTCTAGAATGTTTTACTAACCTTCATAATAACTTGACTGCATATGTCAACAATATTCCTTTGGATTCAGTGGATTTCATTTTTCAAGTTAAGTCAAGTAAATTCTTTAGAAAAATTGTAGTAGTGATAATCCGTTTTCAGACTGGTATGAACAACAAATTCTGTTTCAAATTGAATGATAAAAAAGTTAACTAGTCTAGCTTTAATTGTATGTATTTTTATTTCTTTTTTTTTCTTAATTTAAACCAAATTGAATTAGAGTACTAAAGATAGTGAAATAAGGCTTGCGTTTGGGTTACTGTATTTGAAGTTCAGGATAATACTATTTTAACAGTATCTTTGTTCTTTATGTGAACTAGAACTTCTAAATTGCTATTTCCATGGCAGCATTCTTATTTGACAGAATCCAGAATTGAACCTGAGTGAACATGAAAAACTGTACCTTCATTAGCAGTTATCCAATTAAACTGTCCGATTTCTCAGGATGCTGACTGATGACAGCACATTAAGGCAGAAATTATTCACTGCAAGTGATTCTGATTAATGCCATCCATGGGCACATGCTCTCCCCTACTTCTGCATGTGCATACTATCCCATGTTGCTCATCTTTTTGTCACTCTTCCAAGCTCCGAGCTCATCAAAGGAAGCACATCGGGGCAAATGCCCAGACTTGGCTTCCTGGTTTTATCCATAGTGATGGTGATTCTCCTTATTGAAGGAAATTAAAGATAGATTTCTAGTCACACTGGATGGGAACTTGAAGTGAACATACAGTACAGAAGACTCCGGATGTTTCTGTGTACTGTGAGTCATGGAAATACTTGAGATCAGTTGCTGAGATTTGAGGGAAATAGCTTTCTGTGCAGATAACTGCAAAAAAAAAAAAAAAGAGAGATCCAAACCTCATGAGTCTGCAAACCCACAAGAACCTGTGGAACTGTGGAGACTGTTTTACTTAGCTGATAAGTGAGAAGGGAGTGGAGGTTGGCAATCAGAGAAACGGGGCAGCTTGCCTAGTATTTTAGCTCCACTAGAGCAAAACTAAAACTTACTTGTAATATGCAGATCATAAATTCCTTAAATTCCAGTTTAAGTGCATTACTGGTGTGATCCTTCCAAAACAAGTTGAGCATTTTAAGCGTACAAGCTCCTTTGCAATTCAGACATGAGCTTTTTCCTGCGCATGCATGTACATCAGAAGTACTTTTGTTCTAAGCAAAATGAAGTTACAGTACTGTAAAAATTGTAAGAGGTAAGAATCAGCTTCTGACATTTTGATTTGAATTCAGACATAATTTCTTGCATATTTATTACCTGTAAATTACCTTAACTTTCTTTTCATTACGTACATCTTTCTACATGCCAATCACATTCCTTTCAGTTTCAACTTCACATTTTCCTTCAGAAACGCTAACAGGGAAAGAGTTAAAACAAGATTCTGTATTTATATAAGAGTCATTGCAGGAAATGCTGTGGCTGATGTAGGAGTAAGAGATCAAACAGAATGGTTGCAGTGGCCATCTCTGGCCTCAGGCACTCAGCTGCACTCCCAGTGTAAGTCTGGTGTTAATTCCTGCACTGTATGTGCACGAAGATTAGAACAAAGCTCTGGTGTTTAGTGGACACCAGGATCCCTTAGGCTTTTGGCTGTTATTTACAGTTTCTGAAAGTAGAACCTCTGCAAACTGCTCTATAGTTATGTCTGATTGGGGAGATGCTTTTTAAGTTGTTTCAGGATGAAACACTGACACCAAAAAAGCAACTTCCTGTTTGATGAGGCCATTTTGGAGTCTGCCTACAAGGTTATTTCTTGAGGCAAAAGGAAGCAGCTGGCAGGAGTTAGTGTACAGTATCTTTTTATTTTTCTGAGACTGCTAGGAAAATGTAAGAGAGTTCTTAGGGTATAGAAGGCGTTCCCAGAGCATTATCATGGGATATCATCAGCACATCCCAGCTCTCACAAAAGAAGATGGCTTAGCATCTGTTTTGGAGATCCACAGTGTGCAAGCCAGGAGTCGTAGATACTGGCAATCAGACATGAGGTTGGATAGGAGTGTGCATGCCAAGACTCTTGGATACTGCTAATCAAGCATGGCAATGGATATTTTGATTGGAGGGCACATATGAATAGCAGTAAAACTGTGTTTCCTCCCAGTGTTTTGAATGTGAACAAATTAAAGAATATGCTTATCTTCCGGTAAGCTCAAAAACTTAACATATTTGGAAAGAGATAGAAATAGAATCAAAATTTTAAATAATGGAATTTTTTTGAGATATATGTTGCACTCAACTCTCTTAATCTTTCTCTGCCTTGATTCTCCATTACTTTTTTAAAAGAACGAATAAATTGTAGTGATTGGGACTTTATATATGAAGACAGAAATACATGCTCACATAAGCAACCGTATTGAAGCCAACAGACTTAAAATGGCATAAAATAATAAATT
>JAOWBP010002559.1:16423532-16453649 GCA_028571105.1 Tragopan temminckii | reverse complement strand
TTTAGTTCTTTAGTATTTAAAGTAATTGCCTGTTTGAGTAAATTCTTCTTTATACAAAAAGGGAGCTTAAATACCATCATTATTAGCTTATGATTGTTACATCCTCCTGGAAAAGTTTAGAACAGTTTTGTATCTAATTGTTTCTACGTTACTTAAAGCTGATATGGTCTTTAAGTCACAGTAACAGAGGCCAGCTCTTTCCTTGCAGGAAGATCAGAACCCCATCCATGCAACCTGACTCACAATGCTCACATCACAACAAGCAATTATCCTGCCGTGGGGGTTACAGCACCAGATAAGAGTTCACACAGCAGAACTCACACACATCTTTTAAAAAATGAGATAAGATACAGTTGCAATGAGTGGATTATAAAACCAATTTGTTAGGTTTCATGACTTTTAGCAAGGGAAAAAGAGAACAGAGCCTCCCTGTCTGTCTGCCTTTTATACCTGACAGTACACCAGCATTATGGCCAAGGCTTAGCGACTTCTCTGAAAGTTGTGGTGGCTGGGGATAGAGGAAGGGTTCTTCCAAGGAACCAGCATTTAAGATTTCATACGAGAGACCCACTGGCTGGAAAATAAGATATGTTCATGTGTATTTTCTGTTTCTCCTTTCTTTTTCTATTTGAACAAGTTGTCTTCCCAGCCATGATTGATGGGCTTTATGGCTGACATCTGCTCAGGAAGTCAGCAGAGACTTACTACCTCTGTAAATGACAGGTAACTATAGTAAGAGCACTACTTAGGCCAAGATGAGCTGTCAAAACTAAAGTTCTCATGGTGAACTGTAAAACTAAATCTGATGCAGTTCCTAGGAATCTGTCATTAAAAAGAAGAAGAAAAAGAAAAAAAGAAAAAAAAAAAAGAAAAAGGAAATCACGTTGCTTTTATTTTTTCCTGATAAAAACATCCAGTTTTTACACTGGAAATCACAACAAATAGATTTCAATAGCATTTTCATGTTCCACTAGATTCATAGCTCTGTTTCTAGGATATACATGATATAAGCAGAACTGGACTGTGTCTACATTTTTGCACTCTGTTATTCTAAAAGCTGACCCACTGTCTTCCCCCCTTGCTCCAGGTTTAGCTGACGAATTCTGATAACTATTAATAACTATGAAGTGTCACAAGAAATGAAAATACACTGTACAATCAGAATAGTGCAAAAGCATTTTTGCCATGGAGCATTTTAAAAAACTGCCCTAGAAACTCTGGGAGCGGTATAAAAGCCTGATCATTATACAGCACTGAAGAAATACCCTTTAATCTGAGATGAAAAGAATCACCAAAAACAAGCATTCAAATGTCACAGGTTAAGCCTTCTTAATCATTAGGTTTGGGGGTTTTTTTATTGTTATTTGAGGGGGAATGGAAGAGAGGTTAAGTTTTAAAAAGGGATTTAAAATGTTTTTATGATTCTCTTTAGATTATGGTTTTTGAGACTAAGTTAATTTTGATAACTTTTTTTTTATAACGTTTTTTTCACTTTTTTGTCTGCAAACACAAGGAAATGAAAATTAAAAAAAAAAAAAAGATTAAGATAAAAAAGACATGATAGTCTCAAGTAATTGCTAGACTTGTATCTTTTGGTGAAACTACATTTTATGAGATTTGTTATGAAATAGCAAAAGCTGGTAATGTTTTTCTTCCTGTTTCACCTAAACTATCCTTCAGCTCATTTGGCTGCTGGAAAATGAATGTTCTCTTCTTGGGGTCCATCAGCCATCCTACTGACACCTTTGCATTGTCTCAGTGACCTGCAGGATCTTTAAAGACTTTCCTCAACATGACGGTAATATGACAGTCTCAGAGAGAGGTGGACTACACACCCATGCACTAATATATCAGCTGCTTCCATCTTCAGTAGATGGAGATACAAATCCACGGGAGTAAATCTATTGGGCTGATCATTTTTAAAAGTAAATAGCTTTATTTCTCCTCCTGTCAATTTCAGATACACAAAGGCTTTTAGATGCACAGTTCTCTGAGGGAGCTGGTCAAGGATATGTGGAGTTTGTTATCTTAGAAAGCAAGCAAGCTGTGACCATCTGACAAATGAAAATTCTCCCCAGTGCTCACTGTGTTCACACGTCCAACCTGTTTCATGCACTGTTTAACAAAGAATCAGCCAAGCCCAGCAAGACAGGAGTTACCTGAGAAACACTACCAGTCTCTGGCGCAAGAATTCAGATGTCCTGCTAGATGTGACATCTTTATTTGGGAAGTAAAGTCTGAAAATAGAGGTAATTTTTAGTACATAGAACCTGGTTCAGCAAACTGACAAATATTCGGATAACATAGCACATATATGTTGGTTTGGCTCCATTACAGTAATGATATAATGTCAATTTATACCACGCAGCATTTAGCCCAGAAGACTGAAATCAGTAATAGTCAATCTAGAGGCAAAACTGGGCATTTCTGAGAATAAAACTGCATAGTCATTCATATGTGAATCTTTATTTAGATGTCTCCTCTGACAGGGGTGTGTTTTGTGATCAAACTGTAGCTGCCAATAAGGTGAGGATAGTGAGATCCTTCTTTTCTATTTCTTCAAACAAAACCTCTGTGACTTTCTTATACCTTTATACCTCTTTTCCTGAGAGGCAAAATAAAAATAGCAGCAGCTGTACAATAGAAAAGAGAAGTGGGAGTTTGAAAATCTCCCAGACTTCAGATGTAACTGTGATTTCGAAGAAAGCACCTATAGGTGCTTGATTCTTCCCTCAATCTAGGAAAACCCAAATTTAAACTTATGTATTACTGGGAAAATGGTTTAACTTTGTAATAAGGTGATACAGACTATTACTCAAGACACATTGACATATTTTGCAGCTGTAGGAAGAAATGGGAAGAGATAATTTAAAGGAAAAGACAAATAGTGAAGTAACATAGAGATTCAATTACCAACTGCCGATTAAAATAATTGGCTGAGGAGGAAAAATCAAATTAACTTATTATGATAACCCTCTGTTACTTATGCATTGTCAATAGGACAGTGTGGAATTTAAATCGCCAATGCCACCATAACTGGAGCTCAGTTGGACGGTGAGCAGGAATAAACAGCTTTTATGGGATTCTTGATTGGGTTGCCCTATTAATTTAATAGCAGGTTCTGGTGTTATTACAGTAAATAATATGCTCATTAACATGTTTGAACTCTTCAGAAGGGATGAAGAAGACATTAACAAGCACTTTGCCAGTATAATTGGCAAAGCATTTGAAAAATCACAGCATGCTAGGAGTGGATGCTGATCTGATAACTTTGATGCATACTTGCATTGTACACATAGTACAAAGATGCCTACTCAAAGCAACTATTAAAGGAGTGTTAAGAAGAATCAAGTATAGGGTGTGACTGAGGTCCGTTTAGAAAGCCAGGCAGAAACTCTGATTCTGGTATAACTGGAAAAGAAGTGCAAAATATATGCTTATGTCAAAGGATAAGAGCTATGCTTCAGATATTTTTCACTGATGTAACTATACCCAATTAGATTCTACTGCTGTATTTCCACAGAATCACGGAGTCATAGGGGTTAGAAGGGACCTCTAGATCACCTAGTCCAAACTCTCCTGCTAAAGAAAATTCTGAAGAGTAGGATACCTAGGAAAGCCTCCGGGTGGGTTTTGGCTATATCTCTAGAGAAGGAGACTCCACAGTCTCTCTGAGCAGCTCATTCCAGTGCACTGTTAATCTGAATATAAAGATTCTTTTCTTTATGTTTGTGTGAAATTTTCTGTTACAGTTTGTGCCTTTTGCTCTTTGTCCTCTTGCTGGGCACCACCAAAAAGAGCCTGGCCTCACCAACTTGGCAGCCGCCCTTTAGATATTATCCCCCCTCAGTCTTCTTCAGGCTGAATAGTCTCAGGTCTCCGAACTTTTCCTCATATTGGAGATGCTCCAGGTCTCAATCTTAGTTTCCTCTGCAGAACACTCCCTAGAATTTGCTTGTGTTCTTGAATTTGGGAGCCCAGAACTAGACACAGTACTCCAGATGTGGCTTTACCAGAGCTGAATAGAGAGGGAGGATCACCTCCCTCAACCTGCTGGCCATGCTCTTTTTTATGTTCTTCAGGATACCATTGGCCTTCTTAGCCATGAGGACATACTGCTGGCCCATAGCCAAACTGTTGTCCACTGGGACACCCAGGTCCTTTCTGCAGAGATCCTTTCCAGCAGGTCGGACCCTAACATGTACTGATGCATGCAGTCATTCCTCCCCACGTGTAGGACTCTGTGCTTGCCCTTGTTGAGCCTCATAAGTTTCCTTTCTATATCTCCGTTTTGCCAATACTATTCTAGTCCTGAGCATGCAATACAGGTATCTCATGAGAGAACATCCTATGTCCAAAGGATTTCATGAGATAGGAATCTTCCAGTTCAGCTACACTCTGGTCCTTAAACATTTATATTTTGGGTTTTTTAACAGTTTTTTGGGGTGATTCTTTTTTTTCCCTAAAATTAGATCAAATGTCATTTCTATTGCCAACAGTTTCCTCTGTAAAGAACGTGGGCGGTTCACTTTGTGAATTCATGGCCAGATATGTACATCAAAGTCTATAATCAAACATCTTCAATACTTTACCACATGTGGTAAAATATAATTCTTTTGTTTTGTAGCTTCTGCTGCCACCACTTTCTGACCGCTGCCGGTGTGAAGTTGTTACAAGGAGATAACATGTTGTTACAAGGCTGTTAACAGTTGTAATCAGGAGAGTAAAACAGGTGTATGAAATCATTCTGTGTCATGCTCAAAAGAGATTGTTTTATTCTTGAAATTTTCTTTGTAGAGCTTTATCAATTATGGGTATTAAAATATTCCAAATCATCACTGATTTAACTCTGTGGCTAAAATTGAGAAGCAGAGGAGATTATACATTTAAAAAAAATTCTTTGTGAAGATAGTGTTTGTTTGCTCTAGGGGACTGTAATAAATTATATCAACTACATAATTATATGTTTTGTCTTTTTAATAACAATTATGCTGACAAAGTCCTCAGAACAGCAAACCTTTTCTCATATTGATTTCCTTGATTCTTCTGCTCCTCACTTGCACTTACGAGCACTCAGATTATAAATTCAGTGAGATGGCAGCAATAATTTCCTTAGATATTTGCACAATACAAGAGTCTTTATTCGTTGTTCTGTGTTTTTACGAAATAGGGTAACAACATAATGTTCCTGCCTTAATAATAATTCTCTAGTTTTTGTGATTCTGATTTTCTGATTTTCTTTTTTTTTTTTTCCAGAAATCAAATTAAAGAAGTTTGCTTTATATCCCATTAATCACTCGTACATACATGCAACCCTTGTGTGCCAGTGCATATTTGAACCAGGGTTCTCTTTGAGTAATTTACAGGTATTAATTATCTGTCTGTCCATATACATAAATGTTATTATCACTTGCATGAATGCACTGTACACCTTAGTTAAAAAATGTTTCTACTTTTATTTTGTATAAATTGACCGTGCCTCACACACTGCAGTAAAGTTTAATTAAGTAAGGGTCTGCATCTTGGTTACCCTAATTACTATGCATTATGATAGTGGCTCATTCACACTAGAGGTGTTAAGTGGGTGGTAGGCTTTCTCTTCTCAGTTACTTTACTTTAGGGGTTCACAGACATAACCAAGTCAGAATCTGTTCCAAGTGGATATTTAACAACCAAAGACTCAGTCCTGGTTCTGTAGCTCATTCTCTTTCCTTCAAATGGGTATCGATTTCAAGAAGTGCAGGATGAAAGCTACGTATATCAACATGAGACTGATTTTTTTCCATTTGATTTGAAGGAGCTTTTTATTTTTCCTTTCTTTATTCTATTTTATGAGGAGTAGGGTTCTTTCTTTTTTTTCAAGCTCAAATAAAATAGATGTTAAAATGTTTTTCTGCATCACTCTGGAAGGGAAAGCAAGTGATTAATTCAAAGCATAATAGCAATAGCTTACATTTCTGAACTACCTTTCATCTTGAAGGATACCTATCCCAAAGCACTTTACAACCTAAATAAAGCAGGAATCATTAAAATTCAACATTTGCCATTCCACCAGGATTGTTATACTGTACCTTTAGTGTTATGTATACAACAGCACCATGGTTACTGCAGCTACTTAGAGCAGAGAATACTGAGCTCCTAATGATACCTTTTTTTTTTTTCTGTGGGTGTTTAGCAGGTCAGTTTTATATCCTGATATATAGCCTTGTTTGAGGTAGAACACATTACTTATTCCATAGAATGCTACCAGTCAACAGCTAAGCAGAGATTTAAAAAGACAGCACAACAGTTGGAAACAATATATTAAGCCTTTAGCAAATGGAAAATGTTGGAACACAAGCACGACATCTAGAGTTAACAATTTCTTGCACATGAAAAGAGATAATTCCTCTTCCATGTTGACAAGTGGCCAAAACTTCTTTTGTAAATATAATTTGGCAAATGTCATCCACATCAGCACAAATACTAAAACTTTGATTCTAATCTGAAGAACAATAATAGGATAATCTTAAGAAGTTACTGCTACCGAACCTAATTTACACACACAGGTACAAACACACACATATTCCCCCCTCTACCACTCCCCCCAAACTCTCTTCCAAGCATCACAGGCAGAATATTTCACAGGCTGTGATATCACTGTCCATTGAAGCCTAACTGATGAGCTGACTGGAGCCACCTGCTGTTTCCCAGAAAAAGAAAATATTTTGCTAAGAAAAAAGAAATTTCTTGCAAATTAGTTTTAATCTCTTGTCAGGAAAGAAGTGTTGAATCTTATAATAATGTTAAATGAGTATTTAGAAAAGGAACTGTATACGATAATCAAATGGACAATAATTTTCTGGAAAAGAGCTTTTAAAATTGTCAAAGAATGCATAATGTTATCTTGAGAGATTGAAGAACGTTTTAGAAACCCACTGGAGGAAAAGAACAATTGGCCTGAGATTACCTTTCATTTTTTCATATTATTTTAAAGGACATTAATAACATTTGTGGATCTGATCAGCTGTTGTCAATAGTGAGTAGCAAAAAACAACTGTATTTCGAGCAGAGCTGAACAGAGATCCAGTCATTTTATAGTTGTACACAAGAACTGCATCACATTAAGCTGCTTTGAAATAATCAAAATAATGCATAATAATACATCATAATATCACAGAATCAAAAAGTGACAGAATCACAGTTATTGGAAGGGACCTCAAGAGATCATCAAGTCCAGCTAACGCAGATTCCCTATAGCAGGTCACACAGGAAGGTGTCCAGATGGGTCTTGAATACGTCCATAGAAGGAGACTTCACAGTCTCTCTGGGCAACGTGTTCCAGTGCTCTGTCACCTCTGTCACCCTTACCAAAATGTTCTTCGGCATGTTTGTATGAAACTTCCTATGTTCAAGTTTTAGGCCATTATTCCTTTTCCTAACACTACACACCACTGAGAAGAGTCTTCCCCCACCCATTTGCTTCCCACCTCCCTCTAGATATTTATAAACATTCATCAGATTCCTTCTCAGTCTTCTTTTCCCTAGGCTGAATAGACCCAGGTTACTTGGCCTTTCCTCATATGGGAGATGTTCCTGGACATTTACCATCTTTGTGGCTCTCCAATTGACTCCTTTTGGGAGATCCCTGTCTTTTTTGAACTGGGGAGCCCAGAGCTGGATACAATATTCTAAATACGGACTTACCAGGGCAAAGTAGAGGCGGAGGATCACCTCCCTCAACCTCCTGGCCATACTCTTTTTAATGTAGACCGGGACACCATTGGCCTTCTTGGCCACCAGGACACACTGCTGGCTCATGGCCAACATGTTGTACACAAGAACACTCAGGTCCTTCTCCACAGAGATCCTCGCTGTCAGATGATTTTCCAATACTTTTCTGATTCAATAAGCCAAAAAACACAGTGGTCTCAAAAAGTTTGAAAGGAATAGTTTCACATCCTACTTAAAAAATAAATATGTATTAATAAATCTTGCTTTATTTGGATGTTTAAAAATGTTCAGTTCGTTTTTAATGGAATAAAAACAAAGTTTAGTATCAATATATTTACATTCAGTATCTTTACATTAAGAGGTACTGAAGGATAAAATTTCAAACTAGCTTTACTAAACCAACATCATTTCTAAGGCACAGAAATTCCCCTACCTGCTCCCTGAAAAAGGTTAATGCTGATGAACGTGCAGTCCTTTTGGCTGAATCTAAAGCTTTTTTCTATTGATTCACTGGAAGAATTAACATAAGATGTGTAGGATCTGGCTTTCTGGTTAGTCTACTGTTCCAGTAAATTTGTGATGCCCAGACATGTTGGCTTAAGACAATCAAAATTAATCCTTGACCTCTGTGAGATAACCTAGTTACTATCCATGGCCTGGTTTAAGGCCCTTCTATGATATTTATCACTTTCATTATTCTTGTCCTTTATATTCACATTAACTTTGCCTCTTCCTGCTATTTCTCATTGGGCACAAAGTTGACAAATGCAGTAAGATATTTAAATAATACTTTAGAACATGTGACATGCTTTGCTTAGCTCTGACAGTAATTATCACTTCATCACACATTTGTAATAAGCTACTTAGTAAGAATAGATCAATGCTTCAGAAACATGCAATACAGGTTACACAAAATACTGTCTTTAAGTAAAAAAAAAAGGAACAGGCACTTACAGAGAATAGAGGAAAAATAGCGATTAGCCATCCTGTTATTAATCATAACTACATTAATTATCATTCCAACTAGAGCAAGCAAGAAATTAATAAGATTAATTAAGGTTTGTAACATATCAACTGTGTCACTAATATCTGGTTTGATTCAGTTTGAAGCTTAAGCCCTAATTCCACCAACATTGCCAAATTCTGAGATTCATCAGCATGATGAATGACTCTGCTGACTGGCTCTTTTAATCTGTGTTTGGTGTTTACTATTCTGGTAGGAGGCGTTTTAATAAAGGGCGGCAACTTGCCAACAATTTTTGTGGAGATGGATTTTAAAAAGAACTTGAATCAATAAAGACTTCATTCAAAAATATACTTGAACTGAAAAACTGCAGTTTGCTGGGAGAAAAATGCTTTTGCTCGTACCTTAGCTCAGTGAAAACAGCCCCAGAATCTGGAAAGAAATATGTTTATTTGACTTTTTGAAAGCACTTGCAAGCTTCTTTCCTCCTTTGTTCTGCCTCCAGTTTTCAGAAACTAAGTTGCAGAGGACAGAGATTAATGTTCTTGGATGATCTTTGGTAGCTCTGGTTTTAGACAGCTCAAACTGAATAAATCATCTTTATTAATAAAGAAAACAAAAGATTAAAGGTAAGCTGATTATGTTGGCCACAAATGAAATACACTTCTGCTTTCACCAGATCCTTAAAGGAGCACAGATAAACCTCAGCATCTGCTAGAAAGTGAATATACCTTGTTTACTTCACAGAGTTGCTGAAGCCAGTGCTTGTCTATTGTCATTTGTCTTGAGAAAGCTGGTATGTGCTAACATAACTCAGAATTTTAATAATGCAGCAAGCGCTGACTCCTCTCTCATCTATAAACAATCCAGTTGCACTTGAAATTTATGAGAAGGAAAAAGTGCCACCCTTTAATTATGCCCCTGTTCGTCTAATTACTCTTTGGTCCCCCAGTCTGCAAAATTAACACTGATATGGGTCGTGCCTTTAGGCAAACACAGTCCACTCCATCAACTATTCTTCACAAGAACGTAGACATATGAGTGGATGCATCATGCTGGGCACCCCTCTGAGTCCTGTGAAATTGTACAGAGGTTTCTAATTTGGCTTCTCTGGATTTCATTATTAAACAGGCCTCTGAGTTTAATTTTGTGTTGTGAAGTGCTTCACAAGGTTGTTTCCTTCTGTATGAAGTGAAAATAGGCTTATTTTCAATAATGTCAACTCAGGAGGTTGTCTACATTTTATTTAGCATTTCACTGAATTTTAAGACAGTTTATCACATATGTCAGAAATCATCCCTTGAAGTTGGTCTGATGCATCATCTGGGTTAAATCCTGTTCTGTTTAACATTTCAAAATTGTGTCATATGAAATGAAGGGTAGAACTCAGCTACAGATAGTTTATATCATTTTTCATATGTCATATTGTAAAGACTATTTTTACCATTGTTTTAAATTTAGTGGTGGCTGGTGGCCCTGCATCTTTTCACTTTTGATCGCTGGCCATCAGGGATGGGAGCTGGAAGGAGGAGGTTTGCTGTCCTGGGTAGATTTTGCTTCTTTTCTACCAACAGGAGGGGATGCTTCTTAAAGTGCTTTACAGTCAGAACCGCATGAGCTTTGTTACACTTACGCTTTGTATACAGCTTTATTACATGTCAACATATACATGAAACCTCTTTGCAGGTTACATTCACAGATCTTACCTTTCTGAATTCAGGTAGCTTTAGAGTGTTGCCTTCAATTTCTTAAAAGGAGAAACAAAAAAAATCACTTCTGTTATACTCTCACTTCAACAACTTCTGTCAGTTTTTTTCCATTGCTAGCCTTTGGGAATGATTACAGTATGGACTAGGAAGAAAACATCTGCCTGTCTGATTCTGATATTTTATGTTTCTCTCTTTAATGTTTCTGCCACATTCATCAGCATTACAGTACTCATGCATCCTCATCACCCATAAACAGTGGGATAGTATCTCAGCTTTGACAGTTAAACAAAGGAACATCATATGTGATCTTGTTGTAAACTTCATAAAATACATTAACAGCTGAACATATGAGATCAACTGTTACTTATGTAAAGACACGCAAAATGCTACCAGATAACTGCTGCAACAGATGACTGATAACTGCTCTTGGAAAGTCTGTAATCTCTGAACCAGATGGTTAGTCCTGTTTTGACATGACAGCAAACTTAGCTTCCTTGCCGGCAGGAATTCATACCACTTCTGAGCTGTCCTCTACCATTAGGGCTTGAGACGAATGGGAAGGGAGTATGTGCCAGCGTGGTGTACGCACTCTGACAGGTGATGTTCACATTGGGTGTACAAGTGAGGAACTGTAGTTGTAAACATTAAAAATAGTGCTTGTGGGAATGAATGACACTCACATTTAAATGCAGAGAGCTTGCATCTGTGTAAATACCACTATCTTATGTCGGATAAATTCATGGCATTCATAAACCATTCATTAAGATCCATGATTCACATCTGTTTATTCTATATTGCTGCAGATCATTTTCTTCTTTTTCAGAAGTTATAAAAAAAATTATATCCGCAGCTCTTAAAAACCTTTTACAAATCTTTAACTATCTTCTGTGAAAATATGCACACACATACATATTTATTTATTTATGTATATATGTATTTATTTTCTGTACTGATGGTGTGGAATTTCAGAAATAACAAGACCGATTTTGTGAAGGATTTGGACATAATCATCCATCATTTCTGTCTGCAAGGCAACTGTTCTGACCAGTGGAAAATACTTTCTAGTGTTTAAGTAAGCATCTGAAAATTTTATTTGTTTACCTCTGAGGTTACTTTGGTCATGGCAAATTAATGTTACTCGCTTTTGTTCTTATAATGTAACTAAAAGGAATCTACTTTCTGCTAACTAATAGGCATTTACTAGAGATGATCAGACAAGGCAATTGACTATCACAAGAGATTTTGGTCCCAATTGACATTACGTAATTTCTTTTTCTTCAAAGAGCTGTTTCTTGCCTTATCAAGTAAATCTTTATTTTTCTCTTTAATATAACAATAAAATAGATCTCAAGCTTTTGTGTAGCTACCTACTTTGACTTCCCAAATGGTTTTGAGGTGAATACTTTAAAAATGCAACTTATTAAAGCACATACGCATTAATGGAGTCTGCTGTGTAAACTGAAAAGCAGCTATTATCACACAATACAATTAAGCTCCTACTTAATTCATTTAAATCATCCTCATTTTGCACACCAAGCATTTCTGGAAGTTAATTGGCATGAAAGGCAGGGTAAACTAAGCACAACAAACTGAGTGTGAAACAGCGTTAATTTAGATAAAAGCCATTGTGCAAAATTGCTGGTTCAACAATATTCGCAAAATGCAAAGGAGAGGAGTGGCCAGCTCTGTTTTAATGTCTTTGACTCTTTGCACTGTGACATGGCTGAGATTACATTCGGGAGCACATTTGAAATTTGCATTTATTCAAGCCCTAGTTCAAGTGTAAGATTCTCTTTTATGCTCATTGTATAAGAAGGTACAGAAACAGCTTCAAAGAAATACTACTGACATTAACAACGACAACAAAAAAATAGGTATAGGGATAGTTCTAGTTTAATGGATAGTTTGTAGGAGTGATCTAGCCTTATCAAATCCTGACAGTCTTCTGAGATCAATGTTAACTGTGTCATTTTCAGTCTACATATTTTTGTAATCATTATCATAAAAGTAATTCATTAACATGTTTTAATATATCTAAGTAATGTCATAATTCCTATAGAAAAGACACTCTAGAGAACTGAGGATGTCAGGGAACTGGCAAAGGAAAAATGTATGAGACTGTGATTCTTACTAGACTGAATGCATTCAGCACTAGAGATGAAAGTATGAGTCAATAAATGCCACAAGTAGCTTTGAAAGTGAAAGTAAACCTAGTACAGAGTATGAAAACTCACTCCATAACTGTTAATGCATTTAAGCAAATTTTCTAATATAAGTATATAATGGCTAATATAATGGCTGGACATTGAATATAAGAGCAAACAATAAAGAACTGTATGCAGCTGGATACTCGTGTGAGTACCCTACTCATCTTTTCTTTTTCTTTTTTTTCTTTTTTTCTTTTTTTCTTTTTTTTTAAGTAGAAACCAGTTAGTGAAATCACAATGTTGTGGTTTGAATCCTTAGATGAAATCTGTGCACACACTTCTGCTCTCTAAATTGTATTGTTCTGTTCGCTCGGGTAATATTCTCCCCATAGCTTTTGTCCACATTTCTCATTCACTCTGCTATCCTTAGTAGCACAGTACAAAACTGTTTTTATTTCTGAGTAGAGAAATGTCTGCAAACTACCTGATTTCTAATAAAATGGGTAGTATAATAGAAAAACATTTGATATCGTCCTTCTGAAGGATATGAAGATATGCCTATTAGGAATGACAATGCATAAGAAGATTAGTGAGGTTAGCCTGAAATGTCTTGTGTGTATATTAGCCACGAAGAAAAATGTATTTTAAACTACTGGACTGCAAAAGCAAAATGTGCATATATTGTCTAGCCTGCCATTATGAAATATTTCCTACAGATGAACAAATTACTACATATATGGTGGAGTTCATAAGGTACAGAAATACTTGAAGATAAATCAGGAGAAATAATAGGACTGTATGTGTTACAGAGAAATGAAACACATATTATAGTCTACTTTACAGTCATTATTATACTGAGATTTATGGGACCAGATTAGCTGGTATGTTTTTGGCAATTCTTTCTCCAGCTGGATAATTGATCATAACTCGGCTGCAATATTTTTGTGAAATCATATTAAAATGGTTTATGCTGACTGAGATGGCCTTGCTCAGGTTTGCCTATCTGTTAGGGAAAATTATATTTCTTTCTGTATGAAACTTATTCTGGATCATTTTTCCTAGTTAGCTGGAGTTCGGCACAAATCTTGGAGTAATAAAGATGAAGAAAGATGTGACATGCTAGAACTTTGAGAAAGGGACTGGAAAAAGGTGCCCATGAAAATTCATGAAAAAGAAATATCAAGATTCCTCTGAAGTGTCCTAATAAATCTACTACTGTTTATGCACATAATGCTATCAATTAACAAATTACTGCTCACAGATTTACCATCAGAAGTCAGGCAGATGTTATTCTGATTGGTTCAGTCAGTAGGGTCAGTTTACATGTCTGTATTCAGGACCTTTTTCAGGAGTAAATCAGAAGGAATTCAGGACATAGTTGGTAGAAATTAAATTCCTCTCATCCATCACTGATGCTGCAGATAAATTAGTGTAATCCTTATCATTTAATGTAGCTTGGCCTGATACCTTTACTGGAATTACTTCTCAGAATTAATCAGCTTAAGAAATGTTAGGGAAATGTCACCTATTAATTTGCAATTTAAAAAATATATATATTGCCTAATAAAAAGAAAAAGAAAAAGAAAAAGAAAAAGAAAAAGAAAAAGAAAAAGAAAAAGAAAAAGAAAAAGAGAAGAGCTGCTCTCTACAAGTACTATTCTGTGATTTCTATCTATGCAGCATATATCAAACATCACTAATTAAAATATCTTGCTAGAGATGTGTGCTCTCTGATTTCTTTTTAGGCTGCCTTTATTTTGGTGCAGCATCCTTCTTAGATGGGGGTAAGTGTGTACAGAGTTCAAACTATACGAGGTAACATCTTCTTTTGAAACGCTGATATTTTCTTTGTAGAAAAGCAATCTATCCAGAAAGGTATTAACTTTAAATGTTAGGCTTTCACTGAACTTTAAGACAAACTACAAAGCAGCAGAGTCTGATTTCCAGTCAGGTTTTAAACTGTGCCTTATATCATCTGTGAGGATACAGGTTTGTGTGTCATAGTGCTTATGTATCTTCAAAAGATTTTGCTAATGTGCTTTGAAAAAGATTACTTCCTCATTCAGCAGTGCGCTAGGTAGGACAGAAAGAACAGCTATGAGAGTTTCATCACTGGGGTAAGAAAAGATTCTGGAAATTGAGGTGTATAAAGGTTTCCTTTTTTAGCTCACAGCTAGAGCTGGGCAGCAAGTTTGCATCCACATTGTCAGAATGAAATAACAGGAAATGTGCTAGCACTGATTTTCATTAGTTTGCCACAAATGCAAAAAAAAAGAATTTGGGAAGATCTACTTTCTGACTTGTTTACTGGGAAAATTTATCTATCAGAATATTTTTTAATTATATTTCTTTGGCTGAACACTTTGAGTTCCAGCTTGGAGTCATAGAGGAGACAACAGATCTTTTTCTGATTTGTGTGAAACTCTCAAACGCAAGAAGACCTTTCTTCATTCTTTTCTTCTTGTTATTTCCCGAGTCAATGAAATTATCTTATTTTGAGACCAAATATATTGTGACACTATTTGGAATTCAGGTGGAGAACATTGATTCTATTTTGCAGTTATTCTTTCCACTGCAGTATCTAAAATTTCCGTGAACTTTGGTTTTCCCTAGAGCTCATACACATGTTGTAGGCCAAAAAGGAGCTATGACAAGATTTTTTGTTACTCTCTTAAAGGGATGAATATAATAAGATTATTAATACTATCATTTTAGTGTGTGGGTTCTTGGGTTTTTTTGTGGACTTTTGCACTCGGATTCCTTTTGGCCAGATGCTGTGTTAGTGTTCCTGGCCCTGACAATAGGGACCAATGCAATTGTAGTTGCAGTATTCATATCATACAGAGAATTAGATAATCAATCTAACTCTAATAACTCAGAGTCTGCTCTGGAGATGAGGGAAGCAATACTTGGAAAAAATATATTCAGGAAGGAGAAAATGATTCTGATGCTGAAAAGAAGAAAAAAAATAACCTACAAGCAAACAGTGATGTATAAGAAATAAGGATGTGCAAAGGACTTCACAGAATCACAAAAGTGCAGGAGTTGGAAGGGACCTCTAGAGATCATCTAGTCCAACTCACTCACTAAAGCAGATTCCCTACAGTAGGTTACACAGGAAAAGCAACCAGATGAGGTTTGAATATCTCCATAGAAGGAGCTTCCACCACCTCTCTGGGCAGCCTGTCCCAATGCTCTGTAACCTTCAAAGTAAAGTTGTTTTTTCTCATGTTTGTATGGAACTTCCCATGTTCCAGTTTGTTCCCATTACCCCTTTTTCTTTGCCTTGCCAAAAAGTGTTAAAAAGAGTATAAATGCAGCCTTTGGGAAAGACTTTCCAAACTATTTCTTCCTCTTGGAATCTCAAAATACGTGGCTATCCAGCTGTATGGACTTGCTCAGTCCACTCCAGTTGGAACAATTTAGTGGGGACATCAGAGAAGACTGCTGTTAGAATGCTTTCATGGGGACATCAAAGTAGTTATGAAGCACAGAGGATGTTACAATAATTAGAGGAAATTTAAGGCAATGAAGTCCAGGAAATTATACAAAATTCTCTATTTGTAGTTAATTATCTAAATGCAGGCTCCACAGCTGCCTTACAGGAAATGAATACTTGCTTGAAGAGTTTTACCCAGTTTTTTCCAAGTAAGGACAAATGACCAACAACAGCAAAGAATTTAGAGCAATGTCCATGATGTAAACCTTTCTCTCATAGCCAGGGCTTTTGCAGTATCTGAGATGGAACAGATTAAAAGCAGGGATATCTATCTTATTTTGAAATAACAAGAACTTTCATGAATTTAGTATAGCTTGTATATTCACAGAAAAGGAGATTGTGGTGAATGTTCACAGGCCCTATTTTATAAAGAATATCCTTTACTATTTATAGTTACAGTTCTCAGGAATGTGCAGTAGATTAAATGTGTAAACTCACGTTTTTAAGGCATATTGATCCATGTTTAGCAATAACTTTCACAACTGACAGAAGAGTATAGATGTAATATCCATTGAGATTGAGATCAAATTTTGTAATGATAGCCTTAATGGTGAATTTTTCTAACCGAATATGAATTTCCACTTACAAAGGGCCACAATATCCAGAAGGTAATGAATTCTCTTGGTGTTGGACGGAGGTTCTCAAGGTTGCATGAGGTCTTATTGAGATGACTCCAAGATGGAGCTTTGAAGGGTAGTCATTTTCATACAAATGTTTTGTGCCTGAAAGAGTACAGTCAAAACAGGCTGGAGAAGCTACTACTGCCTTCTCAGACTTTATCAATGACATAGGAACCTTCGCTCCCTCCTGCTCCTGTCCTCTTCTAAAAATCTAAACTAGAAAAAAATGCACTATTCCTCAGGGATCTCCTAGCAAAGGAGCACCATGTGTGCAGTGGCACAGCTGTACCAGCAGATCCCAGGCTGGGCACACCACAGAGAGCAAGCAGGGGAGCAGGTTTCAGGAGCCCATCAGTCAGGAAATTCCTGTGAGGTCATTCTGAATTTAACTATAGCAAAGTGAAATGCAAAGCCATGGGAAAATTAGGGGTCTCTGTGTAAATCTACATCAACCCAGTGGAACTGAGCATAAGCATTGCCTGGAAGGACAGTGCAGCTGGCTACAGCTCCAAAAACAAGCCTTGCTGAGGATATGTCAGCATCAGCTCTTTACAACTCCTATTGCTGTATTAGTCTAATCAAACTTCAAGTTAGACCTGCTCAGCCTGATTGTATTAGTAGTTACTGTGTTTTTAGTGAAGTGATTTTTAATTATCCTGTTGTACGTTTACTCAAAGACACAGAAACAGAAGAGCAGAAAAAAAAAAATCAAATATTTCAGCTCAACTATTTTCTTTCGGTTGTTGTTTGTTTTTTTTTAGAGACACATCTGCAGGGACTTCAGCTCGTAGAATTTAGAAGGGGAAGTAATTGATAGAAGGACATCCAGAATCTCGTCACCTGTTTCCTGTTGTTTTGGCCAGCACCAGGTATGGGTTTTCTTGTGTTCCTTGAGAGAGAGAATTCTGCAGGTTTGTAGAATTGCTGCCAGAAGATTTTTAGCAAAGACTCCTTTTTTAATTTCTTAATTTCAGTCTATTCTCTCCATTCATCTATTTTTCACTATGCTATATATGCTCCCATTTAGATGTTGTTTGGCTTTTAACATTGTCCATAATGTTTTCTTTGTGTATGGCTAAAGACCATTGACTTCTGCACTACGCTGGGTTCTTTACTCTCCTTTAACTCCTTTAGTTTACCTACCTTCATAGAACAAAATGTACGTAAACAGAACACAGTATCAGAGCCACATTAGCTGCCTTCTGCTGCAGATACAGAGCAGAATCTAATGCTGAGCTGTGGCATGGTCCACTACAAAGTCAATTTGTTTCCCCTCTTCCTCTAATTATGTACGTCATGTTTGCAGTCCATAGTGAGATACAAGTATATTACAAAAACTAGATCAGTCTAAAATAATTTCCCTGTGTAATCACAGGTTTGAGATCCCATTGGCTATCAGAAACATTTTAATGCAGTAATATTTTTTCGATTTTGTGCTGTTCTCCAGAAATGCTTTGCAATAATCATTTTCCATTCCAAATTATCCTGCTATGCACAAATGTTAATTGACTGGTTCATTTTTTCTTTCACAAGAGAGGTTTTATTTTGGTTTGGGGGACTGATTGCTCTATTTGCTGTAAAATAGTTGCAATTTTTTAAAATTTCATATCTAAGATATAAGATTCAGATGCATAATATGAGTTGGTTATTATGATCAAATGAAAATGGAAATCACGGAGACAAGGTTATGTCTGGTTTATGATGCATCTCTGTTTTAAATACAATTTCAAGGGATGTAAAGCTAGTAATGACTCCTGAAATACTTTTAGCATGTTTGCTACTTGTCTGTAGTTGTGATGGGGAGATTTACACAGCAGAGCAGTGCAAAAGCTTTTCTTATTCTGAATTTCTGGCACCAAAGAAACTAGAATGTCTGAGAGAAGGAAAGAAAAACAAATGGGGCTTGAAAGTTAGGCTGCTCAGTTGCTGGGAACTTTCTAGGATACATTAAATATATTTAATAAAAATGTTTATGATGTGAATATTTTTGGTAGCATGACAAGTGACATCAAATTAACAAATGAAAATAAAATTCAAAATTAATGAATCAAAATAAGTGAAAGCAGTAAATTTTAATATCACAATATTATTGAGAGTGATTCCCGGTTTGTACTGTGTTTGATATATATTAAAATCTGTTCACTTAAATCTAGTAGAGTTATGTCAGCAAAATGCAGTTGAAGATGCTTCTTAATAGTAAAATAATAATAAAAATTTTAAATAAATGTGTTTTACCATTTTTGAGGTGAAATTCCCTTGCAAAGTGATGGCACAGAGAAGAACTAAAGTGACAAATTATTTAATTACTAAATAGACGGAATTTGAGTGTAGATCTAATGAGACAAATGAGATTTAGTTAATATGCTCAGAGTAACAGTTTCATTCTTCATTAACATGATTTTGTATCTTTTGGATGCTGGCTGTAATGTCACAGCTGAAAACAGCTTCAGTGCCTGTTGAAGGCTAGTATTTTATCTCAGTGTTCATTCTGCAGGAAGAATGACCCTCACAGTGCTTAATTGACCACAGCATTTCTCCAGAATGACCTGGGGTAGTCTCAGAGGTCTCCCATGTAAGTAGGAGCAATAATCATTTCTCACAGATGAAATTGAGTGTATCATTACAGAGTGCAGTGATCTTGCTCCTAATGGGCTAAGTGAAAAAGGAAGGAGGATTTTTAATTTGAAGTTTTACTGAATTTGTCAAAAACAAGGCAAAAACAAAAATGTAAACTGTTCTGATGTTATTTTCAAGATGGATTTGTATTCTGGAAATCTTTTTTGCTCTCTCCACTTATTTGGGTTCATAGCCATGCTCTTGCTGCCACAGATAACACCAGGGTCACACAAAACTACATCATGTAAATCCTAAATTCAGCCTCCATTTGATCCCCTGCCCTGTTAAGACCCCTCTGGCAGCATGTACTCTTCTAATCCTGCAATTACTGCACCACACGCATCTATTTACTGTATTCACCTCACCGTGTGTATTGTCAGCTAGTAGGTGTAAGACACATACAGTGACCTTCACAGACAAGTCGTGCCCCTGATTAGTACAATATTATGTCTATTTTCAGTTCAATTTCTCTTCCCTAGCTCCCTCGCTGGAGCCTAACTTCATCTGGATGCTTGATCTCTCTGCAGCAGGCCGCCACCAGGCAACCAGGGATCCCACTACAGTTACAAGAAATCTTACCAAGAAATGAATAAAGACTCAATTATGAAACATTTTACATGCAGGCTGCACCTTGGCTCTGAAAATGCATCACTCCCTATGAGCACAGTGCAATGAGATCAGAGATTGGCTCTTTAATATGAGTTAGATTTCAGCAAGATAATTTGTGGGGCCATTTTTCCCCTTCAGACCAGCCCCCCTGATGATTATCTGCTCCCATTGCCCTCCGCTCTGATTTAGTTTGATTCCTTTTGAATACCTAAGTGTCTTGGACACTTTCCGTGGATTACTCTTTAGCAAACTGAAGAGATAATTTTGGCTTAGTAGCATATCATTTTGTGATGGAAATAGAATCTTGCCCATTTTTCTGAACTTCACTCTCCATTACTAGCACTGAACATAATAGGCAAAAATAGTTTGGTTTGAACCATCTTGTATCTTTTTGAAATAAACTGAAAAAAGGGCTCAAATGCCTTTTTTCTTCCATTTCCTTTCTCTTCCCAGAGCAGGAAGGACACACATTTCACAGCTAAAATATTGAATCAGAGTTCAAGATAGAAGTTACTGGATGCATTTTCTTGCATGATTCTCTCAAGCCATTTTCTTGTTTTGGATACATAAGTCTTAAAATGAGAATGAATATTTGTTTTTCCTCTCTGTTTTGACGTTTTTTTGTTTTTGTTTTTGTTTTTTTTTTAGTAGTATAAAAGCTACTGCAATACCTCTCTCAATAGAAAAGTATGTGTACAGTCTGTGTGTTTTTGACTTCTTGAAGGGGAATAGAAGTCTTCAAGTAGTTTGGTACTCTTAGCAATATCAGAGCACATAGAAAAGAGGAAAAGAACAATCCTAAATACTTTTATATTTTGCTATTTTTAAATGAAAATTTATGTACATTATGTAAATTTCTCACCATGACAGGTATCATCTTATTTGTGCAACAGATAATTATTATTATTATTTTTCTGTTCACAAATTGCCCCCCTCTTTCACACTCCTGAGGTAATTTCTGCTAATTTTCTTGATCACTGAGCAGCACTTATTTTCAAAATTTTGCACTCTTTTTAATAGGCATAGCATAGCAGCCATCATATTCTTTTGCTCTCATCAGTTCCGTTTTCTTTCTCATCTTACCTCCTTAATCTTAATTTTTAGAGCAAATAAAATTATCAGCAGAAAATCATTTTACAATAAATTTCTAAGTTTCTATTCCAGAATGCACTTCTACCCAGAAATTTTCCTATCAAATATTCCTTTTGTGTTAATACAAACAAAATTATGATGAACTTTAAAATCTTGGGAAAAAAAGTTTGTTTTTTTTTTGCTGAATACTTGTGTATTTAACTAATTTCTATGTATTTTGTTTAACTGAATTCATGAATTACTATACTCGTATTTTCCTTGAATGTTCTTTAACTGCGCAAATACACTAAAATCCACTTATGTCATGATTAAATTTCAGATTCACAGCATCACTTCTTTGTTTTTAACAGCCCTACATTCACTGAAGTTTGAGTTTAGGCTTTCCTTGAATTTGTACTAACTGTGTGTAAAATAGAGTTACAGCTGACTTTTGAATAGTACTCTTGATTCAAAATCTTTTTATTTCCATTTTTTTTTCTTTCAAACATTGTTGCTTCATGTACAAAAGGAAGATTAGAAATGTAACAGCAATTTCTATTAGAAAGGAGTAAAAATCCTGATTACTGCATCTTATCTTATTAGCAAGTTAAAACTTGGAATCTTAATAATCTGGCAAAAATTATTTAATAATTTTGTCTTAAGTGTCCCCCAAGTCTATTCTCCCTACTGCCTCAATGGACAAGTCTAACATTGAGAAAAGAAATAAACCAAATCAGTCATTTAAAGAAGAAGGTCAGCTGCTGATAAAAGATGCCATCAGTTTACCAGAATCCAAAAACACACAGAACTGCTATATGCCTTCTCAAGTTCACTGTCCAGGCCTATTTGATGATCCATGCCATGTTTCAACTTTAGTCTGCATGACCTAGGTGGTTCCTGAGTGCATACTATGTCCTTGTGTTTTTCTTGTTTGTTTTAATGCTATTCTCCTTCATGATGAAACAACTGTGGACATTTCTCTTGTATTTTTAAAAATACAATACTCTGGTGTAATTATCAGCATTTATATTTCCTTCAAGACTTCATATTTGTAATTTCACTGAAATTTAGGGCCCATGGAAACAGCATGTGATCCTTCATCAGGGAAGTGTCACGTTGGGGGTTAGGGAAAGGTTCTTCACCAGAGGATGGTGCACATGGAACAGGCTCCTCAGGGCAGTGGTGGCGGCCCCAAGCTGCCAGAGTTCAAAGAGCATCTGGACATTGCTCTCAAACATAGGGTTTGAATTTTGGGTGGTCCTGTGTGGAGCCAGGGATTGGGCTCAATGAACCTTGCGAGTCTCTTCCAACTCGGGGTATTCTATGATAGACATGTTCCAAGTAAAAAGTGACTGAAGTGGAAGATATTTTTTTTCTTGCTCTATGTAAAATAGATTGCTTGTTTAAAAAAAAAAAAAAAAAAAAAAAAAAAAGTGGATCTGTGATAGATGGATTTAAAAAAAAAACACACCTTTTTAAACAAGATAAAAATATTGACTCTAGTTCACAATCATTGAAGAACTTTGTATATAAGATTTTAGAAAGTGATTAAAGAAAATTGAGTGCTATGTGCCCAGTAAGAAAAAGTACATTCATAATGCATGGGAAAGGCTATGTTATCAGAAAAAATATATGAACTCCTGTGAATTATGCCATGAGATAATCTTTACTTAAAAGCAGTTAGAAATGTTCTCCAAGAACAGATTATTTCATAACTGTTTAAAACTAGTCTTTTATCATCTTTCTCTTGAAGCACCTGGTACTAGTCACTGTCATAAAAGGGATATTGCAACTGGCAGCATGTTAGTCTGAGTAAGGTAAGGTAATTATTATGATGCTGATGCTTTGTTCAAACAGCTAGACAGAATGTTTCTTAACCACGGTGTGCCTTTCTGTAAAAATGGTTATTGTCATGGCAACAGAAGTAGGAGAACAATTTTTCCTGTCTGAGTAGCTGTGTGACAGCTAGTACCCTTTCTTTGCTGTTGTTTTTTTTTATTCAGTGTAGGCACTCAATTCTTTAAAAAGAGAGTTGAGAATCATATATGACCTTCTAGAGGATGAGGGAAAATGTTCTTTGGGAGGAGTTTCACAGGCACAGAGAGAAAGGCTTTTTAGGAAGTTACGGGTACAATGATGTGACGTTTGCCACACTTCAGGAAGTCTTAGAGCTGACTGAGACAATAGTCTGTTTGCAGGACACAGTGGACAAGGAGAAATTGGATAACAATCCCTTTTCTTTTTTCTCTTCTGTTTTCATTTTTCTGTATTTTAAAAGTTGATTAATCTACTTTATAGCCTACTAAAACTGAGATTGGTTGGTTGGTTGGTTGGTTGGTTGGTTGGTTGATTTAGGGAATACCTGGGGAGCTCTGGATTCCCTGCTCAGCTGTGGCTGACTTGAGGTCACATCCACTCCTTCCTCTTTCCCTTTTAGCTGCCAGATCTCAAGCCTTTAACTCTCCCAAAACTGAAAGCTGCGATTAGTCTTCTCTTGAACCACAGCTGACACAGCGTCTGCGTCAATAGCGGCTGTTGCTATTTCAGTAGGTCCAAGAGGTTAGATCCTGCAGATATCTCCATTCATGGACACACCACAGATGTGAATTAAAGGGATGCCTAAGTAGTTCCTTCAATATTCACTGTGCTTTATCCATTCCTAAAAGGCACTACACGTTCAAACTAACACATAAGCACAGTAAATGGCCTACATTTAGGCTGTTGTTTACACCATTGGAAATTCCCCCCAAGCAAGCTATCTCCTGCTTTGTCACAATGAAGCGACTAGAGTTCTTTAAAGCTTTTATGTCTGTAACTTGGGTGTCAGTTCCTCTCCAGTGTTTCTTCTTTGTTTAAGTTCTGACAGCCCACAGCCCTTCTTTGGCACAAACCTAATGCTTTGAGAAAGGAAAGCCACCAAGCCCAGATGAAAGCAAATGAAAGGTACCTTCTTTCAATTCCTAACCCAGGTAACACTGTCATAATTCCTTTGATTGCTGGTGCAGGAGGTTTTATTCGACTCCTTGATGTTGTCTGCTAATACTGAACCCAGAAAGAAAAGTAAATCTCCTGTTTCCTTTAACAATGCTGTGCATTCAGAAGGGATTGCACTTAAAAACCATAAAGGTTATATAGACGTTTTGTCACAAATACGAATACTTTTCTCATGCATTCAGTTACGAAGTTTGTTATTTTCTATGCTGTAATGAAATCTTGATCCTACTGAAATAAAAGAGACCTTTGCTGTTATCTTGCACAGAGCTAGGATTTCAGATTGGAAAATTAAAATTGCATGAGAATGTTTTAAGACATTAATGAATCAGTTAAAAATAAAACAACACAAAACACACTAAAAAGACAATGAGTGGTATTACCAGATTACTATCAGCAAATTCAAAACTGGAGAACTGTTAATTTAATAAATAAAGAATATTCTTTTAAAAGAGATACAAATCAGGGATTATAGCAGCTAGATACTTCTCAGCAGCTTAATTAAACTATGATGAAGATAGGCTTTTTTCAGCACTGTTACTTGTGTTGTGTATATTTGAAATACCCAAAATAGCTATTTCTTCCAAGTAGATTAATATTTTTCATTATTTTTAACAAAGTAATTAACCTAAAACAGCCTCTAAAATCAGCTTACTAATTATTAATCGGTAATATAATTGTTTAGTGAAATATACTTACCAAAACAGAAACTAGGATTAGATGCAATGTTTTGACTGTGAGACTTTCTGTGGGCTGAGGAAGAGAGCAAAAAGCCATGTGTTTTATTTTCTTTTACTGCCAAGGGAAACTCAGGCAGCCAAACATCTTTAGTCTTTTATTTCTTTATTTTAGTTAATTTGCTTTTAACTTTCATACTATGTGCTCTTTTAAGGGTATCCTGTTTATTCCACTCAATCCGAAAATTAACTCGGGTCCAATGATTACAAATTACTTCGCTGCTGTACAGCCCTCGTGCAGATCTGTTTGCAGAGTGGATCTACTTCTCCAAAGCCACTCAGTACATCGTGGTTCGGGACTGCTGAAATATCATTACTCATATGGACTGTCAATTCTTTTAAATTTATTTTAAGTTCTTCCTTTTACTTCTCCGGGGACAATTTTTTCAAGACTTTATGTGTTACCCAAATCCTTAACAAACGCAAATCTTTTTTGTAAGGTAAAACTAGGAAGGCTTATTTGAAAAGAATTGTGTATAGTTTCTTTATCTGTGTGAAAGTGAGGGGGAAAAAAAAGACCAAGGAATATTTAATCTCCTGGGTCCCAATAATTCTTGCATCCAAGTAGCTTAAATGAAACATCTTTTTCTTTGCCAAATCAGGAGACTTAGCAATTCACTCAATTCCTTTTTCTATATGAGGCAAGAAATTTTGAGGTTCTATCATACAGGGGAAGAATTTTGTCCAAAAGGAAACTACAGCATGAAATACCAAGTTCTTACACGAGAGCACAGCTCTCTTGCAGACCCTCTCCATAAATAGACTTGAATAAAAAAGCAAATCTGGAACAAAGGCAAAGAAGAAAGCACAGTGTGGCTACCAAGGTCACTGACTTCTTTCTATCCAGTGTCCCAAAATACAAGGCATATAATGTCTTGCTGCCACTGTTCAATACAAATGATGCTACTGCTCTTGAATGTTTCATTCCCTGAGTTCTCCTCTCATTCCACTACTCAAACTCTGGAGAACATTCTTCATTCTTTCTTTCTATCATAGTTTTTCACACTTTTTTTTTCCCACACAAATGGCTTTCTTTGCATATTTAAGCCTTGGTTTGATTCATAAAGCTGAGACTCATATAACTCATGTCCTGAAAACACTACACAAAAATAATTAAGGAGATGTATGCAGTTTGAAAAATAAAGGTTTTCAGTTTTGTGACCAGAGACGTATTTCCCTTGAGCTAGACTTCATTTGATTAGAGTAGTGTTCAAGACTTGCTCCTTTCCTTGTTTTTCTTGTCTCCAACTAGAAAAGTAAGTTTAAACCCAAGGAGAGAGTAAATTGTGCAAGTATAGTAGTAAGATGCTGATATAAATAAGGAGTTAAATCTCATGAAGTCATCACATTAGGCTTGCTTATAAATGATGCGAGCTAACAAGCGCATTTACTTGGAAGTGGTCTCAGTACACTGAAAATGTATGAATAATATCTGGTAAAATGAACTGAGAAAGAGTGATCAAACTAGCTTTTTTTCACAGAATATTTTGTACCCGAATGGGACATGCTGTGATTTCATAAGGCCAATAGCCCTTTAAGTGGTCCAGGTTCAGAGACCATTCAGACAAATTCCAAGTAGAAAGGTGCTGGTAGAAATAGTAATTATTCTGATGTATTTATATAATTTATATAATTTAGACATAATTTAAGTAGGGTATACTGTGCAGTTTTCAGAAGAGCATTGGTTGTATGAGGACAATGATTGAGTTGCACTTGGATTGTGTCTGTCACAGAGGTGCCCTTCAGGGCTCTGCTGACATTTCTGGTCATTGTGGTTTTCCCAAAGGAACTGTATCTGTGTTAGGACATACTGACTCACTCACAGTGACTTGTCTGTGACATTTCTCTCTGTCAGAGCACTTGAAAAACAAAGATAGAATGAGCTACAGCTCTCATTCAGCAAGCAATTTATAGGAGAAGAACCTCTAGCATTCAGGAAATTGTACCATCTTTTCATACTACCAAGGTAGACATGAGAGTAATATCCCAATTTTTTACTATGAACTCATGATGAATTATTTTTTTCTTGAAAGTTTACGATATCATTGTATTTGATAGTATGACTTGCGCAAACCTGCAGCTTTATTTTTCCCATTTAATGCCTAAGGATTTTAAAGATTTTACATTTGAAGTTGCCTTTTTGTTTCAGTTAAGGTTATTTTAATGTGTGATGGCACAACAGAGCTATCGCTTAAGTAATGATCACTATGTGATCATTAAGATTAGGCAGAAATTTAAGAAGGAAATAAACTCAACAATCCAACAAGCTGTCTTCACCATTGAGAAAATTCTTTAGAGAATTTGTTTGGGATTCAAAGTGCCTTTTACTTGCAAACAGTCTTCCCCTGTCATGTAATCCTTTCCAGGTAAGAAGTATAGCTATTAAATCAGAGAGCAAGAAGATGAAGTAGGCTACGTTTATAGGAACAACAGATTTTTCTGGTGGTGTTTGATTCTACTGTATGTTGTAGCCAGTAGTCACTGCTATTACATTAAGGAACCCACTCCCTATGGACATAGAGTCACCCAATTTCATTCCTGATACAGCCAGTTTCAGGGGGAGCAGAAGTGGGTCATTCTCCATTGGCACATGTTCCGTGTTCTCTTCTAAGCTGAACATTGGGTATAGACTTCAGAAAGCAAATATAATGATCAAGAAAGCTGTTTATATCAGTAAAGGCAGAGAACACAAGATCAGAGTGAGAAGAATGAATGAAAAACTGCATTCAGGAAGCATATTTAACATATTCTTAGGATTCTTATTTGTTTAGCAATATTGCTACCTTATTTACACACAGTGCATGTCATTTTTGTATCTTTACAACAGCTTTATAGATTTTTTCGTGGAGTTTTTTGTAGGTATGACAAACTACACAGGACTATCCAGTTTAATGGCGTCAAGTTTTATATAATAGATGTTGAACTTGTCTTAAATTGTTTTAGGATGTGTTATGATATGCCCCATTTACCAACATATCATACAATTTCAGATAAAAGAACCTAATTTCTGATATAGTAAGGAATTATTGCTTTTTTTTGTGACAAAGCCTCTAAGACTCATTAATATTTGTAATGATTTGAAAACCTGGTTATTCAAAATAGGGAACATGTGGTTGTCACTGCTATAGATCCATCACAATGAATGCAGTTGCAATCAACTACATTTTCCAGAAATGGAGTAGTAATATCATAAAAGATACAAAACAGATCTTTATCTTTCTTCAGGAGATTTACAAGGCAAAAATGACCTCATGAAAGCATTGCCTTTTATGCCTGTCATGAATTGCATGGAAAAAAAAGTGTAGAAAGAACTAATTTAGCTTCTTAAACTGAAGCCAATATAAGCTTGACATGAGGAAAGAAGGAAAACCCAAGGTAGCTATAAATCTTTTTTGTTGTTCTTCAGTCTCCACTGTAATTTAGAAAAGCCTTTGGGCTCTTTAAGCTATACCCCACTGTTTATAGCCCTAAGGTGTAAATCCTACATCTGGAATGTACCTCCTCTCTCCAGAATACTACCAGGAGAAGCAGCTTGTAGCCCCTTGATGACTCACTTTTGGAGAAAAAATTATACTCTACATTATATGTGTGTGTGATCTATAGCACCCTGTTGCGTGTTCATTAGGCAGCCAGTTTCATCTGATCTGACTTCTCTGCTTCTACTGGGGTTATTCATGGTATTACTGCCTTTATTTTCCAATTACACATTTGTCATCCCATCCAGAGAGGATGGAAACAGTACATAATAATGGTCAGGTAGGGATACAATTTATAGTCATAGGAGAAAAGAAATACATATGTACGGAGTTACAATTAGAAGTATTGCTATTTGGATATGACCAGCATTCCGGGTCAGGGTCAACCATGCTTCTGTTTGCTTCACTGCTCTGTGCTTCACTGTTCTGTGCACAGTGGATCCAAAATTAGTGTTATGATTTGCAGATTGTTAAGTTTCATATTGTTACAAGTTTTCTCATGATTCTTTCTCTCTCTTTTTTTTTTTTTTTTTTTACAATGGGAAAACTTTTTCTTTTTTTTCTTTTTTTTTCTTTTTTTTCTTTTTTTTTCTTTTTTTTAATATGGAGAATATTATACAATGAAACAGAACAAAACATTTTGTATAGTTTCAGAAGGGACTAACTCCATTTCACTTAATTTCATTTTAATTTCATTTCACTTCATTTTTCTAAGCTTAAAATGCCACCTTGTAGCATCCATCTGGAGAACACAAATGAATTGTGCTGTAATTTTCAGGAAACCTCTTAGAGAAACTGCATTTAACTCAAGAGCTGTGAGCTGAGGATCTCTGGGCCATCATAATACTCTGTGCACCATGCTTATAGGCAGTTTGGAAATCAAACAGAAATGGTATCAGCTGCCTAGAAAATAGTATGAGGTAGGGAGCATCTGCTGCTAAAAGCTTCAGACAATTTTTTTATACAAGATTGGACAAAATATTTTTTTCCTTCAAAGCTTGGTATTAATTCCTGTTTAGGCAGTGTCATTGTTGAAAGATTTAAAGGTGATCATGGCTGTGCTGTGGGCGCTTACGCAGGCAGATAGTTTAGGGAAAAAAGATACAAGGGAAACACTGCTGTAAGTGCCAGGTAGATGTAAATGGACTACCCTTTGTTCATGCTCATTTGTCACAATAGGAGGTCGCTGATTTCTCCAGCAATATTAACTTCTTAAATGAACTAAGCAAACTGTGTCTGTGTTTATATATGTAGATATATGGATAGGTTAGATACGCAGAGTACCTGAGAAATTGTTCCCTGAGAAATTGATTTCTATTTTTCTTCCTCTACATCGTATGCCATATATCTCATATTATAGATGCTGTCAAAGTACCTAGGTAAAGGTCACACAACCTTATGGATTTCAAATTCTTTAGACATTTCCTGTTGTGAACATACTTTTTTTCCCCAGTGGAAATCTCATTAGTGGAAATGTTAATAAAGATTTAATAAGTGTTTAATTTGTGGTTAGAGGGCCATGGTCTCACAGCAATCATGGAGACATGGGGAACAGCATGCATGATTGGAATGCTGCCATGGATGGCTATGTACTTTTTAGGAAAGACAAACTAGCAAGGTGAGGCAGTGGAGCTACTCTTTAGCAAATGTGGCATAGACAAGTGGACAGTGAGGTGGATTGAAAACTGACTGACTGACAGAACTCAGAGGATTTCAATTAGCGATGCAGAGTCCAGTTTGAGGCCTGTAGCTGGTACTGATTCCCAGGGGTATGTATTGGGTCCAGTCTTGTTTAACATCTTCATCAGTGACCTAGATGAAGGAATAGAGTGCACCCTCAGCAAGTTTGCTGATTATACAAAGCTAGGAGGAGTGGCTGACAGAACTGGTTATACTGCCATTCAGCAGGACCTGGGCAGGCTGGAGAGTTGACTGGAGGGTATGAGATTCAACAAGGGCAAGTGC
>JAOWBP010002559.1:16391116-16415810 GCA_028571105.1 Tragopan temminckii | reverse complement strand
ATACATATATATTGACATACAGGCATAGATTATATAGTTATAGATGTTTTGATACAGCTATGGATGCATACATATGGCTATATATGAGCATTTCATACAATCATAGAATCATAAAATTGCTCAGGTTGAAGAAGACCTTAAAGATCATCAAGTCAAATCGTGATCTAACCTTACTACCCTAACTCTAACAACCCTCTGCTAAATCATGTCCCTGAGCACCACATCCAAACGGTTTTTAAACATATCCAGGCGTGGTGACTCAACCATTTCCCTGGTGAGCCTATCCCAGCGTTTAACAACTCTTTCTGTAAAGTTTTTCCTGATATCCAACCTAAACCTCCCCTGGTGCAACTTGAGGTCACATTTACGTATTTTGGAAGTTGGAATCAAATTGTTTTGTCAGAACTTGTTATGTATGTTGATTTACAGGGCAGGGAATAATTATAATTATATAATGGCAATATATTTTATTTCAACTTTGTAAGAGCACTGCTTCTTTGTATTTTTTTTTAAAGTACTTTATTTTAATTCATTTGCTTTGGTTGTTTTCTGAATTGTATGGAAAAATCAGAAGTAAAAGCAGCCAATTAAATGTGTTAGTAAGATCTTCTTAACGTTTCCAGAATAGCATTTTCTTGTAATCTTTCTTCTCTCTTGTAAACTTTTTAATAATCTTCTTAGATATTGACTTCTCTTAACAGTGTGAGATGAAGAGAAAATCACAAATTACAGAAATTTAGAGTATAATAAAAACACATCATTCCAATTAATACTGAAAACGCATTTAAATTTGTTGCTAACTTGCCTTGCAAGGTTGGTGGGGATTTCTCTAGGTTTCTCAAGCTCTGAAGACTGCCTAATGGAAGGTGCTCTTTTGTTGAGCACAAAGTGTTATTACTGCTTGGGCTTCTGAAGCCAACACAGAGGCAACTCCCATTCCAACAGAGGCAATTTACAATCCTGATCTAAGCATCCAACTTGCATGCACAGTTCTGCCCTTAAGGGAATACTTTCTATAAGTATTTTACAGTCTGCAGCTTTATTTATTAATTTTGCTAGTGAAAGGTAAAGTGCATTTAAGCAATAAGCAGTAAGAATGACTCTTGGAAAAAATCTGTACTCAGACTTTTCTCAGTTCCTTCAGAGTGAAATGTCTGCAATGGTATATAATGAGTTTTTGTCTCATGGGGGTGTGAAATGTTACTGTGTTATTTACTTCTGTATGTAAAGACTAGAGGAGTGTTTTATTAGGAATATATGGACTGATTCAATAATCTGGCCTAACCCAGCAGCAAAAGAAAAGATCCCCGTCCTGTCGTTCTGCAAAATGCAGCTGTCTGAGCTAACGTATTCCATAAGGGATGTAATACCATGTGAAACTTTCTCTTTTTTTAATTTGTTTTTAATACAAAGTGCTTAGTTTGTGTCTCAGACAGGCAGGAATAACTTGACTTATTTCAGTTCCTTAGTGAGAAGGTAAGAGAAATTGTATGGATTTTTAATATATGTCTATGTGTGATATATGTATAGGTTAGCAAATGTTCTACTGATGAAAACATAGTACTTAAAAGCACAGAGGCAAATAAGCTTTGTTCTTGCATTTGATCTTTAGGTCTGCCATGCACAGTTCTGCTCACGTGCCTCAGTCTGGACCCATAGTGATTTTTTTTTCCAATTCCAAACCCAAGCTTGGGCCAGCTCCCTCTCTTAATTTTAAATTTTGATGAGGTTTGCTGCATGACAGGTTTAAAAAAGTTAAGACACATCTTCATTTGGACAAAGAAGGTGGAATCATTAATTTCTAAGTGCCTAACTGTGATAGGGCTGCAAATGCCAGCATCTTCAGTCACTCAGTGCTATGCTTTTGGTATCAGTGACCACTCACAATATCCCAAAATAGTGATCTGAGCAGTTGTTTAGCATTTTTATATCTGGATATTTCAGTTCCAGGCACTCTGTATTATGCCTGGTATTCTAACCCGATGAAAAGTCAACCAGAATTCACATAGTAAATATTATTGACTTCAACACTATTATTAATATTTTAACCAGTTCTTCATGAATTTTTGTTAGTTCATTTCCATTATCTGGAATGCCTAATATTATTTTGTATCAGACATATTTTTAGCAGTAGATTTTTTGTTTCCACTCTGCTTTGTTGTCTATGGCAATGTTTAAGTTATTTTTCTCTAGGACTCTATGAGCATACTGACATGCTCTATATAACCAGGAAGAGGCAGAGAACACTATTCCCTGAAAAGCCATATGTCTGGCATAATTTGAAAAAAGATTACATCCCAAATCTGTCTTGCCACCTCACCTTTCAGAACCCACTGGAGAACCTGACATCCACTAACATTAATCCCCAGAAATAAAAACTAGTCTCTTCCTTGCTCAGGTTATTCCTTACTGTTTTTGCAAAATATTTTTTAGAAGAAATTGAGAAAATGGATAAGAAATATCATTGACATTCTTTCTTATGAAAAGTTCATATCTGAAGTGACATTTAAGATTTGAAAGGTACCTACAAACTCCTCAGTATTAAATCTTTGTTCCTTGTAAAATGTACTACCTGAGCCACTTATTTGCTGCAATGATACAACTGAGAAAGCACAGGGAAAACATTGTGTGCGGCATTTCAAACAGTACATCTCCAATGACAACACATTTAGCACTCTTTCCAAGACTGTATTAATGGGGAGGATTTGATGATTTCAGATGATAAAAAGGTTGTTCTTTCTCCGTTTATTGTCAAAAGATGATATAAAGGCTGATCATCCTGTTTCTCAAAATCCAATAATTCTTCAAATGCCCAAGGGATAAGGAGTGAGATAGAGGAAATAGCTATTTGATTTTTTTTTTTAATCTTTTTTGAAATAATAGGACATGATACATAAAACAAGATGATAACCACACGCATACAACTACTGCAGTACTCCATGAATATGAAGTTTATGATTACTGAACATGGTCTTTCAAATAGCATAGCTAAGGTAACCATAGGAATGATAACAAGGGATTCAGGCAGGTAATTATCACCATACGTATGATTAGAAGGTGTAGGAAGAAAGACTCTTGAGTGATCTTGCTTAAACTCTGTCTCAAATATCAGTGTTTTAAGAAAAGTTGAAGGCTCTCACCTTTGTGTTGCGTGTTTCCTGAGACAGTTCTGAGGATTTTCCACTTGCAGTGGTTGGTTTAGGAATGGAATGCAGTCAAACACCTGGCAGGACAAGTTAAGCTGTAGCCTTTCTGTAATTTATGAAGTCAAAGCTCTGGGCTGTGTATTTCAAAACATCACTTCCTAGACAAAGACTTGCTGAAGGGACAGAGGTGACATGCCCCGAAAGATTTGTAGAGAACAGGAATAAGGGGTAAAAGAAACAAAGTTTCTATCTAACTGGTTGTACTGCAAAATAAGGAAAAGCTTTGTTTTGCAAACATTCTTGGAGTAGGTTTAAGAAGCTCACTTAAAACAAAATCATGAAAGTTGATAAAAATTTTCATAATAAACTAATTGTCTCTCTGTGACACATTTTATTTACAAGCATTGTCCCCTGGGATAGGTTTCATTTTGCTTTTTAAGATGGTGCCTTGCAAATCAGAAGGCAAGCTGTAATTCCTTTCCATTTTATACAAGTTTCAAAGTCCTGCATTGTTCATCTGAGTTTTTAGATGAATTAATCCGTTCTTACAATTGCATTTCTTTGGTGCAGTTGAGAACTGCCCCAGAACTGAGATTGGAAAATGAAAAGTTTAGTATTTCAAATTGTAGAGAGTAAAATATGGGCTAGAAAGGATACACATAGACTCAAGTTTGTGCTGCAGGGCAAGCCTTCAGAAACAATCTGAAATATTAGGATATTTTCCCCTTTCATGAACTTTAGTTTGCAAAAGAAAGGCTCCAGTGTTTAAAAGCCACTGAATATTGTGCAATTGTTGCTGTGTTTGGGAGATGCCATGGAGGTGAGCTGTGCGTTTGGGCCAGTGAGACCAACACGTCTTCAGCAAGAACCTCAAAGGAGGGAAGTACAGGAAGACAGTGGGCCTTTCCTCTGCTTATGTCTGGCACTGAGTGATTGCTCATAGAAGTTCTAGTGGTACATAGTGAGTTCTTTGTGTTGGCAGAAAGCTTTAGATTTCATAAGGAAAGCATCAGACATTTCCTGCTGAAAGGGAAGAACTTTCTCTGCCTCCACGTATGTGTGTACACAGCAGATGGTTAAAAGCAATTTATCTCTTTGATTTGACTGATAGCCAGTTTCTACACTGAAGAAAAAGTAGTTTGGTTTTCTATGTCCTTGTCAAGAAGATATATTAATCTGTCATTTCACACATACAATGTGATTTAAATTAGCTAGACACGTATTTACCAGTGCAAATATGCTAATGTGTTGAAGACCCCTTAGGGCTGAGAGTGAGCAGCTCTTTCAATCCATTGAAGAAACTGTGTGTATTGCAAACAAGTAGTTTATTGTAAAATCTATTTTAACAATAAAATTAACAGAAAGATTTTACCAAGAGCTGGGACCAAATTCATAGCAAGTGTAACTTCACAGGCTTTAATAGTTATCCTGATGGTGGTTTCAGATCACTAGTTAGAAGACATTTTCTTGTAAAATGTCTTCCTTTAAAAGACAGAATGCTTTCATTCTAATTCAGAGTATTTTCACTGTTACTGAAATTCTCTCACAGCTTTGGTATAAGGAATTGCCTCTCTTTCCATATTATTTTGGGAATAGGATGGTCATCAGAGACTGTGATAATGAATATAAAGAAGCTACGTACTGTTAAGATCAATCCTGTGAAAATACAAATTCAAACACAGAGTCCCTAGGAAATTATCATGGGGTTTGAATTCTTGAGGTTTGGTTAAGTAATCTTTGAGATCAGCGGTAGAAATCTCATTCACTTCGGACCTTGCAGGCCACTGCAAGATGAATCTTTCTGCAGTAAACTTTCCTGTACACGAGAAGCAATGCATTAGTGAAGTAAGTCTTTCAGCAGATAGTCTTTATAAACTATAGTTTGAAAGGAAAAAGAATACACCGAGGACTTCAAATTCCAAGTTTGATGTATAGGAGCTCGAAAGTCACATACATATCCTACAGCCAGGGATAAGTCAAGGGGTTTGTTCTCCACTAATCTTCTCAATTTTACTCCATTTTCTGTTCATGATTTGGAATTTAGACAGAACTACACTGTCACATAAAGTACCATCTTTTCTCCTTGAAAATTATGCGATGATTTCAGAACTTATAGTGCATGCAAGCTCAAGAAAAGCACGTGAAAAGTGAGATATCTCAAAAGAGATACTGAAAAAAAGAGACATTGTTTTGTGTTTACAAGTTCTACGTATATAAGTAATATAATTCATGGAAATTCTGGGGGGTTCTGCCATTTCTATGAACAAGTATTTATCCACACACAAGATTTCATCCACAGAAATGATGTTCAGGGTTCACTGATATTATTACACGGGACTGAAAAAAGAATTGCAGTCCACTGTAATGAGATAGATACAGCTAATGAAAGAGTAATTAAAAAACCAGAGCTCTTCATTGTCTCTGTGAATAATTATTCTAAAACGCCAGATATAAGTTTCTGGTCTCTCTAGGCCCTTGCTGGATCAAATATTTTGTCAGGATGATTCCTTTCCATACTACAGAAAATATACATTTTTACTCCTGTTGCCAGAGTTCTCTGATAATAAAAAATACTTGGAAAGTGTATAGTCCTACAATAGTCAGTTATTGATAACATAGACATGTTATACAATAATATGAGAAAGTACATGGTTTGTGATACTGTCATTTATTCTGTTCTCCTCTATCTGTCTGTCTATCTATCCATTCGCACAGCCACCCATGCAGTTACGTATCTGTTTGCATACTAATACATCTACAAGTGATAGATAAGAGACCAAACAGTGGATGTGAGCACAATGAGGCAGTGGGTGGTGGATTTCAGCAGTGGTGACAGGAGCAGTGTGTTGCCTCTACTGGTGCAGATTTTTACAAGCATGGCATGCAGGCTCTTGTTCATTGCTGGCAAAAAATGAATAGCTAATGGTGGTGACTATGCTGGAAAATAGTGTTCTGTAGCTGTGAGTTTAGTCTATTAAATAGACTAAACTGTATCTGCTGTAGTTTTCACGGAAACAAATAGGTGTTACTTCCAGAGTGATCTATGTATGTATATATCTACACATTTATCAGAAAGAAGTGTTCATGCTATTCCCAACTGCTTGTCTGCTGTCTTGAGATGTAGGTCCAGACCACGATTGTCTTCCCTTTTGTTCATCCAGCCCATCCTATGGTAAACGACAGTGAATAGCAAGTCACAACTGTGCTTGTCTAATTTGCCATTTCTGTTAACCGCCTTTGTAGCCTTCAACAGAGAAGACTAGAAAAAATTGTCTCCTGATTCAGCTAAGATGTGGCAAAGAACAGCATTTTCTTCCAACTGAGAATGTCACTGAACCACACAAACACATCTCTCATCATTTTTAGTCCTCAGAACGTAATGGACATTGATCTCAATTCATCTCAGTCATAGACTTTTGTGCCATGACTCAAATAGGACCATAGTTGGAGCATTCCTTGCAATCTAGGAGATGGTTGCTCATCTGCTTCTTTCCAAGACTCGGGGAAAATGAAGGGATCTTATTTACTTTGGCTCTGAAAGCCAGCAGTACCAATAAGGGGGTGCCAGCTGAGACATATATATGTTAAGGGAGAGCTGTTTCGCTCTGCCTTCCTCAAAGTAGTTAGTCAAAACCCCTGCTGGAATGAAGTAGAACTGCCTCAGTCACTTCCTGCCAGCATCTCTCGGCTGGCGCCCCAGTTGGATAAGCTGGGAGGTTTGGCTACAGGCATGTGCCCCAGATATGCAGTAGGAGCTGACTAAATTTTCCTGTTTTTCTCCTTCAGCCAAAAAGCAGAGCTCAAGCTGCTTCTCTTCTGGATTGCCCATCTGCTACTGCAAGGCAAGAGAAGCCAAGTTGCTTACTGCAATGCAGTGGGACCCTTTCCCACATTTACTCACATCAAGCAAGAAGGTGTACCTCAGGCACTGACAAAGTGTCAGCTTCTGTATTTTACACTGGAGACATGCACTAGCACAGAGGATCCCCTGCTCTGTTGTCATCCTTCTCCCTCATGGAGAGCTCAGATTTGACTTGTTCATAAATAGTTCTTATTAATTTACAACTTGTTGTGGAGACCTGCAGGTTGTATTTTTTATTCTCGCTTTGATGACATACATACAAGTTGCCACAGACACTGGGAACAAGCTTCTCCACCATCCATATGGATGGGATCAAAGATCACAGCATTTCTGACAGAGAAGCAAGAAAGACAAAACATAACAACCTGTGAAAACATCTGTCTCACCAGTCTGGGAGAAATGTGCCTTTCACAGCCAGCCAAACATTTCACTTTTTGGTCTCCTGAAAAGCAAAACAATTCAGATTCAGAATGCTACATTAAAAAGTCAACTGGCAGGCAAACAATGCAGGGCCTGATATCTGAAGATGATGTGCAACGCTATTTCTGAGGCAATCAAAATATCAAAAATGTTCTTCAAGACAGAGACTGAAATTTCTAAACTACAAAGGGAAAGACAAAATAGAGACGATTTGTCAGAGCTGTTACTTTCATTTAAACATTTTGGTATACATTAAGACCTCCACAAAAAATAGAAGGGAATCCCACTCAAATCCAGAAAGATTTCTAAGAGGCACCTTCTGGTGTTGACAGATACTAAACTGAATTACTAAAAGGATGAATACATCTGACAAGTTTCTTTTCGCTTGATCCAATACTTCTAGTCTTCTAGACATTATTATCTATTTCACAGAAACTCTCTTATCACCATAGAAAGTGAGTTTCTGACCTGGCCTGAATTTAAAACCTTCCATTATTTTCCCAAAAGTCACAGGAGAGCACTGTGAATTTTGTCCTAAGAAATGAAACTGGAGTGAGGCTGTAGTCAGTCCCGTAGCAATTTTCAAAGCAGTGAGGGCATATTAACGCTAACTCATTGGCAATATTCCATGTTGGCTAATTATATTCTCTTTCCCTAATGTTTCCTGCAGTTTCAATTAAAGAAGTTATTAATTGCTTCCCCTCTTAAAATCTGCTAGCAGTAATGCTGGCCCAGACTAACTTCTGCATTTTGTCAGCAGCATGTTTAAGCAACAAAGTACTTGGGGATCCTTCGATGAAAATCACTGTAGAAATGTACGCTATTACTAGGTTTATTTTATTTATCACATCAACCAAGATTATTCTTCTTATTAGTAATGATTATTATTTATTTTCTATTGCCCAATGCACCTTGTGATGAAAAGATGCAGCCAAAATTCTAATAAAAAACACTCTTTTTAAAATAGAAGATATCTGATGATTTTAAGATATAATCTGGATGTAGTATGAACACAGAGGTTGTTTGTGATTACATTCAGCTTACTATGTGTGAAGAGACTCTTCGGGCTACACAATCTAGCTCCAAATACTCCCAACAACTGTGTTCCTGTAACAGTACAAATCTTGCCACATTTCACTCACTGTAATTCTGCAATAAACTCTGAGTAGACCAATCATCAAGCAATCATTTCAAAATTAGGATTATTTTAAACTTCCTGGTTAAAAGTTTTAACCAGCTTGTTTTTGTTCTCCTTCATATGCCTTTATGCCATACTTAATAATTCCTGATATTCCTGAATGTTTCATCTTTAACATATTACAAAAGTTACCTTGTCTTCACTCAGATATGCGTTAGCATAAGTGTGATCTTTCCCCACAAAACCATCCTTGAAGTCCCCTACCCATCACTGCTCTTACTCTCTCCTGCTCCACTCAAATATCGCTGCTCCCTCTGACCTCTAAGATCTCAGTGGTGGAGATACTAGGAAATGGATGGGACTCACAGTCAGTCTTTTCTGATTTACAAAACCTGCCTGAATAATTCAAGAAACACATGGTAAGGTGCAGCTCAGGAACTGAGACATGGCATTTGATGTCATGATAACACAGAAAGCAGTCACCTAAAACTGTAACAAAGCAGCAAAACTTGGAAGGGCTCACCCCGCATGGGAATGAGCAAATTGATTCTGTACAATTTTAAGTTCCCTGTGGCAATGCCATTCTTTGATGCTTTGACCTTTTTGCTTCTGTCAAGTTTAATGAGTAATCTGCTCAGATCACTTAGGACTGATGTTCTTTCTTCCCTCCTTTCAAAGAGCCCAGTAAGTATAACACTTTAGACATATTTTCCTGGCTTGCCACCTCTTGTTTCTCTTCAGAATACAGAGAAGGCAAAATGAAAAAGCCCTGAAAAACTTTTAAATGTGTGAACCTAACTAAGCATTTAAAAGTTGTTAACCAATATGAAAACTTAGAAAAGTTTGAATACTTAATAAACTTAATCCAATTGATGTGAAATTCCTGCTTCTTTGAAACTGAAGAATTAATAATTATTTTTTTTCCTTAATCTGCTGTCCCTAGTGGAGCTTGAAAATATTGACATCAGGCAGAACATTTTCAGTGAAAAAAACAACATTCTAAAACAGGCAGAGAAACGCTATATGTAAAACATTCATAATTTTTTTTTTTTAAGTAAAAATAAGCAAAATTGGGTGACAGCACCAAGTTCCAAATGTGGATGAAAGAGATCCAGTAGATAGAGACCTATTTTATTTGGACATATAACTTTTCATGGTGCAGTACATATGTTTGGGCACTTTTGTATCTGGCGCTACTACTGGGAGCCAACTACAACTTCAGACATGTTGTCTGACCTGTTTTTAAGAATGGTAGAAAGGTACAATTGGGGCTGTTCAGCCTGAAGAAGAGAAGGCTCTGGGGAGACCTGATAGTGATTTCAGTATCTAAAAGGAATTTCAGTATCTAAAAAGAATCACTAAGAAAAAAGGGAACAAATGCTTTATCATGGTCTGTGGTGTAGGACAAGGGGAAATGGTTTCATACTTAAAGAGGGTAGATTTAGATTGGATAGAAGAAGGAAGTTTTTTACAATAAGGGTGGTGAGGTACTGGCACAGGTTGCCCAGAGATGTGGTGGATGCCCCATCCCTGAAGACACCCAAGGTCAGGCTTGACCAGAGTCTGAGCAACCTGATCTTGTGTAGATGTAGTGTAGATGTCCCTGTTCTTTGCAGGAGAGTTGTACTTAATAACCTTTAGTGTCCCTTCCAACTCAAACGTGACATGTTTTAGTTAAAAGGATTTCTTCAGTCACATTCATATCAAGTGAAATCCTATTAATATGTACATTAAAATGGTATATTCAGTAGTTCAGTATAAACTTAGAAGCACATTTAGATGCAAGGACACACTCACCTAGAACGTCTTCCAGCTCCACAGACCATACAGTGAAAAGAGTCTCAAAATGCAAAACATGATTATGGGGAAAGTCACCATGTAGAACCTCCTTGAACTTCCTGAACAGCAGAGTTTGCCTCACCACTGTGCACATAACTTGAGACTTTGTCTCCTGCCAACAGCTCCATAAATGAGAATTTTAAAATAAAAGTTTAGAAAGAAAATTTTAGTTGCAAATATTTTTCCTCACTACAAAGAAAATCCTATTTTTAGTTAAGTTCTTGTAAATCTTAATGGGGACTTAGGGATATAGCATGAAGAGAAGATAGGAATTCACATATAACGAACTCCCCAAAAATATCCCTTAACTACCTGTACAACTTGTTGTAGGGAACCTGTTATAGCAGGACTCAATAGTCTCTTGAGGTTCCTTCCAATCCCTGCAATTCTATGATTGTGTGATTTTTCTGCATGCAAGTCTGAGACAAGTCTTCAGATTCCAGTTATGAAAAAAATCAGAAAGAAGATATATCTCCATAGATATTTTACAAAATTCAGCTACCATTTTGGAAAGTCTGCTATGCAATAAATTTCCTTCAGGATATTTCATCTGTGAGCTGTGTGCATAGTGCCTCTTATTTAAAGTCTTCTAAATAGAATGCATAAAATGAGTTTCTATAGAAACAATAAATATAGTGACATATTAAATGAAGTATATCACAAAAAGATTCAATATAGATTTAATAGGCTTTGATTGTGTGAAACACAATTGAATTCTGAATTACATTTGTGTAAAAATATCCACTAATTGTGTGTCTGATAAGGGACCGTGTATTTGTTTTAGAAAATCAATTCTTATTTAACTTACATGTAATAACTAGTAGAAATATTTATGTTTTTTTTTTCCTTTAAGGAGGCTGAGAGCTGAAAGGGTCACTAATATGAAAAGACTGTGAGTCCATTCCTGTTTCCACTTCATTTTAATCTTTGTGGGAACACAGTGAAACCATATTTTAAAAAAAAAAGTGAATAAACTTTTGCTATAAAAACATCAAATAATGGATGTGCAATTTATACATGATTATAACTGCTACCAATGGCATTTTCAAATATTTCAAATTTTTGCTTTTCAAAACATTTACAAATGATGCAGCCATTTAATTACAGGAAGGGATGTTAAAAGAATTGTTATATCTTAAAGCATATGATGTGCACATATGTGTATGTGTGTCATCTGCATCCATGTCATAACTATGGGAATAAGATCTTTTCCCTTAAGTTGCTTCTTAAGGATAGCAGAATTGTGCTTTTATGGTAAACTGAGTAAATGCTTTTAAGTTTTTGCTCTGATTAACAATCCCATGTTAACTCATTTGTGATTTTCAGACACATATGTATGCAGTCAGAGGAGAAACAGAACTGCAAATTTCTTCTCATTCAGAGTTAGCAATTATTTCAGAATCAAACAAATAAACATATCTCTAAGTATATCATAAGAAACAGTGTAGGCAGCTACTTTGATACATGCCAGAGTAATACTGCAGACCCATTTTTTTCAGTTTTAGGAAGTATGGTAAGTGTTGTATATGATGCTAAGGAAAAAAAATGGCAAAAACAACTATTGAGGTATTCCCCTCTGATGTGGTATAATGCTTAGTATATATCTCTAAGTGAATTTTGCACTTTGCAGTCCATCTTCAGCCAGGGAAATTGATGACATCTTTGTGTCAACTAAGTGCTTTTAAGTCACCAAAAAAATTGTCTGTATCTCTTATGCCATCCACTGGGTCAGGATAACTTTCCTGTACAAATACAGGAAGAGGATTGGATCTATGTTCTGATTTTGAGAAAAAAGGAAAAGATAACACTCCTTTTGGAGAGCAAAGTGTTCAAACGTTAGAGCATTTGAAGCATTTGAGTTTAACAATCCAGATATAACTTTAATGTTGATGTAATTTTTCTCTACTTATCTGTGAAAGCTTTGGAAAGATTTACAGGTGGATGATTGTTCTTTAGTCAGTGACTCACTGTCACATGGAAGATGTGTTTGCTATGTGAATTATGCCAGTTATGTTGGAACAGAGAAGCACTAAGAAAGGAATGGTCTAGAGACAAGCAAAAAACCACAGAGATCTGAAACTTTTCAAAGAACACATCTAGCTGTAATTTCATCCAGAAGGCAGCAGGCAACATCGTGAAAGCATTTTTTATGTGTCAAGTAAAGAGTTAAATATTGGTTTCAAGATCTGTGAGATGATATGGTTTATCAAAGAAACAGTTTTAAGAATTTTTCCTAAATTGTTTGAAAATAGCGGATCCTTTAATGCTAAAGCATTCCCAACAAAAATGACTAGCATGGAGCATTTCAGTCCAGATTTTTTTTAAGCTTGGTCCAGTTATTAAGTAATCAAGTTGTCAGGTTATTTTGGTTCTGAAGATAGCATTTTATAATGGATAGTATCATTCTTAGCTGCGGGCCTTACTATCTAACATACATCAATACTTGCACAATAGAGAAATAGTCCTTTTACAGTCCAGAGTAATGCACTAAGTTTATATGCCATATATAAGTAATTTCTTCCATCTCTGGCATATGAAAGTGTTACTTAATAAGCACTTTCATCAATTTACAACAGTTTAGGACAGTAATTTAAAGCTGAGAAATCCAATTATGTTTAGAGAATGTGAATGTATCTGAAGAAAAAATTACATGTCATGAGGCAGATTAGTCATCACACTTCTGTGTATTTTCCTGTAATTCATGCCATCTCTGACATGGGAACATAAGATCATAAGAAAAAATAAAGAGATTACATTCCCTGATTTGTGCCATGGAGCACGGGATGGGTGCTATCCCAAATATAGTGTCTCATGAACAGAAATGGAATTTGAGCATGAGGCTTCTGCAGCAGGTGGGACTCCCACAACTTTACTCCTCCCCTTCAGAACTCAAGAACTGAGGTGAAAATGCCATTTATGCTCTGTGGCAACCTCACCATAAGTATTACACTCTGGTCCTCTTTACCTACACACGCTTTTTCTTTTCATTGTGGTTCGCGAGTGTGAAGCCTGAAGAGTCTACAGAAATATCAGCAGCATTGTTTTAGTGTGTTCCAAATTGCTAAATAAATGTGGATCATTGCTGAAGTAATAAACCAAATGACAATGCTGGTCCATGCTTTACCTGTTTCAGTACTTCTGCAAAGCTTGATTAAAGGAGGCAGGGCAGAAGCCAATGAGTGTGGTATTTGAAATAGTTTTTAACATGATTTGTTGAAATTATGCAGGCTCCGAAAAGAAAATTCTCATTAGAATCAAAACAGGCCTCATTAACTCTGAGGTTATAATGTCTTGGGCAGATTAGCTTTTGGGTGATTTTAAATAGTGCTGATCAAGTTTAACCAGGAGCCTCCAATTTAAATCACTCAGTTCAACATCTGGAAAATCATTTCCATTGTACATGCTACTCTTTATTTGAGAAGAAAGGTTTGCAGAGGGGAGATGTACTTCTAAGACCACGATGACATCAGGAAAACATTTTACCTCTGAGAACCCTGTGGCAACAGCATAACTACCTTTTCCCTTAACAAAGCATTAGTTACACATTTTCCTAGTATACATTATTAAAATTTCTACACTGTTTCAGTGAGTAAACCAAATTACATATGTTCAAAAATTCACAGTGATAATGTTTACTTATCTTTTTTATGAACAAAAGAATTTGTAGTAATATTACAATTAAATCTAGAAGTTACTGTGTAAATGAATTATCATTCCTTTAGGAGACATGGCAACACCAAGTTAGAGACATTCAGACAAAACAGTTTAATGAGCTAATTGTAAATTTGAAGAGAAAAGCCCATAACAAGAAAAAACAAATGAGCAATGTGAGAAAAATGTTTTTAAAAGCTTAAGAAATGTGCTTGGGACCATTCAGCCTGGGCAGTTATTCCATCCTGACAGTAGCCACTGGAGCTGCTGCTGAGACAGGACCAACAAGTCCTGGGTATATCTTGCCTTCCCCTTTTGTGTTCCTATTTTTGTCCAGTTAGGGATAGCAACACTTGCTATTATGTCAAAGTTGAACTGAAGAAAATGTAGAGTGATATTTCCTTGAACACCAAGGAAAATGTTCAACTATAGAAAATATAGAAATAGCAGAGGAAAGACAAGAGAACAAAGCCATCAAGGACTTAACCATAATATAAAAGAAAGATAGAATTCTAAATTAATGCATGTACTGCAGGAGGACGGGGGCAGAGAAGGTGAGGTAAAAGATCTATGGAAATACTTGGGATCAAAACGAAAAGACTAATTCTTCCATTGAATTTTGCTCTGCTACAGATGGATTTGGTTAACTTTTACTTCTTTGGATGGGTGAATGTTCAAATAATTTTTCTCATCTCAGTGTCTATCTTTTGCTTACAGTGTAAAGGAATTTACCGATAATAACAGCTTAGATTGATATCCAAGAAGTACACCTAATCAGTTTAATGAACTTCTGTCAGATCTGTGAAAATACTCTTTTACGCCTAATTTAGACCTAAGATATAAACTTGCTCTTCTACTCTCTCCGATGAACTGCCTGGTCTAGTAACCGCCATCATCTTCAAAAATTCCACATAATGTGAAAAGAATTTGATTATATTTCAGCACCTGCAGCCGTTATAATAGTTAAATCATATTTCTCTATTTTGAAGCCAAGCATCTATATTTCTGCTACATAAAGGCATTAGAATTCAGTGATGAGACAGGTAATAAATGAGAGAATATTCTAAGGTAATAACTACAATTCCTTTTAAAGGTCATCAATAGATGAGAAATTATTATGTTCTGTTAATGATACTTGGCATAGTCTGATTAGGTTCCATCCCTGGTCAAAATGAAATCTGGGAAGACACTCATTCTTTTATTATGAAAAATAAAAGAAAAAAAAAAAGAGAGAAAGAAAAGAAAAAAAAGCATCTGTCTAAGCAGTAGTACAAATCTTTTTTGTGATGTAGTATTTTAAAAGAAATGCTATTACAGAGCAATGACTGTTCTACTTCCAAAATCAGGATCTAGAGTCTAATTTGATTGATTGGGTGATGGTTCATGTGACGCAGCAAAAAAAGTAAACAGAGAAGAACCCTAATTCTGAAATGGTGAACCATATTCCTAAATTCTTCATTTTCCCACAACTTGTATGTAAGACCAAATAGCAAAGCGCAGAAGGGAGAGTTATTCCTGTGTGCAGATGGGGAAATATTTTAAGACATGCTCTAAAGACACAAAAGAAATTTGTATGCATTACTTAATGAAGCTAGGTAAAATAATCTGAATTAAACAAATAAACCCATGATCTGGTAGAACTACAACAGAAAATTATATTCATTTAGTTTAGGTCCATGTTTTATCATTGACACAACACTTTCTCTTGAAAAGCTGGAAAACACCTAAATGCTGTTCAGGGGAATTTCCAAGTTTCTTTACATTAAGTACTTTGGAAAGAAATAGGTGTATTTGCAGAGAATTTCACATCCCCCATATTACGAGCCCATATATGTGCTAAGTTATCACCTAGAATTGCAACTTAGATCTAGACTCAAAGACTGCCCAGGCCAGAGGGGTTTTCCTTCAATTATTTCAATAGTTCCTGATGGATTTGTTGTCCAGGAATCTAGCCAACTTTTTGAAATTGTTATATTTCAATGGAGAAGGAATATAAAGTAGCAGAGGAATAGGACCTTGTTAAACTTCATGTGACTTCACAAAGTCACATGAATACTCCTAATAGCTAATCTTGCCCAAGTACCACTGAGTATTGCGCATACAACTTCTGGTAGTAAATATTTTAGATAGAAGTAAAGGCATTCTTGTTGAGAGAAGTTCAAACATACTTCTAATGATTTAGTGAGGTGATATTAAAAACAGAGAGAAGAAACTCAGACAGGTTGAAGACCTCAGAGTGAACAGGTACAACACTTTTCATAGTATTGATGTGAATGTCTCCTGCACGACTTCATTCCTTAAGTATTTTGCTTACTTCAATGCTCCTTGCTCTCATTCCTATCGTATATACATTCACTGAATCATATACACACAAACAGAATGATGTTCACACTCATACATGGTATGGGGAGAACTTCAGGCCTTAGTAAAGGTTCAAAATGCCACCTAATCTCTTTCTTCTTTTTTTTTTTTTTCTTTTTTTTTGTATTTCTTGTTCATCACAGAACATCAGTGTTGCAAAAAGACACATATCTTTCTAAAGCGGTTTCTATTTTCCTGAAATAAAGTTCTCAGATTGTTTCAGCATTTTTTATGCCACAACTTAAGTGACTGGCAAGTTTAAGCACAAAATATAAAACTGCTTATTGTGACATTTGGCTAATTAGTGCCTTCAGGGACACAGTGCACTTAATACAGCAAGAAAAGAATTGGTGCCATTTTCATTTTATGTTCACAGAACAGATAGTTCTCAAGAACATTTGGTACTTTGTAATCTAGTGGGCTCTATAGCCTTAATGATAAACTGCCACTTACTTAGGCAAGAGTTTACTGCAGACACCTAAAAAGTAAGGATTAAAGGCTAGTCCTTTTCCTCATATAGTGGGATTTATAGGTCAACAGTCTACATTGCCCAAAATGAGTAATAATCCTTTGCCATTACTCTATCTAGATGACCTTTGTCTATACAACCCACTCGCGTGTTTTATTTTTTCTTTCTAAAGAAGGCATGTGTTAATACAGATGGACTATTACTTTTTCTCCCACTGTTTTCAACATTAGACTCGTATTAATCAATCTTTAGATGATATGAATTGTAGCTACTGGGGCTTACTCCAGCTGAAAAATTTAATGCGTCTTGGTAAACCAGTGATGTCAGAAAATATTTCTTGCTATTATTTTTATCTGTCTTGGAACAGTGATGAATCTAACATGACCCTAAGATTGCAACCTGACAGGTGAAGTTATCCTAGGATATCCCTGTAGAGCCTTCTTCTCTTTAGAAAAGATATTTCAGTTTTCTCTGACTGTGAAAAGCCCAGGCCAGCTGGTCATTTGTTTCTACATGATTTTTCTGTTTGTTTCTTTGGGATTTAGAGGGAGAGAACTTGATGAGACTTTGTTTTGTTTTGCTTTATCATTGTGACATGCCTGATGGAAGATCTCTTCTTTATTGTGAAGACATGAACCTAACTGTGATCTGTCCTAGCTTCTGCACCTAGCAGGAGACTCACGATTATTCAAGATAGTAGCACAGCAGGAAAGATGAACTAATGTGTTTTCTGTAAGGCGTTCCACAATTTGAAAGTTTGAAGGCGTTCCTTTATGTAAATTAAATATTTCTACTCTATTTATATTAGGGATCTTTAGAATCTCTTGACTTCACTGCATCCTTTTAACCTGGAAAGCTGTCAGGCAAAAAGAAATATTGCCCTGAAAATAAGAATGCAAATAGTACTTGTGACAAAGTACAAGGAGCCAGGCAGTGTTCCTTCCCTGTTTTTTTTCCTGCAATGACCACGAATCTGTCTCTTTTAATGCTTATGATGCTGCTGCTTCCATGCCACTTCTCTAAAAGAAACTGGTTTGCATCCTTACAGTAAAACTTCACATAAAAGCAATTAACTATCCTGATCTTTTTCACCAATTTGTATATTCCTTGGTTGCTAGCTCTGAATTTAAAATATGCACAACTCACTTTCAACATATTTCTTTTCAGCTACTGTATGAAGTGCTTAATACCCAGGAGATTCCTTTCTTTTCCACAAAATATTACAGACAAAAATATGTCAATTTGTCAAAATTTGTACCCCACCGCAGATGCTCAACCATGCAAAAAATGTTCCTTTTCCATCTTCTATTTGAAGGCAGTTATATGAATAAAGCATTATGGTCTGATCTAAACCAGCTATCATTCCACTATACGCAGATCAAAATTTTTTAAATGTAACCTTTTTATATACCTCCTGTATGAAATTGTTTCTATAGCATACTCAGTACACAGACACTCTCCAAGGAACTTGAAAATTTTTTTCCTTTTCATTCAACTTTACACAGATTAATATTACTTTAATGTAACACTACATTTCATTGTTTGGATGCATTTTCATCTCTCATTTACCTTCCATCTATATACATATATTTTAATATCATTGAAAGGAGAGCAGGGAAGCACATCAGACGTTAGCTGTTCCATGCGATTAGTCCTAATGCATAGCATGACCTAAATATGCTATGTAAACAAGGCACTGCATATCTTATCACTGAGCATATTAAACAATTTAGCTGAAATATGAAACATTCTCTATAATCTCCAAAATAATTCTTCTGTTATATTAAATGAGAGGAAATGTGGGTCTAAATCTCTGTTGTTAGGTAACTGTTAATATGTAATATAAGATAAGATTTGCTTATAATAAATATCAGTAGAGAAGTCTTATTTGTTTGTATTTTTATACTTCTTTCTGAAGATACAATGAATACACTAGTGAAAGAAAGACTCATTCCTAACATCCTTTTATTGCAGCTTGTATGACTTAGGCTGTAGGCATACTCTCTGTTCTGACTCTCGCTGCGCCAGCTAGAGATATTACATACTTTTCCCCCACCCCAAGTTATTCATCACTCTCTATAAATTGATTTTGTCCTCCAGGCACAGTCATTCAAGTTAGCCCAAACCACTTTCATATGGTGTTTATTCTAACCTGTCTGACTGCCTGAAATGTTCTTTTTTTTTCTTTAGTAGAGCTGAGGGCAATAAAAAACAGTTCATAGGAACACTGTAGGTGGTATAGCTGTTTGCAGAGGGAATCTCTATCTTACAGAATAAGTGATAAAACAACCACTCCAGGATTTGTAAATGTGTCCTCTATAGAATTAAAATCTGTTCTTCTTTATTATTATTAGACATGTAAAACTTTGTTTAATTAGAACTTAATCTCCCTTTCTCAGAGAAGGCATGCACAAGAGGCATTAATACTTTCATTTTTAAGATAGAAAGAAATGGCAGAAGTCATGTATCTTATGTCTTTATAAATAATATTTTCAATCACATTTTTTTAGACATTAATGTTTTCAAAATATGATGTAATGCTAATTAGACAAAAAATAGCATGTGAGTGATACCGCCATAACACATACAACAGCCTCTGATGTTGTAGACTAACATCATAAAATAGGAAGCATTAATTTCAGAGGAGCTCAATTACTATATGCTTCCCATGTTGACTGGGAGGTTATATGTAACCCATGCAGAACAAGGACAAATATGGAAAGCCACATAGTACCATTTTGCAGTTACTTATCTGACAGTCAAAGTCGTTACCACGGTGCTTTCATGTAACTGAAATCCAAGGCAAGAGCTGCTGGCATTTTTTTGTGCTTATTCTAACAGAATTGGTAAATTCCCTTTGGGACCCTTGGGCTAATGTCATTAACATTGTACTTGCTACAGAAGGGCACGTATTTTCAGTATTAATTAGCGTACCATTAATCTGAGCACTTAACTCCTTAGTTGTAGTTGGAAGTATATATATTAAAGAACATTTTTAAAATTTATTTTCAAATTGCAGTTTGTGTGACATTGGCAAATGTACTGATTAAAACAAACTAGGCTTAAAAGAACCCTTTCCCATGAGAACTGTTGAAAAGTCTAGTGACTTGCTCTGCAGATGGTGCAGCCAGACACAATAAGCCATTTTAAACACCCCGGCATGCCTGCTAAATTACTCATAAACATTTTTATCATCCAAATTCATAAACATTTCATACATAAAAATTAAAAAGTCTGAAAAAAGCAGGCCCTTGCTGGGCAATAAGGCAGACATGGCTAAGTGGAATGATGGTTATGTACCACGGTGAGAGGACTAGCTCAGAATAGACAACTGAACAGTCGGTGAAAACATTGAATGGATTATTATCAGACCAATGCATTATTCAGCAACTTCTTCAAAGCTCTAGCCCTGACCATCTGGAGGTTAGAGCACAGAGGTGAAAGCGAGGTATATGACTTTCTAAACACTGATTCCAGAATGCACTCTCATAGTTTTTTATCAAAATCCATTCATTATAAAGCAAAACAAAATCAGCCATCTTTTCTTGGGAAAAAAAAAAATAGTACAAGATGATAGAGTTCATTGATTCAAGGTGAAAATAATACTTCTCACTGCAATCTGTGCTATACCATCAAGCTGTCTAAACACTGTTCCTTATCCACAAAAAAATTCAAAGAAATCTTCAGTTCTTCACCTTTGTTAACTGTCAAAAATGGTGGAAGTTCTAGATTATGATTAGATCTATTTGATTTTGCCTACTAGGATGCCATTTGCCCAGAGGAAATGACACAGTCTTCTATCAAGAATGTACTAAGTTCAATTGCCAATGTATGCTGGGGTTCTGCAGGGAGAATATCAGACAGGATCTTATTGTTGTGTACTGGTGCAGAATTAGTTTTTCTTTTCACCTCTGTAGAACCACATTCTTGATGTATAATTTGCATCTACCAACTGATACAAAAAAAATTCTAGAACTTGGCTGATCATCTTCCTATTCCAGGGCGACACTTGACCCTACCAATTGAAAAGTTTGTGAGCAATTATGTGGCAACTCTTCACATTCACTTTCCCAAATGATCTTTCTCTTATCATGGATTAAAATACTAGCAAGGCAACTTATTCTGATCAGGAATTTAGACATGCCAAAGAATGTGTCTGCAATTAATTTTCAATGTCATTTGGTTGTGACATGTTTTCATCCAGCTTTGATCCAGATTGGTGTGTGACTGTACCAGTTAAAGTATTCTGCCACCAGAGTCAGATGATTAGAAAACCAAGTCTCTTCTGAAACCTAGACATTCCCAGCTTTAGGGCACGCGCGCGCACACACACACACACACACACACACACAAAAAACAAAAAAAACTTTTCTTCTTTTATTTATTGCACTAAGATCAGGCCCCTTGTAATTCAAATTATATTGATTATAAGCTTCAACATTTAAAACTTAAAAAAAATATATCTATATGCTGCCTGTGGAGAAGAGAAACAGTAATGAGCTAGAGTTTGCTAGGCTCTGAGTAATAATTATTTCAAGGTCATGGACTGACAGATCAGCAGGGGAAAAAAAAGACTGGTAAATATCAAAGACTGATGAAATCGCCTTATCCTCAGGATTTGTTGAAATCGTGTTAACTACAGGAATTTGTTTAAATAGCCCTGCAAGACTGAAATTAGTGAGTTCTGTGGTAAATGGCTTTATGGGCACATACTTTGAGATTAACTCTTTTCTATGTTTCTTTGAATCTTCTTGATTCAAAACCTAAACACAATGTGGAAAGGAAAGAGGGAGAAAAATAAATGCTTTTTGTTCTAAATAGTAGCTGTCCAGGGAAGAACACTCATCCTTAAACCTGAAAATGCTTAATAACTATACTTTCTTTGGTCCCAAGGAAATGAGCCAATGAACAATGTCATCTACTGGTAAGAAGGGTGTGTATTCTGGAGTCTGCTTTAGTTTTATCTACATTATCTAAAATTTAATGAATTATTTTAATTATAAGTCTTTATTAGGGAATATATAATAAATCTAGAGAAAGTAATATATAAATACTTGAAATGTCATGCTTTATGTACGCACACAAGAAAAAAAAATCATATATACCAATGCAATAAAGCTTTTCATCCCCCCTTCAATCAGAAACATAGGTAGGAATAAGCATGGAGTCACTGAAGCCAGACCACTGGTAACAGTGCCATTGTCCTTTAATTTAAACCCCTTCTTCCTCACTCTCCTTTTCTGATCAAAGTCATCCAGAATTACAGATACAGAGCTTTACCAGAGTCTTGTACAAAATACATAGCAAACATTTCTGTGCCAGACACGTTCTTTCTGATATTCCCAAGCATAGAATTAATCTTTTTCTACAGCCACAACATGCTGTTTGCTCTGAGTCGTTCTGTGACTGATTCCTACACCCACATCTTTCTTCTACTCTGTCACTTCTGGCTGATCAGATTCCAGCTCATGGCAGAAATTCCTTTTCTCCTCAGTACATGATCTTGTACTTTTATACTGTTATATTTGATCCTATTTGCATTACCACATTTCTCAAGGCCATACAGTTCTTCTATGTTTTTCATCATACAATTTACTATTAGCTCTCTTCATGTTTGCTGCAATACTATTCCTTTTTCTGGTAGTAGATTTCTCTTCTTGCAAGACAGCCTTGACTCTGTGACAGGCAAGAAAAAAATGGGCAATACAGGAGTAATACCAGATGGATGCCTATCTCCACTATTACTTTTTTTTCTTTCATACTTGTGAACCTCCTACCGGCTCCCTGCTTCTAAGATCCCTCAAGCTTATGCCCAGCTGGCTTGCTGCACCTAAGGTCTGATAACTCTTGCAAAAAGCTGATCAGGGCCAAGAATTTTGCTATCAACCATCCCAATGGTAAAAAAAAAAAAAAAAAAAAAAAAAAAACACAACCTGCCCTGCTTGGTATTACAGATAAAAAGATGGAAGGGCTGAGGACAAAGGAATCCCATAATATTTAGCCATAAAGACCTGAAAATAAAGTAATTCCATTAACTTTTACTTATGTTGATCACAAGCTTGATAGTTGATTTTATTAAGATGGAATAGTATTTCTTGGTCAGACTGGATGGACATGTTAATGTAAAGTGAATCTTCTGGTTTAAGTTATGCAGGAATAAGTAGTGTCTTAAGGAATAAGCACACCTACTTCGGATTGAGTGTTTGATTCTTGTGGCTCAGGGATATCAAATTCCTTTATTTGTTTCAGACCCTTTTCTATTCACAACATTTTTAAGTGTTAAAAGACTTTTTGCTTTATGATTTGTGAAAAGAGATTTCCAGAGTTTTGATGCTGAAATAGGGAAAATCAAGAATTTTTCATCATGTAAGTTTTCTGGCCTTGTTTACTAAGGTCATCTCTATGGGATCACTCTTGAAGTTTGGTAAAGCAATTGTCCACATCCCAAGTGTAAGCTCTTCAGGGTGATTTGACATTCTTTTTTCATATTGACACTATAACATGCATGGATTGTCCTCTGACGCAATATCCATCCTTCATCCTCATATTTTAGAAAACTTCCTTATATCTCTAAGGTCTCTATTGTATTCCCAGAGCACCTGACCTTTGAATCTTCCATATATACATGATCACATTGCTGCCTCTAATATACTCAGTGGTCTGTGTCTGTGATTGTGATGCTGATGGTAATAGGCAAATAAGCAGAAAGAAAAAAAAAAGGAAAAGAAAGAAACAAATAAAAAGACCATGGACACTGCAGGAAGTTTTAAATTACTTTCAGTATATCATTTAGCTAACAAACCTTCTAGCCCTCGATAGCTTGACCATCAGTACATATACATTAGGTACTTTGTGGCTTTTTTGAGAACAACCAGCTCGCTGAAAAATATCACTGTTAAGTCTAATTCTGGAACACTTGAAAAATTCTGGATATGCCTCGTTAACACCTAGTAGAGTGTATATGTTGGCCAGTCACTTCCTAATTTTCAGGAAGATACTCGTGTTGGGAAGTAGCCCTATCTGTGCAATAGTAGCCACATACCAATTTCACCAGCCCTCTATGCTATCCAGCTTTCCTCAGGATCCCCAAACAAAAGGCATACCCCAGAGTTCTAAGGTAAAAGCATTTCCCCAAAAGGAACCTGCGATTACTGTGACTGTGAGGAGCACCAGCCCAGAGAATTTAATCAGCATTTCACTGGCTAGCATGGGATGTACCACAGTGATGACAACAAAGTGTTACAAAACCTAGTGTGTCACTCCAGGGATAAACAAACAGCATGGTGTGTAGGAATCCTAGAACACGTAGTGCTATCTGCATAGATACCCAATCAAGAGTACTTGGGGGTTACTTTTTTATTTTGTTTCAAACATATTTAATTCATTGTGATTGACCCTGTGCACATTTAACAAAAAATATATATAACCTTTTTAAGAGTGTATTCCAGTAAATTACTAATTCCACCTTTATTTATCCACTTGGTTAACTATTTCAAACAACTCTGCAAGACTAAGGAATCACTATTTTCCATAAAGAAGCTAAATTGACAAAAATTTATCAGGTTACACTTGCTTACTTTATTCTTCAATTAGGCTTTTTAAGACATTCCCTAGAGCAAAACTACAATCTGTAAAAGTGTAATTCACAGGTTTTTACCCGTGTCCTGTTACAAGGATCCAAAGAAGTGACCTTCCCATTTCAAGTGGGGAGGATATTGAGGATATTTTTTTTTTGAGGATTTGAGGATTTTTATTTGAGGATAAATTTCTTATCATTAACTCTTCTACTTCTCACATTCCTTGCTTCA
>JAOWBP010002559.1:16363471-16386202 GCA_028571105.1 Tragopan temminckii | reverse complement strand
GCAAACATTGTTGCACAACTAATCTGAGAAGTGCTTATTCAGAAACTTTGCCTGATTCCTACTAACTTGAAGTTTCACGTTTTCTGATTTTGTTTTTGTCATACAGTCCAGCCCTTCTCAATATCTTTGCAGATCATATTTCTTTAGTGAAATTAAATCCAAGTTTGCGTTTTTATGTCATGCAAAAAACTGAAAACTGTTTTAGTTTCTTTTAGGCTGTGGTGTGTGCTCTTTGAACCAAGCTATGTTTTGCCTCTGAAATCTTTGGGGAAGTTCAACAGAAAAGGTAGTCTTGGCAGGAATCAGATCCTGGGACAGGCGAAATAACAGACTAGCCCCAAGCCTGAGCCAGACCTTTTTCTATGGCCTAAAGTATCTTCTTTCACTAAAAATATAGGGGCAGATCAATGATCAGACCAACTTCAAGAGGTGTAACTTAAGACAAAGACATACAGAGGGTGGTCACAACGCTCCCCAACACAGATCTTGAGGTACTTACACTAGCCCTCGAGGCTGGGGAGATGAGAGCAGGCAGGAGTGAAGCACCAGGAAGGTGCTGCTTCCAGCAGCAGATTTCCTATGATTTACATACAGCCAAAGAAGCTCTCCTCTTCAGTAGGAGAATTGTCAGATAGGTTAATCAGCGTAAATAATCAGTTTATTCCAAAAGTCTGTAGGAATATAGTAGGAAGGAAAGGAACAAAGGGAATAACAAAACAGATAAATGAATTCCTCAGCTTTTAGGGACCTCTGCTCTATCACATAACTGTAGCTGTGGTTCATACCTATCAATAAAAAGACAGAATAACAAAACAGATAAATGAATTCCTCAGCTTTTAGGGACCTCTGCTCTATCACATAACTGTAGCTGTGGTTCATACCTATCAATAAAAAGACAGATGAAGATGAAATGTCTTTTTGAGAGTTATAACTGTTATAAATAGGAAATGTTTTTAAGTACTTCAAGACTTTTCAAATCATATTATTATTGATGTTCCTAAAGTTTATTTTCATCTAGTTCAATGCCTACAAGTGATCTCAAATATTGTATTTTCCTTAAACTTTCCAACACCATTTTTTTTTTGAAGGCTACCACAAAATTCATCAAGTTTTCATTTTCCCCACTCTTTTTCATTCATCTTGCATTCACTTCTTTTTTTCAATCCAGATTAAATGATCTTTTTTTGTATGTGTCCTCTAATAGAGAAAATGATATCAAAGATAGAGGAGTTCTCTATGAAATACATCAAGAGCAATTGCATTTCACATTGCATTGATACACTTCCTCCAAATACAAGCAAAATAGCTGACACATTATGTTAATACAATTGAATTCAAGGGCTCTTGGTCTTCCTCCATCTCTTGGAGGCATTGAATCAGTATGATTTTCTGACTCCTGGTATTTACTTTTCGTGCTTCAGTGCTGCAGTAATAAAGACCATCACGGCAGCAGAGGTGCTTGATCAGAGTGACACAGGTAGTAATGAAAATGTTACCTCCTGAGCTTTGTCAGCCCTGCATAGCATACACTTTGTGACAGTGATTCATGGTTTGAAACTCAGGACCATCTGCTCCTTCAGAAAGTTCCCTAGCCAAGGTGAAAGGTGAGGCTTAACAGCTGTATCATCTTCACTTTCCTAAGTCCATCCAGAGCTGCCCAAAGGACAGCAAAATCCTCACACTAATAAGGTTGTGGCAGACAGTCTTCTGTGTGTTCCAGTATCAATGAATTCACTGAGCAACTGTTAATCTTGTCTTGCGTGAGCTGAACTACCAAAGTAAAGCTCAGTCCTGTTGCTCTCTCTAAAATTCTCTAATCTCAGTCTTTATCTGCTGGCACCCATTGCAGTCCCCTGTTTGGAGTTGTTGCCATTCTGCAAATGTTGTGTAAGTATCTCCCACAAGACGTACAGGACTGCTACCTATGTCTCATGGCATATGGCACTTCTACGGAGATACTGCTACAATACCCCTTAGTGATTTATTTCTTTGAATCAGTTCCCTGACCTGCAGAGATCATGAAGAATGTGTTAAATTGGATCTACATTTGCTCTTTTATTTCTCTATCTTTTCATACAAAAGAAAAAAAAAAAAAGAAGAAAAAAAGAGAGAAAGAAGGAAAGAAAGAAAAAGAAAAAGGTTTTCTGATTATAATAGGCAATGGGAACTTTTATTTTTTCCATAAGTTGGATAATAAAGGAGAATATAGTTTCATATAACAAAACAGGGCTTTACGTTCCATTTACCAGAAAGACACTGAAAACTAAGTGAATTAATTTTTTTCTTAAGGTTGAACAAGTAGCAGCAAGACTCTGCCATTAATATTTTCTAAGGACAGTAAGAATACTGGTTTTTAAGTCTAATTTTAAACTGCAAGTGTTTTACAGGAAGGAAAAAAGGAAGGGAGGAAGGAAGGAAGGAAGGAAAGAAGACAGGAAAAACTGTTGGTAAAGACATTAGCAGTACTGGAGAGCTGGGGGGAAGCAGGCAGCTCAGGTTCTTTGTTCTATCATTTAGCAATTTTTTTGTTTGTTTCTAATCTCTTCTAGCTTGTGCTTTAGGTAGGGAGCTAAAGTTAGAGCAGAATATTTTCTGGGGGGAAAGACAGAATGATGAAAAGGATTAGTCTCTAAAAATATATACATTATTAAGGGTAGAAATAGTGATGAAGAAAAATTTTGGCATATACACTTTTCCTTGTAATATGGAGAAGCAAATTTTGTTTGCTGTTTTTGTTGTTTTACATAATACTTATTTTGTTATAACTTTTAGTTTCCTGGTAAGTGAAGTTTCTGTCTCATTCCCTAAGAGACTGCTCTTCGCTTTAATTATTTGCCCTGTGAAAAATTTATTTTGTAATATAGTCATCTTGAATCTTCCTCTATTTTTTTGCACTTTGTATTTTAATCTGCAAGCTCTAAAACCATGCAGGTAATTCTTTCAGGTGTCTTTTTTTCCCAAAGCTTTTCTTTGCTTACAAGAATACAAGTTATTAAACAAGGGAGGATATTCATTGAATAATGGTGTGTGAAAAAAGGCCCAAGTATCTACACTGAAAATGACTGAAGAGAAAACACTATTTCTAAATCATTAGCTGTCACCAAACTTGGAGATTATACATTGCTTCCCATGAAAAGAGCCATGAATTCTGCAGAGACAGACTGTAGACACACCCCTTATTTAGGGATGAAATCCCCCACGTTTCTATTGTGAGGTGATTCTTTTGTTTTGATTTTCTTTCCTTTTTCCATAATTCCTCCTTTCCTTTCCTTCTCTCTTTTGTTTGGGTTTTTTTAATATCCTGTTTTTTAGAGATATGGTTAAAGAAAACAGATGTCAGATGTGACCAATATGGGAGTTCCTAGATTTTTGAGATTACAGACCAGCTCTAAAAAAACAAAACCATATAGATTGAAAATCTTCAGTTCTAATAGGAGAGTAACCATTTCAAAACCTTTTCTGAAGAAAAATTGGCATATAAAATTGTAATGAGAGTTCTCTCAGTGTTTCCAATTGCAAACCGAGATGTACTGAAAAGTCTCATGGAAATGGACTTTCCTGACAGATTTTCAGTGTACACTCTTTTCTCAAAACTGATCTGAATTACTAAATTCTTATCTTATTAAGACTGAGACAGTGGTGTGAGCTAGCTTTGGGGGCTACATTAGTGCAGGCCAGTCTGCTGGAGTTTTAAGAAGACAAGGAAACAATAGAAGCGAAGTGACCTATTTCCTTTCTATTGTTTCAGAACTCAGCCAGCTGGCATGGCCTCAGGTCAGCCACACCACAGACCGCCTTTTCATTTGCTGTCATTAGATGTGGTATATCAGGAGATATATATATAGATTTAGATATATATATGTATATATATAAACCCTTTCATCCCACTTTGAAGCTTTGCTAACACTTTAAGAACAACTGTAACCAGACTGTGATAAGCACTAGCATCTAGAAGAGGCAATATCTGACAGCCCACAATCAATTCCTCCTATTTGGTTATTGATTTCTTTTCTGTCAGTTACATTGATAGTGCATCTTTTTTGTCAGACTCGAAGCTCTCCATAGATCTGTCTGTCCTTCAAAGGTAGGGGACAAATAATCCCTCCTCAGTGTTTTGCATAGCCTCAAACAGTTGAAAGGGGGGTTAGAAAATGGCCCTTTCTCCTTCTGATCTTAGCACCTGTTTTCCTGCAGAAGCCAATATGTTGTATTCAGTCTTCTATAGCAATTGTCTTCAGTACCTAGGTCATCATGGAAAAGGTTATTGTGTAGAGGAGACCACAGTGTGATATTAGAGGACATCTTCATGGACCTGAGGTTGAATTATAGTGCTTAGGATGGCTTCCTACAGTACAGCTGGCACCCTCCTGCTCCTCTTGTGCTCCCTTCTACATCTACCTGGTTTGTGCTCAGAAGACAGTGTTACAAAACAAATCTCTGTCAGAAGAGTGTAAAGGAAAATGAATATACGAGATTCAGAATGTTGACAGAATGAGAGGAGAAACAAGTGTGAACATCCATTACATAAGGCTGTTGTTTGTGTACAGAGGGTTCTTAATTGCTTTTTTGAATACCTGAAGGAAAGCCCTGTCTCTACATGATATAAACTGTACCGCTGAACAAAGCATACCCAGTTGTCTGAATCCGTGAGAACTTTGTGAACAATTATCTGAGACAAGAAAAACAGATGATGAATGAAATTTAAAAGATATAGTTCTGTAAATATCATTTCTTTTCCTTGGTGAATGTTAATACCAAAATGCACCTTGAAAATTCAGGAAGTAACTGGCAAGCCTTGTCATATTTAAGTGGTACTATTTATTCTGACTCATGAATGAAAGGGAGCTTTACACAGAGTTCCAAGCGAAGAAGATGATTACATGACATAGCAGCACACTCTGGTAGCCAGCAGAATCCCACACACGAGAGCAGCAAGCAAGCTTCTCTCCTCCCATATGCAAACCACGCTCTACATGTCTGGCAATGTATGTAAGTGATACCCAGACAGCAGCAAAGGGGACACCAGCTCTTTCTCAGTCAGCTGGTGATAACAGCACAGCCCTGATGCATATCAGGACCAGTGTATTTGCTGTCTGTACTATGGAGCTGCCAAAGGGAGGTGTAAGACAGGTTTCCACTTGTCTGCTCAGATGCTGGAAGTGCAGGGATAGATAACAACACCGGTCTTTGTGCTCAGACATCATCTGGGACACAAGATACACATACATGGTTCAGTGCCTATACTGGCTGATTTGCACAGAGCAGAATAGACCCAACTCTAGAGAAGAGTGAGATCCTATTAAGAGCAGCACATCCACTAGCAACTGAGGAACTCCGCAGTACCATGTGGGACAGTCACGTTAGTTGTCCCTGGGACAATCAGTCTTATCTCCTGACAAAAACCTCTTTGGAGAGATTTTACTTTTTGAACTTATTACTAAAACAAGCACACTACTGCTACGTTTTTAGGTGCTGGCTATTCAGTATTTTCCAAAAAATCTCTGCTGAAACAGAAAATCCACCCATTACCTCATTTATTTGCAAACTTGAATCTATGCTTTCCCCACCACTGTTACCCTTCTACAGGCAAACACAGATGGTGCACAGCTGTTTAGCTAGGCTTGGACCATGTTCAGGAGCCCAAATGTCTGCAGAAGGATCCCAAACCATTGCCTCCGGTGACATCTGTGATTCTACCCAAGCCAAACTCCTGTATTGAAAATATACTGATACATACATCCACTGTTCTGCCCCCGACACTAGGTTTTATACCTGGCCTCAAGCAAATACTGAAATAATTTCACCTGTGTTGGTCAACCATCAGGTTTAATAAAGGAAATCTGACTGAAGAGCAAGCACATCTCTTCATGTTGAGGAGCGTGCATCACCTTATTGTAACTATAACTGCTCTTTAGCTTTTCTGAAGGATACAGAAACAGGATCATTCCCTGACTGAAAGACATGGTGAAAAAATGCCAAAATCATTCATTCAGCAAACCCCCTTGCTGTTTCATTAGTAGTCTGGGTACCACTGCTCACCATGGCCCTGGCATCTCACAGTCAGTAGAAAATGAAAGCAGAACCTCCCACCGTACTACATCACCTCCTTTGTCCAAATGCTACTGGGGGAGAGAAGCAGAGATTCTGAAGCCCTGCCACAGGAGCTACCAACGCCAGTGGTGGTGCTGTTACTGGTGCCACTGGTATGGGCAGCAGTTGCCTGGCAGTTCACAGCTCCAGTCACATCCAGAGCTATTCAGCTCACAGCCTTCTCCACCCACCTGCCTTTCTTTTGTAATCAGAAAACTCTCGCCTGTTCTACAGCAGAACTCATTAGACTCAGTAAATAAAAGCTCAGACTCAGCTGTGACAAAGTCACATCCTCTTTCTTTCTTATCGTCACCCCCCTGCTTTTTAGCCCCTGTCCTTTTGGGTAGGATATGGTGTGATATGGTATGGTGCTGGCACAGGGGTCCTGTGCCCTTTGCTGGCAGTTCCCATTGAAATAGAGACATACAGCCCTGACTCTGTCTGGCCTGATAATTAGAACAGGAGCTGGGCTTAAATAACAGGCAGAGTGGATAAGCACACAGGTGGGATTTTAGAGTTAATATCCGTTGGAAGAAATTAAATCTTGTTTGAGTGAGTGGGTGGCTGGATTGTGGTGCCAAGGGAAGGGATGGAGGAGAAGGCCAGTGTAACAGCCATGCTGAGAAATTCATATTGATAAAAAGTACTCTGCAACAGAAAAGGCTAAGCAGCATCTTCTGATGAAGCGGGGAGGAACCGGTGTTAGGGATCTGGCACAGAGAAAAAGAATGCTGAGCAGCTAGGAGGAAGGCTGTGAAACTGATATAATAGCTCTGCTGAACATTGTACAAAGATTTACTATGTACTAGGCATGTACTGAAACCAGCTGATATAATACAAACTTCAGTTCTGTTAGATATCTGGCAGATAATGACATCCTGAGGTACAAGTGTTTGAAGCCTTTTTCAAATCACCATTGAGCCATCTGCATGCATGTCCCTTTGATACATTCCCTGAGTTTGTCATATTGCAGAGATGGTCTTTTTCCTCTTTTATTCCATTTTCCTCATTTCTCTTTACTCACAGCAGAGATCAGACTATTTTCTATGAGCTTAGACTTTATGGGTTATTTTAAAAGCTTCACAAGGAGCTGCTTTCTCCACACATTTTTCAGAAGTACCTTCCTTGGCAGGTGGGTATTCCTAAAATCCTCACACAAAAAAGACCTTTACTTTCACAAATGTTTTTGAGATCACTGGCTATAAGATACAGTGGAAAAGAAGGGGGAAAAAATAACCATCTGAGTTTCTCAAATGAAATTAACTCGGATCCAAGTTAAGTGCGTGTTTGGTGCTTGAGTGGAGCAACCAAGAGGAAATATCACTGCAGTGAGAGACAGCAATGTACTTTTTCTTCATAATGGCAGTGCTAGAACACGAGGTGCCTGCACAAAGAATCGTTACTAGCACTGTATACACTGCAGCCTCTCTCATCCACCAGAGGAGCATGCATTAGCGAGATGGCTGGATAATGTAATTCTCAAGTCATTACTGTCCAGCAAGACCAGTGTCTTAGTGCTCTGCATAAACTTTCATCAAACACTTTTATTAGGTAGAAGGTTATGTTCTGCTGAGGCTCAAAAGCAGAAGTATTGGGAAAATCCTATCAGATAAGGCTATTGCTGCATTTTGCCAGAGCCTGGCGCTGTATATAGCCTTAATAAACAGTGTGTTCCTGGAAGCTCCTTTCATTGATTCACTATGTCATTGGAGCAGACCTTTAATCTTATTTTTATCACTTGGTAAAAAGAGGATAATTATGTTTGTTTTAACCATGGGGTACTAGTTAAAGATAGTTTCTAAATAGCTTTGGCATTGTTGGATAAATGATAGAACAAGTTCTCATGCACTGGATTCATTTGGTGTATTTTCCTCATTAGTCAGCAACAAATGAATGACCATCCAATCTGAAATATCCTGATTCAGCAAGCTCCTTTAGCACTGTAAGGACTTTAAAACTGCAAGAGAAACAACTGATAGGTGCACACACGGTCAGACTGTGACAAGCCAGAATGATGTAGTTTCCAATTAGAGACCAGAAACAATGCTCATCAGGTTCTATATAACGACTTTGCACATGACCTTTGGGGACAGTTTGCTGCTGCACGATCACAGAGGGAATGTTACTCAGGGAAGCTGCAATATGAATGACAGTACACAGAACAGAAATAGTAATTAGTTCACTGTACATTTCTCTTATGTGAATACTGAAGTTCAGCAACATCCACTCATTTTATAGGGCTTCAGATAATTCTTCAGTGGGTCTAGTTTAATATAATACACGTGATTATGTTGCAGCTGAGGCTTCTTTGTTGATGCAAAATCCTTTGGCTTTTATAGACTGACCTGAGAAGGAGAACCCTGATTTATTTGCAGGATACAGATAGCTGTAGCCTCCTTAGAAAGCACATTGACACTTTGACATTGCTTTTTAAGGAGATTCTGTGAAGAATTGTAAGAGACCAAAGGACAGGGAAAATAACATATTGTTACATAGCACTGACTGTGAAACACAGGCTAGATTATGAATTAATTGAGTATTTGGATTGTCTCTGTGAAGTACTTCAAAGTGTTTTATGGCAGCAAAAGTATTTCCATTTTGAAATTCTAGTAACAATGTCATGTATGATCCACAGAATAGAAAATATGTTCTTGCCCAACTGTGCTTTTCAGATTTTCTTTGTGTAGAAGTTTTTGTGCCCTGTTTTATGGAAAGGATGGTGCTGCTGTTCTGTAGGTGTTCTTCAGTGAGTGTTCTGTTCCCACTGCACTTAGAACCTTCATAGTTGCCTTTCCAGGATCTCTTCATTTCTTTGGAGATTTTCTAAATCATGTTAAACCCCAAATCTTTCAGAAATTAATCCTTAGCTCTTCACTGAAGTAGTTTAGCTTCTCAAGGTGGTTATGCCTACACGAAGTCTACCTCTTAAGAAAATTTCTGAGGAGGATGTTTTTGTATCAGTGCATTTATATATGAAAAGCACCTCTGTTTTCTCCTTTCTTCTTTCCTTTATATATGACTTGCAGCCTCAAATTCAAAAATATCTGAGATGATAGAATTGAGAACTTTAAAATATCTGCAGAACAGAGTCTGATCAGGGCTCTGGGCTGCAGCTGAGTGCAAATGTTCAGTGATACCACATTTTCTTCAGAGATGATTTTAGCCGTGAGGTCACTGTGGGATCTGAAATCAGCAGCAGGCCTTCTTCTTCTGTGAAATCTACAGAAAAAGCACACAGACTCTTTTATGTAATAAAGATGTGCATAGTTGATGCAGTTATTGCACAAGACCTGACAAATCAGACCTAAGCCCTATGCTCTGAAAGGTTTGCTGTGCTGCACTTGCAGGAGCAAAGAGATTGTATGTGTTACAGACTTGAAAAGGTATAAATGTGACCATGAGAAAGACAAAAATGTCTTCACACAGAAACCACCACGACAGTAAACATGGTGGTATCTGAACTAGTGGGAGCTATTTAGGACTACTGAGCTTTGAATATTTTTCTAAAGAAAAGAAGACTAAAAGAAGTTACCTGAAAAGTTACTCAGTGGGATTTCATGTCTTATCAGAATGTATGGCTTCACTGGATAATAGTAACAATTAAAAATGCTTATTGTTGCTGTGCTAAACAGGCAGCTTTCAAAACTCATCTCCATACTCTTCTAAGATCTTCTGTGATTGGTAGCATTCTGAGCCATACCCCCTGTACTTCACTCTCCACAACAAAGTCTTCTTTTAAACAAAACGTCCTTCATACAATCGTATTAGTTCAGAAATGAGACTGCAGTGTATTAAATTCAGATTTTAAATTGCCCAAGGAATACAGAGATTCAGGTCTTTTATAGTCATTAGAGACAATCTGTACAATTGTTCTGATGAGCAGAGATCCTGAGCTACACGGGCACCTATATTTCATTACTAGCTTTAGCATATGAAATATATCCCAGGGATATTTTTCACTCTCCCTCCTGCCTTTCACACTATTTGTTTCTACTGGAGAGTTGCACAGGAAATGTATAAACTTCATTATTTTGACCTTGAAGAAAACATTACACTTCAGAACTTTTGTTACTCTAAAGGGTCCTGCAGTCTTGTGAGAATTGAATTATGGAAGGTCTCCAAAAAGGATGCCAGCCATGTAGTTTGCTAAAGGAATTGCAAGTATATAGATCTATAATATTGTATTGTTTTCTAGGAGGCATTGCCCTCTCTTTTGAAAATTTCAGTTACTTGGTTCCTGAGCGTTGGCAATCAGCTGCCACCCAATTACACGTTGACTGCTAAGTGAACGTTTTTATTCCACACTGCTTTTCGTTTGGGCTTGAGGAAATGTGGATTTAATTCTCTATCTTCCCCATGATGAATCTGTCCAGAATTTTTGCTGTACTTTGGCAGTGTAGAAGAGTCACTACATGTCAAGTAGCTGGGAGTGAATTTTACAGAGAGAAAGTGGACAGTCTCATACACTTGACTGAAGGAGAACAGAGAGAATGAGAGTTCTCTGCAGGGCCTGGTATTAGCCTGTATTCTCATAGGCTTTGTGATAGTGTCTAGTGTAGCTAACTACATCAAATAAAATGAACACCAAGCAAAAGGATTGTTGAGCATTGAAGTAGAGCTAAGTATTGTCTGTCTGTAATAATAGACTCATAGAATCATAGAAGAAAAGACCTTCAAGATCATCCAGTCCGACCATCCTCCTACCACCAATATTTCCCCACTAAACTACATGCCACACCTAAATGTTTCTTGAACACTTCCAGGGATGGTGACTCAACCACCTCCCTGGGTAGCCCATTCCAACATATGAAGATTTGATGAGCTGATTGCCTGTTGCTAAGAATGCATAGCACCAGATCACTTTGGGGAAGACATTTATATAGCACTATAGCAAACCAGAGATGCAATTAGAAAAAAAAAAACAGGTTTTTTCTGATCTGGTTCATAGCCATGTTCAAACTGGAGTTCAGACCAGATGATCTCCAAAGATCTCATTCAACCAGGTATTCATTGTCTGTATTAATTAAGCACAAAGTCTGAGAGAGTATGTCACTGTTCTAAGTAGGTCAATTAATTTCTTTCTAAAATGTGTGAAATACAGTGGTCCATTTGTTGTGCTTCTCCTTTCTCCGTTGTTCACTTTGGAAGGAAAAGAGAAGGTTAGGGATGGTCACGGTAGCTGAAACGAAACTCTCTCCCTGGACTCCGCCTCAACACTCCTTTAAAATCTTGCCCAAGGAGAAACATGTCGTCTTCTACAGACTGGGGAACACTGCCTGCTACAAGCCTCCAGCTAGACTCTGTGCCACTGATCACAACCCTCTGATTTCTTAAGCCAGTTCTCAATCCACCGCACTGTCCACATGTCTATCACATGCTTCCTAAGCTCGCTTACAAGGATATATGCTATGAATAGTACAGTCATCTGAGGTTTAAAGAAAAACTTTTTTTTTTTTTTGCATAATGTCCATTTGCCCATTTTTTATGGTCAGCTTAGCTATGTTAAGTGGGACTGATTAGACAACTTTAAAGTCTGCTGTCCCCTTAATTCTCCGTAGAGCAGACTACTGCCTTGAGGAAAGCTATAATAATGTATCTGAACTTGTTTATGTCAATTTGGCTTGCAGTCTAAAACTTCTGCAGAGAACAATTCAGAGTCACATTTTCAAGAAATAAGCCAACAGATTTGTAAGCGCACATACTTATGCTCTGATTCTGAATATTTATTCAACAGAAAGGGTTTCAGGGAAGATCTTTAGAGGCAGAAATGAGTGACAGGTATCTAGCACACCGTGAAAGAGCTGCTTGATATCAGCTTGTGTTTAAGCCTTTGAAAATCTCTTTCTTAATAGCCTCATTCCAACTGCCAGTTGTTATTTACACTTGTGCCTGTTCCCTTCTGAACGCTAGAGCAAATGTTCTATGCTATGAATTTGAGATTAAATAAATCAGATATGATAATCAATTTGCAGACAGGCCAGTATGATTTGTGCAGAATGAACCCACATGCCTGAACAGAGGTTTACTGTAGCTGCATTGCAATTTTCTTTTGACAAGAAAGCAAGTAAAGAGCTTGCAAAGAGAACAGCATAAGGGCTACGTACCAATGCACCCGTCCATCCACACCGTCAGCACTCCCTGTTCTGCAGTTCATGCTCCACGTTGCCAAACTGACTGGGAACAGCAAGTAGCTCTGCACCAGGCTGCCCCGCTCACAGCAAACTTTTCACTATAGGAGCTTATTTTCAGCATCCTGCCAAGCAGAAAAAATAATCCATGCCCATTTATTGTCCTCTGGAGATATTATAAGTTACAGGACAAACATTTCTGCCACATCTAACACTACACAATCAAACTTAAACAGCAATGACATCCAAAATGCACAGTAAGTAAGATTCAGTCAGACAGGAGCTGCCGGAGTTCATACTGCTGTGTATAAAATGCACCAAAAAGAAAATAAACAGTAAGCTTCTGATATTTTTCCTCTGGCAGCACATGCGTGGCAGCCAAAACACCTACTCACAGCTTCCAGATAGGTTTCCTTTAGTTATTTTTAACTGTTGCTCTCTTCTGGTGGTACCCTTGAGAGGTCTAGAGGTGGAGTTAAATGTAAGTCAATTGGTAGTCATTGGATAATTTATGTCTAAATGAATAGTTGCTCCAGAGGAAATTAAACAGCCTGTGGCAAGGTTTTTATGTAAATAAGCACACTGATATATTGTATATTCAAATAGTATTCATCAAACCAGAAAGAGGAATGAACACAACAGTCTTCATGCTAATATGAAAATAGTAACTTATTTAGGGACGAGATGATGTTGTGCAATAAAAAGATTTATTGTGTGACTAAAATAAAAATTAAATTCCTGTTAAAATATTTATATACAAGTCGCGGAAACATTCTGCTTAGAGATAAATCAAAGAAGCTTTTGGCATTTCACAGATATATAATTCCAACATTCTTCTGCTACAAATTTAGTGCTTACAAGATGTTAATGGCAGTTCAGTTTTCAGGACAGTCTCGGCAGACTACTTTTGCTCAGCAGGTGGCGAGGATTTGCATCCATATTTCAAATATATTTCTATCTCATTACGGGCTTCTTATTTCTTTGTGATTTATATCTCTATAAAATTCTGGCTTGCACAATGGGGAATGGGATTTGAAAAAGGCAAATTCTGCATAATGTGAACATTTATCATATGCTTTCTTGATTTTTCCTTCTTTAGACTTCATTTTTGAGAGACTGGAGGAAAGAATGGCATGGCATTCTTAATCAAAAATAAAATAAATTAAAAAAAGAGAAAGATAGAAGAAAAAATGGTCTTTGTTAAAAATCCAGTGTTTTAAAAGAATTAAAAGTATTGGTGTATTTTACTCAGATATGATATGTCATGCTAAGTGGTAGTATTATTTGCACTGCTACCTCCATTTGACTAAACTGTGATCTTTAAATAATACATGTGCACTCGGAAGTAAGTTTGCTTGTATAACTGTTAATTTGTGAGAGTTGTAATCAGTACAAATTCAGTAAGTGCTTTTTGTAATAGGGCTGAACGTTATGAATCGATTTGGTATTCATGCAGATGTCACATATAATTTCAGAGCTGTTACACTGTAATTTTGTTGCACTTAATAGAGATTATGGTGGTGGCAATTTTGTCACTGTAGATAAGGGGCTCTTAGTACTTCTCTCATAGATTTCCAGCTCCCCCTTTTCAGGTGTTTATTGCATGGTGTAAATCTAAAATCCTCAGCCTAATAAAATCAGAGTATAATTCATCACTGAAGAAGAGGTGGATCTGAACATGAAAATTTTAGACCTCTAGTTTAAATTAAAATGTACAGGCTGGTAGTTTTTGTTCAATATATGATAGATGCAGAAATTTAGAACTATGTTAGGATTCTGGAATCCTTCTGCCTCCTCTTGTGGTCCCCCTCCACGCAGCCATTCACTGCTTGCTAGCCAGCATTTGTCACATTTTGGATTTCAAATCCTCCAGCATTTATGTTGAAAACCAGTTTTCTTTTTAATCATTATAATATGCCTCACTTCTACAGTGGAAAGAAAATAGCAGATTTGTGCACTGGAATTCTTTTCTTTGAAGTATAGGTATTAGGGAAACACTTTATATTCAGACAAAAAAAGCCATCAGCTATATACCAAAAAAAAAAGGCGTAGAATATTTGTACTTGGCACACATGACTTTTAGATTTTTGGCCTGGTGTTGCAGGTGAGCTGGAAAAACAACATGTGCAATACTTACAGAGAGAGTAGGATTTCAGTGCATTTCCTTTTACTACGTTTCCATGCCCATAGGCTGTTCTCTGTGCCTTCAGATTTTCATCTCTAGGCTAAGCTCTGCAATATTATAAGCTCTTAGTACATGGTCTGCTTTCTGTGCCCTATGCAACTAAAGTTCCGCAAAACAAACAGGATAATTTTATAGCTTGTGACACCCCAAAAGATCTTTTATATCCAAAGCCAATAAAATGTGAGATGCTCTATGCCACTCATGCTATGTATTTATATCCTCAGTTGGAGAATCAAGAAAGTAATTTCCTCTGCACTCTCTTTTGAGATTAGCAACCAATAAGCACTGAACAGCTGAGGCTAGAAAGAAATTTCTGGCGCATTTTCCCTACTCCAGTGGTCAATAAAAAAACAATTTTTGATTTAGTATCTGCTTAATTGAAAGCTTTGTGAATGCTGTGGAAGTTTTCCCACTCTTTTGCCACTCAGTGGAAATGAAAACATATAGGGAGTTGCTAGAGTTCAGACATGCATGCACATACATGTATTTACCATACATAATAAAACAGGTAGGACCTTGCTGAAGAGCTGATCTGGTTTGAGGTGAATTGTATGCAAACTATAATTTCAGAGAGAAGCTTAAATTTTATGATTCCCATTCTGGCTTAACAGCAGTGGTTTCATACCCTCAGAAGAGTATAAATGTGTCCACATTAAAACTGTGAGTTTGAAATTAAATGTGATCCAGAGTTAAGCCTCATTTCTGGTAATATTCAGAGAGAATGAAATCCAGAGGCAGTTCCAGACATTCAGTATTATTCAAATACTGTGCTCATGAGCTAGCAGTACCTTGCTACTGTGACTGGAGAGTTTCACCTAGTTGTGGCTAATAACCTCTGAATGTTTAATTAGTATTTTCCGGTACTTCAGGAATATAGCAATCTTCTGTAATCACAGAATCATAGAATGACGTGGGTTGGAATGGACCTTTAAGATCATCTAGTTCCAACCCTCCTGCTATAGGCAGGGACACCTCCAGCCTGGCTTTGAGTGCTTCAAACAGTTCTTACTGCTATTCAACATAATTGGCAGATAAGATGTAAAAATCCTCTGTGAGAAGAAATGCTCTACTGTATTGTTCACTAGTCTCTATTTGTGCCACTCAGACTTAAATTCTTACCCACATAGTAATCTACATTTACATTCTACGCTATTTCCAAAATTAAATTAAATTCTATCCAACAAAAATTTTACAGTTTGTTCTGAAGAATTACATTTGCATGGTATTAGCTTCCTTCTGCTGTAAGGTCTGAAACAGTGAACTACCTTTCCGAGACAAAGAAGTCAGAAATTGCTCAGGGGAAGGTAAAACAGTCTCTTCTGCTTTCTTAAACCCTCTACCTTTCTACATCTCATTCCAGAATTAATCCCATATTAAAAATGTCTGGAAGTACTTAGAACTGAAATATGGTTTTAGTGACACAGTGTTAAATATGAGATTCATCTTTGGGAGAGGGACTGTATTAATCAGTTACAAGAGATTTAATGAAACAAATAATTACGTGTAGTCTTATTCAGGTTATAACCTTTGGGAATGCCCAGAAGACCAGCAAAGTGCCAGCTCATAGGCTGATCTTTTTACGAAAAGCACTACTCAGGTTTTACTGCTAGAAAAAAGGCAGTAAGAAACAAGTGTAAGTATCACTTCTCACTCTGTCAGTCATGGTGCTTCTATGCCTCCTCTGCTTCCTCTCCATTTTTCTGAGAATACGGAACTTTAAGGATGCTTTATTCATCTGTAATTACCATGCATTTTTTCCTTCAGTACAAATTAGCATCTTCTTTGTGTCAGAATATGTACTTGGTTGAGGCTCTTTAGTGAATATATAGTGAATATAGCTTGCTCAGAAATATGCATGGGAAATTATAAGTAGAGAGGTGTTTGATCGATATCATAGGAAAAATGGGAAAGAAACACAGCATTTTTTAAAACAAGAGCTAATGTAATAAAGCGTAACACTGCTCACAGTTCCAAGCATCAACCAGGGTGTATTCCTGATTTGTCAATACAGAAAACTTCTTTTCCCGGAATCATACAACACGAAGTTAAGAAGGTGGTAATCTTTTAACAAAAATTGTTAAATGTTCAGACCAATAGTGCATTTCTGTTCAGAAAATAGACTGCACAACAGTGTTTCAGTCCTGCTACTGACCTGATGCCCCACTCTGAAATGAGGGAGATGCTTTGGGTAAGATGCAAAAGACATAAGTGGGCTAACACAAACTCGGATTTAAAGGCTTGTGCCATTCAACCACTGGTGTTTCTCTGAGGGGTTAAGCTGAGCAGATTTTTGTCTGTTCATACATCTAGATCAGACTAACTGAAGAGAAAAAATTGCTGAATACCTTCTTTCAAATGCATCAGCATCCACTCTTATTATAAATACTTACTTAAGACAAAAACCCTCCCTAAAGACCCAAAAAAACTAGAAAACAAAAAACTTTGAAGCACTTGCTTATGAGGAGTCGTGAACTGGATGCTCATTTCAAAAGTTAGAAGCAAATATTTTCTTACATCTTATCAAAGTTGATCAAATAGCATTTTAAAATATATTGTTCATAACGCTTGCTCCAAGGTGTGTTCTTTTGATGTGTCTATTTCAAATACAATGACATGAATAATTTAAAGAGTCCTTTTCAGTTTCAGAATACAGCCAAGACTGTGGCACCTAATGGGCTTTATGTAGATTCACAGGATAGATCACAGCATTTAAATTGTGGGTGGATAGAGCTTATTCAGAACAATCAAGGGAACAAAAAGGAATTGTATGAAGAAAATGTATGTTATAGTTTATAAAAAGCTGAGGCAGGTATCCTGAATGTCTCTGTTGTTTCATTTCCTGAATGTATTGTAACATTTAAAACAAGAAAAGACTGAATTTAGACATCTATTGGCTCAATGAATCACGATTGTGAGAGCATATGCCTTCAGTGTGGAGAGCCTTGGATCATTAAGGACAGATTCATTAGCAGGCAAGAGACAGCGGCAAAGTAATTAAAATAAGATCAGAATCAAAGGAAGAAGCCAAGTTAGGCAGCCCACTAGAATCTAAAATTTCCTTTTCAACTAATTTTCTTTCAGTTAGGAAAGCGAATTACTGAAACTTAACCATAACAGTTTATTTCTCAGACAGAAACTGTATTGACAATTTTTCTGTTCAAGATTAGTAATCTAATATATAATCCGTCAGCACAGTTTCTTTATCATTTTATCCATTAGCTGTTGAAGGTAATTGGTCGATTAGTAGTGCCAGATGGGATTCCAGTGGGGAATAGGAAAATAATTCTCCTTGTATTTACTTCCACACAGGCGTATGTGCAGTAGAATCATGATCCCTCTTAGAATACACAGATGTCTTCCTACAGACTTGTAGATCCAGAATCTGGTCACGTTCATAAGAACGCTAACACAAACTTACTCTTCCTTGGCAGAGTCTATCAAAATTTATATATAGATTTTGACAGTGATCCAGGATGCTGTCTTCTGTTTTAGCGCTGAAACTCTATTTGTCACCATCATTTTGAGCCTAAATAAAGAAACAGTGAATAAAATGTGTTTGGTATGTCCTTTCAACCCATCCTACTTTGCTTTTAGTTCTTCTTTTGATTATTTTTGTGCAGTGATGAAAAATGAGGTTGAAAAAATGGAATGTTCTATGAATAAAAAGCACACCACATCTAGATGATGGAAGAAAACTTTTGAAATCTGCACATATATAGGAACAAAGAGAGAGCATTTTCCAGAAAGAACTACTAGATAAAACTAGTGAAAGAAAACTTCAGCAAGTAATGTAAAATACTTGAGCTACAGCTACTGTTTTGTGGTTTTGAATCAGCTAACATCATAATAAACACATCACTATAGATTAGTAAATGATTTTTCTGCTATAAAAAAGTAAGTCTTTGGAAGCTAAATGGTTTCCAGTACTTTAGATGTGTCATCTGGTGCTCAGTCGGGTACGGGAGCCTGTAAGACATTGGAGGTGCCCTATTACACCTGGGAAGCCCACAGAATTTGCATGGAGAGGGAATGGAGAGGTGATCCTGGACATCCCAAGGCAAGTCAGGCAGCAGTAGGTACTTTTGTTTGGTCATCTAGTATGAAACTCCACAGTCGTGGGGCAGTAACACGCTGTTCACACCCTTGCTCCATCTGTCACTGGATATCAGCTCACTTATACAGCAGTGAATTCCTTCTGTTCATTTGAATTCCTGTCTTTCCATGCTTCGTTTGTAGAAGCTATTATTTCTTTTGTAGCAATTCATTGAAAGTCACTGCTTGACAATGAATTCACATATTTCTTTATGCAGGCATGCAAGCTTTCTGTTGAAACAGTCCTTGAATTTCTCTATCTAATCCAAATCATTTTAATAATTACCTCTCACTCAGCTTTTCATATTTAATTTATATTTTAGCCTCAACTCCATGTCACTCAAGTGTTTCCTTCAAAGAGAAAATGTCTTGCTGGCAAGAGACTATTTTTTCTCTTCCTGAAACTGTAATGTTCTTTAAGAATTTCCATAATCTGATATTCTGGAGATAATGTTCATTTGCATATCTACAGAGATCATGATAGGGAATTCAACAGAGCTTGCAGCTAAGTCATACATTTCCTTTTGTCAAGATGGAAAAGAAATTGATTATGGGATAAGGTACATTGCCAGTCCTCACAACTATGCCAAATGCATGCAGGAAGTAATTGTTCCCTAATTTTGACATATTCCCTCACCTGTGAAACATGATACTCAGCTCAGAGAAACCCAGGAAAGTCAGAGACCACCTCTCAAGCAAAGAAGCTTATAACTGCTATTGTATGACAATAAAGGAACCATTGGCTGAGCTCTTTATATGCACGGAAGGCATGTGCCTCTCTGGTGTAACTCAACTGGTGTGCTCTTTGGCAGATGGGAATTTTTCATCTGCTCTCTATGATGATAATCACAGATGGTGAAATTTGTGTAACTAATAAAGAAATTATAAGAGGAATATATGCCATTTATTTCAAATGTCATTTTAAAAGGCAGAAGATATTATAGTAATATATCATTTCTTGACCCCAAAATCTATTACTGTGTATGCAAAGAAAAGACATTTCTATTCCTTGAGGCCTTCACAACGCTCTGCTGTTGATTTCAAAATTAACTATGATTAGTCAGCATTTTGTTTCTTTCCTATGGACCGTTGCCATAATCTTATTTTTAGTTTACTGTTTAAAGTAAACCAACCCCAACCCTACACTCCAAAACTCAGCTCAACTTCTTAAACAAGATCTAAGGAACCTATTCTTATTTTTTTATGTGAGATTATCACATAAAATATTCAAATTCAAAATACTACTGTAATCAACCAATACTATTCTACTACTATTGTAATCAACCAAGACCAATTGCATTCTGTTTCATTTTTCTCAGAAAGGGGCTGTATAATGGGATCTAGGACAGCCCAGGTTTCTCCAGAGCTAAATTTAGCAGATGCTCTTGCAGGCACTGCTGCTCTCAGCTTTGGTTTCCACAGTTCAGTCCTGGGAATGATAGTGTGTGCACACCCCTTCTTTGTTTCTCTACAGAAACAGCTATTTAGGTTACTTTGTTTGATAGAGAGTGTTTTAACTTCATCATTTTGATTATGTGGTGTAGTGAATTAGGAAAAGCTCTTCAGCTCCAAAATAGACGCGGTGTCTCTCAGTGTATGGTGGTAAGAGGAAATGACATCTTTAACTGCTACAGCATTTTATTTCCAAAGTGATTTACGTCACTGTGTAATTCTCAGGTGGAGAATTCAGTCCCATCTGGTATTAAACTTAGCAGTGCAAAACTATCACATACACTATTTTTGTGGGAAAAAAAATTGAATGGCTGTTTTGTGCATTACATTATACATGAGCAAGTACATTTATATATGCAAAACAAACAAGACAGAATACTTTCCATAGACTTCTGATTGCTTTCTATGTATTTATGAACTGTTTCTGTTTGTCAAGATGAGATATCACGTACCATATGTCTGCAAAACGTGCAATTCCCCTACACCATATTTGAAAATCCTTGTTTTGCATCCTGTCTGCTTTTCCCATGAACTTTAATGCTTCACTTTTCAGACATTAATCTGAAACAAGCAATCAATTAATTCTCGGAGTAAAAGAATGGGCAGCATGCATTTCTGAAGACGTGATAGGTCATAATGTTAAAGCTGCAGAAGTTCAAGGAGAGTTTGGAGGGTGCCCTCAGACATAGGAGTTGAATTTGGGGTGGTCCTGTGTGGATTCAGGAGTTGGACTGGATGGCCCTTTTGAATCTCTTCCAGCTCAGGATATTCTGTGAGCAGACACTTGGGGATTTCATTAGCAGATTTTAAAACTTCTCTTATGTTATTACTTTATTTTGCTTGCTTTGCTGTGCCGGCGAGTCACTGCTTTTCTTCACAGACATACATATAAATGTGAAACTAACCAAAGATTCAGATTTTGTTTAGAAGCTTTTATGCCTATTGTGCAGTGCAAATTGCTGGACACGACTGTGACTCTAACATTTACACTGTGCAAAGACTAAAGAGACGGCACACCATCTCTCACAGTCATGGTCTGCTCAGTCTTTAAAATGAAGATGATAATCCTCCTTTTCTCTTTCTGAGCCTCACTAATTTAGAAAATAAACTCTACCTAGACTATACTTTAATTTGTGCTTGTTCTACATGGCCATCTCTACAGAGATCTATAGGGACTGCTACATTTCCAATAGTCATAGTGAGAGAGCACATAATAGGCTTATCACTAGTTTGGGCAGAAAAATGCACACCTTCATTGTAACATTGTTACTTACAAGTAATGTAGATTATTATATGCTTATCATGCCAGTAACACCTCTAAAAGTAATTCACCCCAGAATTATATAGATAAAACCTTTGTATCACTCTTTACATGGTATATGTTTTAAAGAGATAGTGGAATATGCTATTGTTTTCAGGGCTTTACAAGATAGTTTGTGAGCTAAATCCTATGTTGTATGAAATCCACTCCTGGGAAGTGGGCTGAAAAGGGCCAGGCAGCTGGCATTTTACAGACTTATAGGATTCAGCAGATGAGCCTACAGCCAGATGGGTGCTGAGAGCAGCAAAAAGGCCTGTACTGCTTTGGAAATACTATAAATGGATTGAGTTAGTCTCTACATGTGAAATTTCTTTAAATCTGGAGAGCAAACCAGATTAAAGGCTAGCATAATCCCTTCTGGATGAAACTTCATTCTGCCCTTACCAATTCCCTGTGATGGATTTTGATTGCTAAATACTGTTATGCACAAACATTCAGCACTGGTACCATTGTGAGGGTGCGTTTGAAGGCAACAGCATTAAATGATGGAGTTGGGTTGGTACAGTACACCTGGGATCAATCTGTTCTCTTCAAGACAAATTCCTCTACAAGATGATCAGATGCAGAAAAGAACTTACGAGGGTCCAAGAATTATTTCACTGAATTACAAAGCAAGCGATTAGAAAAATGGACAAATTTCCCTTTTTTTTTTTTTTTTTACCAATCTTGTATTTTTATCCTATCTGCTGAGGACAAGTCAGTACTTCCAAAATGAGAATATATGCAATCAAATAAATAAATACCGTGTATATGTGCTTTTATTTTGAATTTTTCCCCTCTAAATTTGCAAAGGTAAGAAAAAATAGGCAGAAATATTTCAGAATAGCGCTCACAAGCTTTACATTATTAGACCTGTGAAAATATGTTAATTACTGTACTTAGGAAAGGAATGACTGCTTTTTGAAACTAAAATACATCTCCTGTGGAAATCTGTTTGGATTGGATATGTGCATTACCAGATGAAAAATATGTAACTTTACTAAAATATTTCTTAACATAAGAGAATCTAAATTGTGTGCAGTAAATGATAACCATTTCAAACAGAAGTTTTGTTCATACTTCAGTATGTTATCACTGGTTGTTTTATAGCTTATTTTGGTATTAAATCAGTATTCTATTTTATCAGTGTCTATCCTAAAAGGAACTGCATAATGGATATCATATGCCAAAGAACCTAAGCAATGATTTATTAAACTGCTTTATTTTGTGAAAATTGTCTATTTTTATATACAAATTTGAAACCAAAAGAAATCATCCTTCCCTCACACATAAGAGCTTGAACCTGAAACACCAATCATTACAGATCTGATCTTGTAGCTCATATTCACAAGAGTAATCCCAATGATGCAAATAAGGATTGGGATTAAGACATGCTGCATATAGTTCCTTTCCTTTGTATTACCCAACCCCCTAATTCCCATTGTGTTTGTATTTCAGTCAGCATCTGCTACTTACGTGGCTAC
>JAOWBP010002559.1:16311599-16363371 GCA_028571105.1 Tragopan temminckii | reverse complement strand
CTTTCCTTTGTATTACCCAACCCCCTAATTCCCATTGTGTTTGTATTTCAGTCAGCATCTGCTACTTACGTGGCTACGTATTCATTTGAACTCTTCTTAGTGTAGATTAAACCAATCAGGGAAGTGATCTTTCCAGATATATTAAAATATAAACCCCTTAGCTGACATCTTATTTTGCTTTGGGCAAAATGAATGAAGGATGATTTGTTTTATTACTGCATGCAGGCAGATGAAACAGAAAAAGGAACAAGAGATTAATCTGCTAGGCCACCACGGCCAGCTACAACAGGATGGAGTCATGTGCTTTATACAGTTGTTGCTTCTTTCTGCTAAGCAAGACTCTAGGGAAATAGGGAACCACACAGGTAAATATGTGCTTGGGTGACAAAGAAAATTCATGGAAAGTGTGCTTCTCCTTCTAAAGAAGTGGCCTGCTGACTTCCCTGGCAGAATACTTTATTTCCTCCTCTCTCCCTCCTCACCAAAGAAAAATAAAATTAAAAAAATAAAAAGAAGAAAACACAGCAAGAGAATAGAAGTGTCATTTTCCCATTGCTTCATTCAGTTTCTTCATCTGTAAACTACTAGTGATACAGCTGACCCAACAGATATTAAACAGCATGTGTCACAAAGCATATCTGATGCTTTTGTTACTTAAAGGCTTGTTTAAATCTTAAAATGTGTATGGATATACACACGCATGTTTCATGTGAGAGGGACAAGCTGAAGTAAATACATAAATAAAATCCTCTATTTACTAATGGAATATACATGTCAAATCTGGTTCATTTGAGTACTTCCTGCAGTGACGAGGATATAATTAAGATTTTGTGGTATTCAGCCAGCAGCATCTTTGTTTCTGTACCGTTTGTGAATTTGGCATTTGTAGCTGCAAAGTAAAGACCAGCATACCTGAGCAGTGTACTATTCCAATCTCCTTTTACAGCCTCAAGGTTGCACGTAGCATGGATGATTTGTTGATTTCGACTTCTCTTAACTTATTCAATATCTGTGCCTCACTAGCTCTGAAGTCAACCGTGATAGTGGATACAACAGCCAGTTTCAGCTGGCGCATCTTTTAGTGTTCTTGCTTGTAAAGTATTCATTTAATGCCTCAGCTCTTTCAGTATCCTCTGTGACTTCAGTTGCCGTTCATTCTTGCAATGTTGCGACATCCTCTCTGGATCCTCATTCACTCTCACAAGAGCAACAAAAACCTTTTCAACCTTCTGGCATTTCTGCCCATCACTTAAAATTACTTTCATGTTGCAGTAGCTGTATATTTTCAGAGTTTATATCAATGCAGATGAAAGCATTTTGCTGAATCAGCTTTGGGAATCATGGGTCAGTGCATTGTGTCAAGCTGAGAAAATAACTTGAAATAAGCTCCATCATTCTCCAGTGACTGGAGTGAATAAAGCAGTTTCTAGTAGCTTACACAGAACTAGGAAACAAAAAATGTTGGCAAAAGATTGTTTTGTTATTAATCTAAAAATGCAATTTTTAATGATATGTTATTAGAACTAATTGTATGTGAACTAGTGAATACCCACAACAAAACTGTGTGAATATGAAACAGATGTAAGTATGTAGGTAGCTCTGAAAGTATTGCCTCCTATTTATTTCCATGGAAACTCCAACAGCTACGATGAGCACAAAAATACTATTTGATAGAGCAAATTCTCAGCTACAAAACAACATTTTAAAATATATTCACCACCACTAGCTATGCATTCTCACCAGTGATGAACAGCATGCCACACATGTAAAAATATGCATGGCCACCCAGGACATGGCTTGTCTTTCACATAGCTGTGAAAATTTTCTGAAAAGATTTGGAACCTAGTACTAATCTTTTCATATCTGCACTTTGAACTTGGAGCTGAAAATGAACTTCTGTTCATTTTCTGCAATATATAAGCCCAAAGAAGCAAGTGGTACAGAAGATTTTGTTCAGAATGAGCATGTCACAGGTAGAAGATTTTGTTCCAAAAGGACAAGGGATTAATATAAATGAATAGAATAATAACCATTCATGCAACACCAGAGATAAATTAGCAAGAGAGATTGCCTCAAGAGCATGATCTGCACACTGCAATAGACTCAAGACAACTGAGTATTTTCAGTCTTCTGACATTGTCATAGTCAATATCAAAAGTGCAGTAAAACATCTGCTGCCATTAATTACTGTTGCCACTCTTGGTTCCACCAAGCCCTTGCAAATACCTTCCTGCTGTTTAAAGAACTTGCTTTTGCCCCAAGTGGATCTTTCCTATCAGGCATCATTCACAGTGTCTGAGGATGTAAATACAACACTTTTACTTCACCTCATGTTTATTTCTTCTTTCCTGTTGAAGAGAAAAATCTATAAAGATGTGTTTATATATATTTAATTATCTTGTGTACATATAGATATCCATGAATAATATGTTGGCTTTTTACATTTGTTTTCCTCTTGGTGGGTCTAGCTGTAGTGCTCTAAACACAGGTAGGTTTTTTCCCTTTGTTTTCCTTTTTGCACCCTCAAATTCTAATAAAAATTTGACTAAAGAACTAGTTGATCATGGTCTGTGAGCAAAAATGTGGAGAAGTAAGGATTAACTCAAGATATGCACACAAAGACAGAAAAACAAACCAACCACCTACATCTCTCTTGAGCTTGATGTTTCTGCATTTAGCTGCCCTGAAATCTCTAGGTACCGGATGTAAATAAAAGCAGATAGCAGTTTTAATTCATTACAAGGAGTGATGCATTTGGAAGCTCAGTGTCAGAAGATGCAAAGGACGACTGCATGCACCTGTAACCCCTCAGCGGCCATAGGTGCACCTCAAGCACCTATGCCTGAGCACTATTCTTACCTTCCTTTTTCCCCAATTAAAGACTGACATCTCCTTCATTTTGCTTTCTTTAGTAAGAGACAAAAATGGTGTTGCTGGTGCTGTTACTATCTCTGCATTCTCAGATAAAATATTTCATATTGTTCTGGAAAAGAAGAGAAAGAATTCTTCATGTATAAAAGAAAAAAGTAGCTTTTTCTCTAATACATAAAGCTCTTTTCCACTACACCACTCATTTCTCCACAGTATATCCTCAAGTCTGGCTCCAGAAAATTTTGATTGATTTGTGAGTGAAGTGTTGCTGTCCTTTAATAGCAAAATTTTTTAAAAGGATTTTGTAAAACATTTTCTTCCCATCACTCTTTTAAATACTTTCTTTCCCTTAGGATGTCACCTTGCTGGATATTTGAATTCCCTCCAGAGGTTTTGTCTCAGTAACTTATGAGATTGTACCACATTTATATTATACTTTTGTATGAAAAATTGTTTCCACCCAGCCTTCTGAATACATTTATCTTTCAGTTTCTGCCAAGATTTTCAGTTGCACACTGCAGTAAGCAGGAACAGCAGCCAAGGAGGGCCATAGGATTACAGTCTGGAAAATGATGAAGAGAAAATGATGTTATATTCTATTCTTCCTAAAGATGGAGTCATTGGGTTGAGGGGTAGGGGTAGAATTTGAGTTCTCCTTGCAACCCTTGTCAATGGAAAGAAAACACATTTACCTATTGCGTGAGATGTGTTGCAATAAATTTTATTTTCCTCCCCTTTCATTATTATCTACGATATGTTTGGTGTAGACAAAAGTCAGCCTCTGAAGCATACAGAATTTCACATTGCCAGGATAACACTGTGACTTAGTAGGTGTTTGATGACAGCAGGATGATCATCTGCTGCCAGTCACCCATGGTAAATTCTTGCTCTTAGTGATGACCTCATGTGTTGGACACAGAATAGTCACTCTTATATCTGCCACTCAAGGCCTGTGTAGACTTGGTATTCTTTAAAAAACATGAAGTGTTGCTTGAGACACTGTATTCCTAAGATACACTAAGTACCTAAGATAAATCTAGGTACTTGGAAGAGGGCAGAAAGTGGCAAAACTATCTAATTTGTAAGAGAAAGGACAAAGAATTCATAGGTCAGTGACCAAGCCTGTCCCTGGGACATTAACTTGGCACTCAATTCTCAGATTAAGGGGTTAATGGAAACAGCAAATGGCACAACTTTAATCTCGTCCTGTGACAATCTCGTTAGTAATGAGAACAGGAAGAGGCTAAGACTTAACCCATTCTTCTAGTTGTTTTAAAATTGTAATCTCATAATCCTCTTTAGATGATGGAGTTTTTAAGACAGAAAATAGCAATTTCTAATGACATTTTCCAAGCCATGTGTATACCTCAAGAAAATGCCACATGTCACATTCTTTTTCCAGGCTGGAAAGAGCTTTGGATTATTGTTGTTTTGGCCATCTTTCATATTTTACCTCTTCATCCTAAAATGTAATCTACCCCTGATCTTCCCTATACAATTTTTGTTTCTCTTGGAACAAAAATGTCACATTGTGAGAAAGAATAGTCTGCTCAGGTCTATCCTGTTCCACTTCCCCAAGCACTCAGAGCTTGATTAACTTGCTATCGAGGCAACAAAACTCTTACCAATGATTCTAACAACAGCTGGGCTGGGCCATAACTCATTACACAGCCACACCAGCAAATTCACTGGGACAACAGTAAATGTTTCTTATTCTTTCACGACCTGAAGCGCCAGATCCAGATAAATGAGAATACAAATAATGCAAAAATGCTGAGAATCATTGAAGACTTTTTCAGAAAGTTCTGTGGTTTCTCTTTCCCCCTGAAGGCAAGAACAAACATCATCACATTGTTTCCCTTACAATATGTTCTCAAGCAATGGGTGTCTTGCTTCTTACTCTTGAAGAGCTTACATTCCCATTTGTTTGGGCAAATCCATGCTGGAGTAACTGAAAAGGTTTCAGACATTTTTTCATTGTGCTCTTCCATCTGACTATGCTCTGTTTTCAGGGCTCATTCACCCTTTAGTTCTTCCCAGGGCTAAGCACCTGCATGGAAGAGAGCTGAAGTAATTAGCTGCAAAGTGTACTTTCATGGTGTCTGCACAAATCTGGCATTTGCTGCACTAATTTATCTTCCTATTTGAAACCCTTCTTTAAATTTTAATCAGATAAAAACTTTGTCAAGACTGATTTATGGATAAAGAAATGACAGGCAAAGAAAGAACATTGAAATAATGATAAAAATATTAACAATAGTATTTTTAAAAATAACACCATGGCTTTGAGCACAGAATACCATCTGTTGGTTGATAATGCAATTAAAAAAATTCAATAATTCTGAACAATTAAAAAAAGACAAGCTGTCACAATAAAGACATTCAAAATAATTAAATTTGATTTTAGATGCATACTAAATGGCTCACATCAGTTAAGATGGCTTTGCAATGTGATCTGGGTAAATTCTGAGTTAGTAGCTTTACTGAGGAGAAAGAATGAGTCATTCTTTTAGATCTGGAGGGCTCAAAAGTATTGGTAAAGGGGCAGCCCTATTTCAGATCTGTTCTGAAATGGTAACAACTTCATAGCATTGTGCAAGCAACAACCTACTGAAAAACAGAATGAAAGTCTGATTGTATGCTCCCTTCATGTGCAAAACAGTCATACAAAACTTCACCCTAACATTTAAGCTTCTATAAGTACACAGATGGCTCTGCAAGTAACACCTCCTATTTATTTCCATGGAAACTATAACAGATACAAAGAGCACAATAATACTAATTGTTAGAGCAAATTCTTAACTATAAAACATTGTTTTTCAACATAGTTGCCACCATTAGCTCTGCATTTTTGCCAACAATGAACCAGAGCCTGAATTCCAGGCTTATAAAAACCTGCATGGCCCTCTGGAATGTGACTTCTCCTTCATGTCAGTGTCACTACTGGTGAAATGCACCAGACATCACCTCACTGTGCTCACATCCACTGTTTGGTCTCCATAAATATTCAGCAAGTGTCAACAATGTCAGTGGGTGCCATTTTTTCTTTATGGAGAAATTCAGTGCCACACCTTCACTCCAAACGGACTTCCGTGTCAGACACCATTTTGTCAGACTGCCCTCTGTTGCCACACAGCAACAAAATGTAATGGAAGATGGGTGAGAAGTTTCAACCTCAACATCCATCTATGACACTGTGAGCAAGATCATAAAATAGGAGGCGTTACTTTTGGAGAGCCGTCTACTTTCAGCTTTTAGATGTGCCTGAATTACAGGAGCATGCATAAAATAATTTCTGTGCTTTCTCTTTGTTTTTGTTTAGGGTCATAAAGATATCCTTAAGCTAAGTTCTGTGGCTTGAAGATGAGGTCTTTTAATTTATATGTTGGAAAGATTTCTTTATAAAAATCTCATAAAGTATACAGGTTCTGCAAATCTTGTTTCTGTGCTCTTTGCCATTCTGTGGAAAGACTTGTTTTGTATTCAGTGTGATAGCATAATATGTCCAAAATTAGTATTCTACCTGAAGAGCATGATGTCATACACTGGGGGGAGGGGGGAAGCCAGATCAGATTCAGATCAGATGTATTCAGTGATTTATTTTTTTTGCTTTTTTGCCAGTGGTATTCTGACAACATAGCTGAAATACTAGATTATTTTCTTACTAGCCAGTGTATTTCTAGTGTCCTTCTTTCAGGAGAAAGATTTTGTGATCTTCCCATTCTAAAACCTAAAAACACCATTTTGTACTCATAGGACAGTGAAAAAAAAATATTTTTTTCCTCTAACAACAAGCAAAGTATAACAATAGTTGTTTTCATACTGTAATACAGATAAGGGAATACGTGACGAAAATGAAAGATTTGTGAATTAAAACGTTAGGTACCAAATCATCCTTATTTTCCTTACTATAATCATTTAGTCATTGATGCTTTTTCACTTACTTATTATTGATTTTGCCAAAGTAATCAGAATATACTGATCTACAGAGAAACTAATAAAAAGTAGTAAAATCATATACGTGTCACTGAAATAAGAATATTGCCACTATTTAATTCAAAATTAAATTTGAGTGATTTTTTGTGGGTGAAACAACTAAATTGAGAATGAACTCTTCAACATTTTGCATCCTGTGTGTCACTAAATGCATCTGCAATAGCCTAATTCCAGTAGGAAATTTTAACATAGTTTTTTTATATATATATTTGTTGTCAATGTGTGAATGCAAACTGGAAATGTACTGTCAGAATATGTTCAGTTTGGTCCAGATTACTTCACTAGCTTCATTGTGAAAAGCAGTTTGTTGGGGAAAATGATAATTAATAAAGATGGAAAAAAAACAGTAAGCAAGATTATAGTTGAAGTTTCATGCCGTGCAAAACTACCACCTTACTATTCACAAATGAGGCTTGTTCTTTCTTGTTTAATCTTTCCTGAGGATAAACAGAAAATACATTTTCATTTGATAAAAAAAATTGTTGAACTGCCAGTCTTTAGGGATTTAATGATATGAATCATAATCAGCTCACTGAGGACATAATTCCAAACAGCTTCTTTTACAGTCCCAAAAAGGAAGGAATTTTAGCTTTGGCATAGGGAAGCCCTATTGTCAGCCCTTCATTTCATAGCATTCTTAAAAAATATATGATTAAGTTAGAAAGTATTTATGGAAATTTGAAAATCTTGCTTCCTAAGAAACATATAGTAGAAATCTTGGCAGTCCTGATAGCCTGCAGATAGGCTTGAGAAAAATATCAGGCATACTATTTTTACCAAAAATTATCCAGATAGTCTCTGATAACCAGATTCAACCTTGGGTTTCTGTGCATGTCTCTTTTCATGTTTGCACTCCAAAATGTGTTTGGACTCAGCGCGCTGATTTGCTTGATTCAATATCGACAATCCAGCTGTGTGCCTCTGTTGGGTCCCACTAGAACTTCTCAGCAATACCTCAGTGTAGGCACAAAGGGAAAACGCTGCTCCTTCACATTTGAAATCCTGCATTAGGCTTACAAAGGAATCATGGAATTTTACTAACAGAAGGTCATGTCTGACAAACATGGTGCTGACCCTGGCACATTGACAAAAATCCCACTATAACATAAACTGTTCGCCAATCAGGTCTCTACAGGAATACAAATCGATGTAGATTTTCTATGCATATAGGCACTACTTAAATTTCAAGTTGACTACTTCCAACTAGAAACAATCCTATCAAAATTCTTTATGATAATAAAATACGAAAACGGTTTTTCCTTATTGCCTCCCTGACTTTATTCTGTCTTCCTCCAAACCTTGGAATAACAAAGGCAGTACAGTCAGTTTGTTGACAGAGTTTGGATAGAACGTGGCAAATCTTAACAGCAAAAAAACAGCAAGCATGAAGCATTTAAAAAGGGAATTCAAAAAAGTTATTTGCACAGAGCCCCAAGAAGTAGAAATGGTGGCCATACTGCTCATGGTTCAGCAAACAAATGATCTTATAGATCATGGTCCAATTACTGCTAAATAGAAATCTTTCTGAAAATATTACTGTGGAAGGATAATTATTTTCTGGGAAAAAAAAGTAAAGAATAAGCATTTGTTCAGTGAAAGTGTTGCACAAAGCAAGCAATTATTCCACTGAGACACTGCACAAAACCATCAATTAGTATTTCATAAGGCATTACACATAATGTGAACAGTCCCTCTCTTGCAAATCTGAAGGGTAATTATTTAATATTGTTCAAAAGGAAAGTATGCAATTTATTAAGCAGTAATGATATTCAAGGAAGAGTAGTTTTAACGTAGGATCTAGGAAATAATTGTACAAGATTAGTTGGCATTTGCCAATTATACTGAATATAAAATCATAGAATCATAGATTCCTTGAGGTTGGAAAAGACCTCTAGGGTCATATAGTAAGCCTTATTCTATCACCACCATACCCACTAGACCATGTCGCTCAGTGCCACATCTCCATCTTTCCTGAAAACCTCCAGAGACAGTGATTCCCCTACCTTCCTGGGTAGCTTGTTCCAAGGCATTATCACTCCTTCTGAGAAGAAATTTTGCTAATATCCAAACTGAACCTTCCCTGTCAACTTAAGGCCACTACCTCTCATCCTTAGAATTCAAAATCTTCAAATCTATTTTCAGGTGATCAATATAATACTGAAACTTGGAAGAAGAAAGGTTTTATGGAAGATATTCAAAAAAGTGATTAGCATGCTTCTGAATGGGATAAATATGTGTGCTAGTTCTAGCTGGAATTACCTTTCTTCCTAGCAACCTGTATGATGTGCTGTGCATCTGTAACTAAAGCACATTGAGGACTCCCCAGTGCCACCTTGCTTTGGCCATGACTGGGTAGTGTTAGCACAGCACTGAGGCTATTTCGTGTCCTGTCCTCTGTCCCTCCACTGGAAGTAGGCTGGGAACAATCAAAGAGTTGGGAGACTGAGATGAGTACTTACTAAATAAATATTCCATATTGTTCAATGCCATGCTCAACAATAAAGCTGAAAAGAGGAGAAAATTTGAACAGTGATGATAACTGCATTTGTCTTCACAAGCAATTTTTAGGTATGCTGAGGCCTTGCTTTCCAGGTGGACCTCTGCCTGCAGATGAGAAGCAGTGAATGAATTCCTCTTTTTGCTTCATTTGTGGGGCACTGCCTTTCCTTTCCTCACAGATCTTTCAGTATCTTGATTCACAGGTCTTCTTGCATACTTTATTTGTTCTTCCCATCCATCCTGCAGGGTTGGGGAGTGAGTGAGAGTCTGGGTGGATGTTTGGCTGATAGCTAAGGACAACACACCACGTGTGATAAGTTCTGAAGATTAATGTAGACTCAGCCATCAATAGTAAATGAATGAACAGCTCATACCACAGTGGTGTAAGGGAAAGTAGAAGGATTGCTGTGATTTCCTTTCCATCAGATAAGAAATGGAGGATAGTTCATGGAATTTGGTTGGATCGACACTGACAGCCTATCTCAATAGACTTTTTGGCTGAAATGCTCTTATAAGTTTGGAAATTTTACCTCATCTTATTTTGACAAATGATTTATCAACACCATCAGTGCAGTACAGGAATTTCCAGCACAGAGCTGGAAATTTTTGGATTGCAACTCAACAAACAAAACATTTCAGGACATGATCCAAAAGACACTGAACTCAAAAGGAATCTAACTTCACTTGATTTAAGGGACTTCTACCAAACTCTAGTCTGCTGTTGTTAAGCGATAAGCAACAAATGATCTTCACTAGCTTAACTTTCTTTAGTTCATTTGTGTCATATCTTACTTCTTCTCTAAATGTTAATGTAATGCTTGTCATCTTTTACCATGACATATCTGAAATGCTCTTTGCAATAATTTTTCCATTATCCCTGCCTCTTCTCTCAATTAACACAAATAGAAGAGATCATTTATTAGCTAGTCACATGTAAGAAACTCAGATGATGATCAGGCTCATTTAGGAAAATAGCAAAGTCCAATTTTTTAGTATCAGTTAGTGGACACAAAAATTCTGAGTTCTGAAACCCAACTGAACAATACACTAAGAAGTAATAAAAATTCATTATCAATAATGTATATCTGTAAGCTTTATAAGTCCGTGAAAAGAGTATTAAAAATGAAAATCTACTAATAAATAAGTGCACAATAATAATATATCTTAGAGATTACTTGTGTTTGAAATACCAAATATATGTGAGGTTGGTGTGGCTTCTACATTAAAAATGCTAGTCAAAACCATCGGAGATTGAAAAATGTTATGTCTGTACTTGTAAGACAGGTATCAAATCCCCCACTTCCTTATAATTATGAGGAGTGTTTGTTTAGTAGGGTACTATTGATCAGGCTGCAACAAAATGTTAAACTGTGATAAACTGTTTTGGACTGCTGAAGAAGTGGAACATCCTGATGACACTTAATAAAAACAAAACCTTTGAAAATTGTTATTTAAAATTTCATCCTATCTATTTAAAAAATTGTTTCTAAGTATCTTACCAGATGAAAACAAACAGAAAGATCAATAATGTAATCAAAAATCTGAAATGGGATTTAAGAAAAGCAGCTCAATTTCTACCACCAAAATTCCATGTGACCTTGAGAAATTTATTCAATCTTTCTGTACTTTTGCATATATGTAAGGTAAGAGTGGAAGATGCCTGTGAAGAACAAATTTATTCATGTCTTCATGGCATTCAGTTTCTATAACAACGTAGGCCATTTAGTAGGCTGGTATCCATCAAACCTAATGTCATCTGCAAAGAGCAGAGAGAGACAAAATATAGTTGAAGAGTCAATCAAAAGGCTCACTCAAAATTAGGTTCAGTCAATGAAAGTTAAGCAGTTTAAATTTGAGACTTTGTTTAGATCAATGATCAGCATAGAAGTCTGTAAAAAAATTTAGATTTTCTGCTCCATTCAGGATTTAATCTGTTATGGTTTGCTTCTAATTTCTGTTTTTAAGGGGTAAAAAGTAGAAGGTGAAAATATTGCAGTCTTCTAAAAGACTTTACTAGATGTTCCAACAAACCACTGTAGCTCAGTGCAGCAAAGCAAACTGCTCCTTCATCCATAATTTATATTTGCTGTTACATTTGCTGGAATTTGCTCTCTATTTTTCTCTCTTGACAGCACAGTCTTTTCTCAGGATCTGAATTGTGCAAGTATCTTTATCTCTTTTCTTGTGGTTCTTTAGCAGCAGCAAAGACAAATACAAAAAGAAACAGAATCAAAGAGAAACTAGCCACTATGCAGTCATAAAAATTAATCCATCATTAGCCAATGTGCAGAACTAAAAGGGCAAATGTGGTAAAAAGATAAAAAGAAATAAGGGATATTGAGAGAACCTATGAGAGGTACATCAGGGTATTTGAGACTTTACCTAAAGTAAAGTAATCATCTACACAGCCAGGAAAGAGCTTCTGATTTTGCAAGCCAAGATTCAAACAGCTGCAATGAAGAAAGATACCCAGCAGCGTTCCAGCTAAGCTCATAAAAGAAGCTCAAGATTGCACAGCAACATGAGCTCTGACTCTCTCACTGAGAACAGGCAGCAAGTGTAGAGAGTGAAAACGTACATACCTCAGACCAGCATGGAGGGTGAAATGGGTTGGAACACTGTATTTTACGTACCTGCTGAGTCCACACCAGCACAGCAATATGAAAAAAATCCATTGGCGGTGCATCAATATCTCACACCTTCAAGTCCTTTCACTGCAACTGGCAGTGGTTACATAATTTCAAAACAGTTGGGAAATAGATTTACAACAAAAGTAATAACCATCACTGTGTTTTGAAGAGGTGATTTGTCCCTTTTTTTTTTTCCAAAGTATAGTCAAACTAAACCTATGTTTTTAATAATAAGCTATCAAAATAGACTCCCTTTGGGAGGCAGGAAAGAGGAAAAGAATTTTCAAAAATAAGTTTCAAAATGGAGTAGTTTAAATGAGTACAGAGAGAAGGTAGTACACAGCACAGTCAGTGTATGTAAAATGGATGTATAATGCACCCACTACTATACAAAATGATAGTCTCAAATTCCTCACAGCTAGGAGTAACCTAAGGGAGAAAGATAACTTAAGGGACAGGGTGTCCCTGCATATTGGTGTCCCTGCCTATAGCAGAAGGTTTGGAACCTGATGATCTTAAAGGTCTTTTCCAACCTAAGCTATTCTGTAATTATATGATTCTATGAAAATGTGCTCTGAAGTACTCATTGTCTTTCCATTGTAATTCTCATTAGGTACCTGACTTCTACTGAAGCCTTTGAGAACATTCCCAAAGACCCGGGATTATTGGGAATACACTCAAAAGTCCTCTAACACCCGAGAGAGAATGAGTGCTCCTTAGAACACACAGTTCAGGGGGATTGAGCTCTGCCTGCCATCACCATTCTTGGGGGTAACCTTGTCATATAAAAGGTAATAGCTTGGGAAAGGAGAGGAGTGATCAAAGTGGGTTGCTTGGGAGCAAGAGGGAGGACATGGTCCTTTCCCAGCCTTCTCCAGCTGCCTGCAGTTACCACTGGTCTGGCAAGGCCTAGTCTGGCTGTGGCAATTTAACCCTGGCTGGGCAAAGCTCTCTAGGACTCCTTGCTGTTTGTGCTCCTCCTTGAATCTGTTCTGATTTTTTTCTTTTCTACACTACTAGCAAGCATCATTACTTTAATGGTTAGAAACCTTCTCACATCCAAAGTTCATCATACCTAGTTTCACAATCATTTTCCTCTACCAGCATCATTTTTTAGCTTAGACAGTGCTTTTCCTACTACAGTGTTTTTCCCTTACAAATGTAGTTGTAGCTAATACCTGTATCTCAAATCCATTCATTTTGTGATGTCAAACAAGTTAAATCCATGAGTTTCTTCCCTTACTAAAGATGAAGAGCTGTTAAGCATTTTTGGAATGAAAGCATTTGATATTACATTTATTAGATATGTATATAATCTCAACATTTAAAGGAAATGCATACATTTTCAGTGGGCTTTGTAGTGGGTTACATCTTGAAAATATACCACACACAAAAAAAACCATTATGACATTTAGTTATCACCATTAGTAAATTTAGGTACTCCTCTTCTTGCTGATGGTGAAAATTTATTACCATGCACTCTGCGTCTAGAAAAACTTTGAGTTAGTCTCCCATTCATGATCTCCTTGCCTATTGAACATCTTGTGTTTTTAGTAACTGGAATTCTGTCTGATGTTTTGATCTCTGAGGTTACAATGCTACTAAAGACATGCATGAAAGTTTGATGCCTCTCTCTAGTAGTGAATTAAAGGAAGAATATCCAATAAAACTTGAAGTATCAACAAAGTTTTGGAGACACTACAATTTTTTAGTGTCTCTTTAATAGTATAAGTGACATCAGAACAGAAAGGATAGGTAGGAAGTGATAATCCATGTCCATCAAGTCAGTGGGATGCCACTCATTTCAGTGAATTTCTATCTGCAAAGAATTGATCTAATGAAGTGGATAATTAGGTTTAGCTCAGAATTTCCAGAAGAAGCACCGGAGAAAATTTAAATCAACAGCAAAATGTGAAAATCCAAATAATAGTTTAGCCATATAAATAGAACTGACAATATTATATGTTATAAGCTCTACTGAAAGGTGGCTTGCATGCCTAGTCTTAACAGGAACCCTGACAAGTACTGGTTTTACACCTTCTAGGAGGAAAGAAAGCAGCTGGCAAGCAGTAGAAATGTTTATGTCCTTCAGAGAGTGACCTTCTTGCAAGTTCTGGGCTGAACTCTGCCAAGACTGCATCATCAGCCTTTCAAGTAGCTTTGCTTTCCATGAAGTTAGAATTTCTTTGGTCTGGATTTCCTTTTCCCAGTAATTATGGTATTCGATTTTCAGTTTTTCTAATTCTTAACTCTGATGCATCACTGGTGCTGATTCCTGGCCCCAGTGCCAGCCTTTGCTGGGCTGAGCATGCTGTGCTGGTGTGAGCCAAGGGGCCACAGCGGCAGTGCATAATACTTGGCTCTGATCTTGTGCAATCAACACACATTACTCAGGCACAGGAAGCTATTTCTCTGTCTGCTTATTATGTGATACAATATCAAGATTTTCATCTATATAAAAACATGCTTAACAGCTACATATCAGTCAGTAGCAAATAATACGACACATTTACTAGTTATGATTTTTGTAACGGCAAAGAAAATCCAAGAGGTCAGTCAACAGCACGGGAGTGATGGCTCCACAGGACTCCAGCTCTGCTTCCAAAAATAAAACTGTGAAATGGAAAATTGATTAAAAATGTAAGATATACTGCTCTGGTTATAGTTATATCAAAAGTAATATAAGAATACTGCAGTGTTTCTGCTTATAACTATATTTGTATCACTGGGGGTCCCCCTAATGGTTTATATTTGTGACACTGAACACTCAGTTTAAAATATTCATTATTTTTTTTACATTACAAGAAAAGAATGTTTTAATCTTGTGCTATTTTTATTGCACTAACTGACTATTAGGTGCCTAAAATCCCTAGCATAGTAGAAAACATCAGTGGCCATCAACCCATTCAGCTGGAGTCACAACACAGCTGCTTCTGTAGCTCCTCCCCTGGGACTGAAGAAGACACTAAGCCCCTGGCATTGACTGCAGGCAAGAGCTGACTGCCAGCTCATCCCTAGAAGAATGGTTCACATGATCTCATTGAAGAGAAGCATTATGCATATATTCACCAAAATGATGGGTACAAAATCTGGCTGATGTTTATTGTGAGTAAAGCCAAGAAAATCTTACAAAAAGTAATGGTCAACAGTCTATATTCTCCTTCTTTCTCTGTCAGGAGGTTAAAAGAGGATGACATACACAGATTATGATTTGACTCTTTGAGAAGGTCAGAAAATTATATGGGTGGAAAAGAAAGATTGAGCAAGTGGAAATGGGAGGGAATAGGAGAGCAGCTCCTACTGGGAGCAGGACCTGCCAGGCCACCACCAGGGACATAAATGTGGGCTCTCCTGTGCATAACAATGCCAACAACTTTTACAAGCACAGGAAAGGAACAGGAAGTAGAACAGAGACAAGCAATTCTGAGACAGTAAAAAAATGTGTAAACCAATTATTTTGTATCACAACGATAATTGGTAAACTTTAGCTTTTCGAACAGCAGTTCTGGGCAGGATGATGACACAAGTAATGAATTAATGTCAGTGAGAACAGAACTATCAGTGCACAGATTGCCCAGAGAAACTGTGGATGACCCATTCCTTGGAGGCATTCCTTGGAATTGGACAGTATTGAAGGTTTCTTCGTACCCAAAGCATTCTATGATTCTATGTTTGGTTCTATGATTCTATGATTAACTTGGAACGAAGCAACGTACCCAACTCCCTACCTGCAAAATTTTCATTTACCCAGATGCTGCTTTATAGTAGATTCCTACAGAAAAGGTGCAGAATCTTATAAAATACCTGTGAGCGAGGGCAGGAGGGGCAGTTATATACGCATACACACACTTCCAACAAAATAGTCATCCCAAGTTTCATTTTGGATTTAGCTTTCCAAATCTATTTCTAGCTTACTTTTTATCAGCAGAGTTTGTCTTACTGGAACCAGAACATAATATTAGTGTGTAGATCTGAAATTATTTAGTTTCTTATCTCTGCTTCATATTCTATTTTCTTTTTACCTGATGTTCTTTTTGATACCTTTGAATTAGAAACATCCAAAAAAAAACCAAAAAAACCTGTTATCAGTTTCCCTTATCTGAGAATGAATGGGCAAGTATTTTAGTACAGTTATTACATATATTTCTATACTGCCAGATGAAATCACCAACAATTAGAAGATTAACTACAAATCCAGAAGTTTTAACCTTTTATTTTCCTGCTACTTTCGTAGGCTGCAAAAGACTCAGACTAAATCGCCAGAGGTGCACCAATTTACTTGATGAAGATCTGACTCCCTGATTTCAGTTACTAACAGGACATTTCTCTCTGTGCAGTCCCAAATCTATGGTGACATGCATTTCTCTAGTGTGATTTATCAAAGAAATAAAGAGTTACACACTGGAAATCTTGAACAAAATCCTCATCCTCCCCCAAACCGCAGATGTTTTTAAACACTGTTACACAAAAAAAAGTTTTGACCCTTTGAGGTTTCAGGTCACAGATTTTCCTTTTAACTTTGTGACAGTGATAATACACATTCTGCCAAGTCTGGATTCTTTAAAACTACAGTGATCCTTTTAATTTATTACCAGTTACTAATCGCTCCCCGTGTTTCACCTATAATTTTCAAGGTGGAATCAAACATATAATGTAGAGCACACAATATTTTTCTTCTTTTTCCTCTCCTAAATTTATAGAGCAAGGTCCTGCATTAAAATAATTCATGATGGATGGTAGAACCTTAAAGAGTACAGCAAAATTGAGTCTCAAGAATGGAGATATGAATAATTTCATAATAAAACCACGAGGCTGCCTCCACAGTACTGATTTCTTAGAAGGTGCTCTGTAGGCTCACTTATTTATGACAGATAGCGTATTTCATCTTTTCAAGTGCTTTATTGTCCCAGTTTTTATTATAGTCACTCTATGTCATAAGTATTAATTTTTGTTACTGCTTTCTTAAATATATTTTCTAACACTCCAAAAGCTGTGAATTAAGCATAGCTAAATGCATAGTATGCTAAAGATTTGTTGAGGAACTTGAATATAATCACCTTATAAATACAGCGGAAGAATTTTACAACATCAACAGCGTTCTTATTGCTAGAGAAAGAAATGGCCTCCTAAGATTTCCAAAGAATGTAGTTTTTGAGTAAATTTCACCTGCAATATTTTAATTCTACATGTTCATTTAGATGTACAGACGAAAATCAGCTCATCAGAAACTGCAAAAGCATTATTTTAAGAGCAATAATGTGAATAAATGTGAATCATGTTTTGGAAGGCTATTTTGCTATCACTTGCATTGATGAACACTGTAAATAACTAAGATACTTAGTGAGACTTCACGAGAACTCAAGGATACCCAGGGGGGAAATAGTTCCATAAAACCATGATGAATTGTAATTTACCAGAGAATTTCAGTTGTACGAGAACAGCTACTAAAAAAAAATCTTGGAGAAAAGAAATGTCTGCCATTGATCTCCTAGCAGTATTGCTTTTGAATATGTCATTACTTTTGTGCCAATTTTGGTGAGTCTGCCATATTAAAAATAATTTGATCCGCTTCCTTTAATGCATTTACATACAACAAAGATCACAGCAGCTAAGTCACCCACACTACAACTGCTGAGGGGGAAATGAAACTCAAGATAACAAATTTACAACTTTAAATGAGGAGAAATATATAGGTCACTCAGAAACAATAAATCTGATCTCTGTCACAATAAATTGCAACTTGTAATAATTCCAGATCCAATTTTTAAAAGATATTCTAAGTTTAGGTTCTGTTATAAATTAATACTTCTATTCTGAAGTGAAATGGCAGTATTATCATAAATATCTGGGCTACTCTGGCAAATATTTTTGAAGATTATGTACAAAGATGACATCTATTTTCATAGTGGAGTTTTTAATATTAATTGATATATTTAGCTCCCTCCTCTCACAATGTTGGGAAGTTTATGATGCTCCCATTTGATAGACAGAGAGGTTGTACCTATGCTGCACTGCCGCAGAGTCTTTCAGAAAAACCACGGGAATGAACTGACTAAATATTCACACTATCTTGCTCTGGAAGCATCACAGTAGTACCTCAGCAGGACACTCAAAAGCAGCATGGGTTCTTCAGGTTTTAGACTCTCTTTTAGACTTGAAACAACTGTGCACCATCTCGTCCCAACACCCTCTCAAACACCTTCAAAAGCTCATGGTTAATATGTCTTAGATGATAATACACATACATGGTATTAGCCATCAGAAGGCTAATAGGTGCTGCATCCTTCTTTCCACACGTCAGCACTTCATCTTCAAACAGGAATTCAGCAAAGATCTGTTAAATGGATGTAAAGGGTCAGCTGCAGCAATCACCAGGTGGATTAATTACCACAAGGCCAAGGATGATGAACACAGTGCCAAGAGTCACCTCTGCTGAGCCCTGGCTGCAGTAATTTCCTGGCAGGTGGCAGGTGAACAGCTGTAAAATGTGTGACTGCCTACAATGTTGGAGGTGATTAGATCTTATCACAAACAAGCCTGTGGTTCCCAAGGCCTCTGAATTCTACATATATTAGTGATGAGAACTGGGTTTCCCACCACTTATGTGGTCACCACCACCAAGCTTCCATCCTCTCCAATTCTAAGTACCGCATATGTTTGCATGCCTTCTACATTGCATTTTCAGCCCAACAGAACCCAGACTTGTCAGTGCAAGAGCTTCTGTCTGGCAACTTCCATAGCAGTGTCTGGGCTCTGACTGACCTCATCACATCACCAAATTTTTGAAGAAATGACTACATTGTGTCATCCTCTACAGAATCATGCATAACTGCAGCTGAGGCAGCACAATTGTCCTGCTTTGTCAAAAGGCTTTTCTCAGAAGGCAAAGACACCATTCAGCTATGAAGGTGCACAATAATGATGCATTGCATTGTGCATTGCCAACGATTATGCATGTCAGTAGCAGCATAAAGTCTAGTCCAGTTAAAGTCAGCCCATAATTAAGATTCAAGTACAGAAGATGCAGTGCAACTCTGCAGTGGCTGTGCTTATCCTGATACAGCTTTCCATACTCATTTCTAGCCAGCACAGAGCTCCTGGTGCATGAGTTGTTTTACGTTTGAAAAAGGGAGTCCAGTCCAACACGGTCCGCGACAACACAAACTACTTCTTGTATCCATATCCTACATTGTTTTAACACTAAGGCTTCTCCTAGCAAACTTCATCAGCCTTAAAAAAAAGGCACAAAGATTAAAAAAAAAAAAAAAAAGCTAAAAGGTTAGCAGAACTCTGTTAAGTATTTAGACCTTACATGTATTTGGTTGGCAGATTCAAAGGCAGATTCCTTATACTCGTACTGCCCTTACACTTGTAATACATGATTCTGTGAGCTGTTATGTAGCATGAAACACAGAGTCTCATAAGATGGGAAGAATAATTTTGGTCATCTAAGGATAGACTATTCCTCGAACATTTCATTACAGGGGAGCACGAAAATAAGGTTTTGTCTGCCCAAGAACTAGTCCTGATAGTTATTTGCTCTCTTGTGAATTGCTTGCTTTTGTCAATGCATCCTGAGTATGTATGTACAGGTACAGTACAAAAGAAAATATTTCAGCATGTAAAACTTATCAGTGACATTATTTCTTAATCTGGTAATCATTTTTAACTGAAGAACAATGACTTGGTATTTTATAGGTAAAAATATTATATAAAATAGTATGAAGAATTCCTAATTTTTTTCTCACATTGTGCCTAAAAATAAAAAATACTTTTTCCCCCGTTTCACAAGCATAGCCTGCCACTGCTAGTTGTAGAAAAGCATTCTCAGAAGGTGTTACCTAGGAGGTTTATGAGTCACAGAGCATAAAGGAATCTGGATAAGGATTTTAAAAATCACTCATAAGGCAGAATGGCATGGCTCAGATTAACGACAGAGAAAAATAAATTGAAATGCATAGAAATAGTTTAAAATTTATTCTGCATATTTATGTTAAACTACTATTTAAAAAAAATCTTTGGAAATGATATTTAAGAGAACATCTGTATTACCAGCACTAATACGAACTGGGAGGATGGTGAGGCCCTGGCACAGCTGACCAGAGCAGCTGTGGATGCCCCATCCCTAAAGGTGTTCAAGGCTGGGTTGGATGGCACTCTAGGCAGCCTGATGTGGTGATGGCAACCCTGCCCACAGCAGCAGGATTGGAACTAGATCATCTTTAAGGTCCCCTCTAACCTAAGCCATTCTATGTCTATTCCATATTACTCTTCATAAGAGATTTCTAAGTAATTCATTAATGCATGTTTTTCTAGCTTTTTCTACTTGGCTGTAGCACTGACTTACGATGATACTTGTAAGATGAGCAAATTTCTCCCAAAAAAACTGTTTGTAGATATACCATTAACTTTTAAAATGTTAATTCCTTTCAGCTGCTACAAACTGTAGTTTCAGATTATGATCCAAAGGATTAGAGATACATTCCATATTTCTGGTTTCCAAAAGGCATTCATTTTCCAAAAGAAATCTTCCAATTATTCAGCCATCTTGACTGGGAGTTGTTTCTAGCTGCTCAGCACCAATACTAGCTCTTTGTGCAGAGCCATAGGCATTCACCCAGCCCTACAGGCTGCAAAATGATCCTGATCCCATTGTCCCTGCCAGATCCCTGCCAGCAGCTACTTCTGACACATCTAGGGACCTGTTGGGTGAGCATTAGGGTTGCCCACACAGCAGCTGCAGCCATTTCTCTGCTTCTCACATCCTTTCCACACAAGCAGGAAAACAAGCTCTTCTCCCTCCTGTCCAAGCACATTCTGGGTGAGAGACACTATCCCTCATTCTCAAAAGGCAAAATTCAAGGAAAATTTTGAGTGGACTGTGCCTAGTATTGCTCCTAAGAGATCAACATGTTTTACAAGATTATTCAGAATGAAAATGTGTTTCTGAATTCATCCTCTTTGAAGAAAAGACAGAAGAATGTTTCCTTTGGAGATTTTTGTTCTTTCACAAGCTATTGTGGAGAAAAGTGCTTAGAGACATGGAATTAAAATCTGAAATACTGTGTCTGCTCCTATAAAAGCTATGGATTTTTCTTTAAAAATTAATGTTGTGATGCATACAAGAACCATATATTTGAAAATAGCAGTGAAACTGACATTTGTGAAGTTGTGGGGTAAATGTTAGATCTCCTGACATAGAAAGTGTATGAATGGTCCATGAAATACAAATAACACTTTTCTCATTGTCTTCTCCACTCATGTTTTCATGGCATATTTAAAAACTAATGCTCTATGTAATATAGAATGCATATTGCATTGACAGATAATGATCAGCAAGAGTTTGAACACGTGAACAAAGAGAATCTCAACATTTCTGTCCTCTTTCAGAAGCACTTTAGTCTATTTTAAAATTATAAGAGGAATTGATATGAAAATGTGCCCTTCTGTCAGCTGCAGAAACACATCTCAATGTTGAGTGGTTTCCAATGGAACTATCCAGCAAATAATTGTCATTTAAGGGTGGCAGACACCTCTTCTCTTCAATTAGGATAAACAAAGTTCCTGTCTGATCCTGTAACAAAGATTTACCTTTAAGAAATTTAAATTAATCATCTATTATTCATTACAACTCCATACAGATACTTTTAATTAGCACGATTCCCCTTGTCTCTTCTCCTTTAAACTTCTCAACATGTTCTTGACGGAACAATTGGTCTTTATTAATGTGTGACAGCTTAGAGCTGCAGAGAGCTGTTTGCCAGATGTTTGAACTCTGGTGAACTGCTGTTCACTTGTCAGACTGGCAATGAGGAGCGAACAAATATCGCGCTATTCAGCCTCCCTCCTGAGCTGCCAGAGAATTTCAAACAACTTCAAATGTCAGAGCCAAAGGATGTGCTGAGAAAGAATAGGGTATGTTCCTAAGGAGATCAGTGAGCCATGACTTTTCTAGAAAGGCAACTTGATTTTTTGTAATCTTCTGTGCATAAGCGACAGAGTAAAGGGCTGGAGCATCAGAGGAACCCATGCCACAGGGAGCAAGAGGCTTCAGAAGGACAGAGCTTTCACAGATTCTCAAGTTCTTTATGGACTGTTAAGTAGAGCAGAGGATAGAAGTAAGCAGACTATTATAAAGCATCTCCAGACAGGGACATTTGACTCTGAAGCTGTTCATATCTGTGAGCTGAAGGAAACAGGTCCTCTGTGAAGTATGAACATATTAATCACTTGTTCAAGGAGAAGGAAAAAAACACATTTCATTTCTCCTTTTTGTCATAATTTCTTTCTCAGAGTTACATATAAAAGACAAAGGGACAAATTAACCACAGATCTAGCAGTTTAAATTTCAAAAATATGTCCCCAATAATATCAATAAATAAGAAGGGGTAGATGCTAAAATGTGTTCCACCTTTTCTGTGAATAAGCCCTGCATATGTGCCTGCTGCACTGGCTTCAAGAGCACGGCCATGTCCCACCAGCATGTGTTTATAATTCCGCACAAGGAAAGTCCCTCTGACTTAAGCGACCTCCACTGCCTACCTAGAAGAAAACTTTTTGTTTCCACACTCATATTTAAAAAACACCTCACTTGAGAGCAGTATCTGTTCAAAAGCACTGGCATTTTAATATACAGAAAAGAGTAGTGTGGCTTGGATAGTCCCTGGCTCCACATTTTATTGCAAACAACATTAAATATCGTGTGACATGTGGCCTTGGAAAACCTCGGAATTGTTTAAAAAATTCAAACCACAACAGTTTAATGTTGCTGTTCTGTAATGAAACTCTTGCATTACATTGTTTACACTGCATTGAAGGACACTTATATGGGCTTGTATGGTAGCTGTCCCACAGGACGCTCTTGGAAACAAAATGCACATCTCCTGAGGCTCCAACAGTAAACACAAATTTTCATAAGCATTTAACAGTGATAGAAGCTCAAAGAATGTAAAATGGATTAAGTACCTGTGTTGTTGTTTTTGCTTTTTTTCCTTTTGAAAGATCTCTCTGCAGGATCCAGATAGAACCATATTCTCTCTTTCTGAATTTATTCCAGAGTAGAAGTCCGTATACCAAAAAAGTAACAGCTCTTTTTATTTGTGTGTACACATGTATGAAAATAAAGGAAAAATTGACAGATATTATAGAAAATGTTCTCCAGAAGATTATTTTCAAGCTTTGTTCCTTAGTGCAAATTAAGAATCCTTTGTGTAGGAATCACATTATATAAACTACAAACCTGAGAAGATGGGAGCTATAGAAAAGTATGGGGAATGTAGACTTTAAGTATAACTGTAAACTTGAAACAAATGGAATAAGGAAAATGACCTTATTGTGATTCCATGACTAGCACTTTGCTCTAGCTGCCACTCTTAATATTTCTAGCAGGCAGAACATTTGGGAATACTTTTCATACAGATCTGAAGAAACAAGAAGGATTAGCAGTAACCCCTTGTAAATCTGTCATGTCTAAAAGCCCAACCTGTGGAAAAGGGAGAATAAGCGTGAAAAGACAGGGCTAAGCCACCTCTCCTTTTCAGACTTTCACATTTAAATTAAATATGTATGTATTTGAGTCCAACATGTTTTCCACTGTGTTACTACTCAGTCCCCAGACCAATGTTTTTGAGCCCTCACTCTTCAAGCTTTATAAGCAGACCACTAAAGCTACCTACAGATGTTTAAAGTGTCACTTATGGTGGATAAATTACTTTCACAGCTTTCTAAAAACATTCTGCACTGTTTAACAGTGCATAAAATTCCATTCAGTTACACCAAATACCACTGAGATATTTTGCCCGTTTCCTCATAAAGTGGACTGCTACTATGAGCTCACTTAATCCCGTAAACTCTCAGTTTTTATAATTTCCCAAGTGATAACAAGAAAAATTGCAAATGATGCTGCAGCTCCACTCATCTTTTGTCATTATACCTGGCTCAATAAACTTGAGTTATCTTTTTCCAAGTTCTCTCTGAGCTGAAATATTATTTCCTTATATGTAATTCACGGCTCCTCTTGAAATGAGCAATGGCGTTTACAGTTCTGAGCATCCAGAGTTCTGCATCATAATTTCTCTTTTAGCCTGTGCTGATTCATTCACTTCCGTTTCTGTCTCGGCATTATTAAAAAAAAAAAAAAAAACCCTCCATTTTTACCATTCTTAAATTAAAGATTGATCTTTAAAAACATGTTTTCTCACATTTTTAATGATTTGAAGCCTGGTTAGCAGCAAAACACAGCAGAGACAAGATGTACCAGGATAAATAAATCAGCAGACAACATCTTCTCATGAATTTTCCTCGATTTTTATTAAATGTCCTTTGGTACTTAGATTCAGTTATAATACGTTGAACCTTGTTATCTGTGCTGTAATTGAAGGTCCCCCTACAGATGTTCGTAGCAAATCAGATGAAACTGTGTGTGGTAAATGAAGTAATTATGGTCTGCTTAGCTCAGTCTTGTTTTGATAGAGTTTAAAGGAGTTCAAAGGCAATAATATGTTTTCCAAGGCTTCGTTTGATAGCAAAGAAAAAATAGTTCTTTTATCTAGTAGTTGTCCTGCAGTAATAGTAAAGGCAAAGCTCACCCTATTTTTTCCTTAAGGATTATACCTATTATTTAAGATAGGATTTGTGCATACAGTATTCTACTACATGTTGAGAAAACTTGGGACTAATATTTCCTCTATATATTGGGAATTCAGATGTCTGAGATATTAAAGACTGTTTTCTGTGCTAAGGGATAATGACAGTAATTCAGCTTTGTTGACACTTCCTCCCAAAAAATAGCTGCAAAACATTCTGCTGAGTGCCATTATGAACATCACTAGTTTTCCTTTATGTTATTATTTTATTACTAATGCATTTCCCCCAAACACTTTCTTGAACAGTTTTAAACTAGTGATAAAATAACATTATCTTGGAAGCAAACCCTGGAAAATGTGTTGTGGACTAGAAAGTGACAGTAATTTGCCATTAACTTAACACCTTTGGACAATAGAAAAATAAAATGACTAAGCATGTAATTATATTTGGGGATCTTATTAATGTTTATATATATCTAAGTGTGGGAGTCAAAGGGATGTGGCCAACCTCTTTTCAGAAGTCTGTGGGGACAGGACAAGGGGCAATGGCCAAAAATTTGAGCATAGGAAGTTCCACACCAATATGCAAAGGAACTTTGTCCCAGTAAGGGTGATGGAGCACTGGAATGGACTGTCCAGGAAGCTGGAGTCTCCTTCTCCAGAGATATTCAAGATCCACTTGGACGCCTACCTGTGCAGCCTGCTGTAGGGAGCCTGCTTTGGCAGGAGGGATGGACTTGATGATTTCTAGAGGCCCCTTCCAACCCCTATGATTCTGTGATTCTGTTAATGCTATTCTCTCCACAACTCGAGAGAGCGCTTCACGACTACTAGTATGCACATAGAGTTAAGTATTTATTATATTTAATTTGTTAACCTTCCTCATTTTCTTTCTTTCAGGCTTGTGTTATGTACAACTTCAACTATGTCTTCTGTTTCAATCTCCATAAAAGTGATCTGCCACCAACCTGTAATGACTTACAGTGGTAAGGTAAGAGTGATGACTATTTGTCAGCAATTACAATCTGATTCTGATGCTTATTCTCCACTGTGTTGCTAGAACCAAAAATGACATAAAGGTGTTTGATTTCAGTAGGTGTGATAAGCAATCCAGTATTTCAGCACAGCCACCAAGGTAAGGGAATGTTCGAGGAATGTTTCAAGTCAAAACATATAAAAGTTTCGTACAAAAACAGATCAAGTGGAACACAACTGGCCCACAAGCATGTCTGAGGCAAATCTCAGTTCTTTGTCTACAAAATATTTGCTTTTAGATGGAACAGCCACTAATCCAGACTTAGGTACTGCATCTCCCTGTGAGAAGTATAATGCTCTCTTTCTTTGGCTGTTTTGGCCAGAGTAAAAGTATGTTGTGCCTTAGTAAATAACAGAATTGTTTTGCAAGTGGTAATTAGAGAAGCAATGGTATTAAAAATAAATAACTAGAATGATTTATTTAGGATTATGTGATTATGTGACAAAAGTAAAAAATAAGCAAAAGCAGGATTGCTAGACCAAGAAAAAGAAAACCACTCTGGTGGTGGTCAGAGTTGATTTCTTTTAATCACATTTTGGGACATAGCTGCTTTGAAGATTTTCTGTCTCAATAATGTCAGAGACTGGGACAAAAGCATCGCTACAGGAGAAAAGTCTTGGAAAACAATAAAATCTGAGGATTGGGAGCTAAAGGAACCTAAGCTTGAGGGAACAGCTATCAAGATGTACAAGAGTGTAAGAATCAGTCAGAATCTACATTAGAATACGGGGATATTTACACAATGTGCCCAACAGGCCATAGGGGTGGGGGGGGAAGTTGCACAGCAGAAAGCAATTAAATTACACCGATTTATTTAGTTGAAATGTTAGCTAAAGGCAAAGCTATACATTTCTTAGGTGAGTATGTCAACAACAGCAACAACAACAAAAGTGACCACAAGTAAATCAAGTAATAGAATTTGTTTGGAATTCACTGTAGTCTTTGATGAAGTCCTTTCTAAGACACGGAGTGATTCCAACACAAAAATCACCAGTGGTAAATCAGAGTGCTAAGTCAGATCAGATGCCTTCTGCCTTGAAATTACGAAACAAAATAGTTTGAAGATGAAAAGTGAACTTTCAATATGACACAGAAAATTGTTAGAATAACACAATTGATTTTCAACAATGGAATGTCTAAGTTTTCACAGTACAACACAGTATTGTGTTTAACATACACAATATTTTTTCTATGCTTATTTTAGCCAAGAACTACCAAAAACTGTGAGAACTTCATGTGAACACTAATCAACACAGTAAATGGTCAAGAAAACATAATCAACCTCTATGCCACATCAAAAGTCAGTGTCAATCAATAGAAAAAGAAACATTTCAGAAAGGACTGTCGGAATGCATCTTGAACTTGAATAGTTTCTACATTAATTATAACTATTTAGAAAAAAAAGGCATCAGTGAAGAGAGAATAGCGAGAGTGTCTCTGCCGAATGTGTTACCTGCTAAAAAAATAGCAACAACAACAACAATAATAATTTAAAATAAAAGGATTAGGATTGAAAATAAAGCAGCAGTGACTTCATCGTGTGCATCGGTGCCATTATTTCATGTTTATATTTCTGGTATTCAGTCTGATTATTCTACCTGGGGCAAAAGCTTAAAAATAGATGTATCCCAAGAACAAACAATATGATTTAAGTCACTGAGAAGGTCTTGATGTAGTAAAGTTTGTAGGAGATTTATAGGATTTATATAGATTTATAGGAGAAGTCACATAGAAGGAGTATGCATGAGAGAGTTGGTTGTTCTCAGAATTTTTATAATTAAGGCCACCTAGACCTAGCCACATGACACATGCTGCCAGATTTGAGTATTTACACAATCTTGGCCATTATTATGGCCTTTTCCTATCCCCTAGTTATTATTTCACCTTGTGTTGCTTGTATCACGTGAAATTTTGGATCAAAAGTTTTTTGCTTGTTTTAGGCACAACTGCCTTTATGTTAACTTGAATACAAGTGCACACTAATAGCAACAGAAGCAAACCATAGGTTTTTCTCAGCCACTCTTGGTCTCTGCATACTACCTTTCATTTTATCCTATACTTCCTGCCAATCTTAATGGCCGCACTCTGGCACCAAGGGAAGAGCAAACCTGGCAGTGCAAGGAGCTGTAAGAGCCAGTTTACCAGCAGGGCATAGAATTTGCTGCAGTTCTAATTGAAAAAAACAGCCTCATTTGGGCTTTTGCCTTCCCCATCACTCTCTCCCTCTCTGCTAGCTTCCTGTTAAGTTCTATTGTGTTTCTCCAATGCAGTCATTATATTCTCTAGATATTTGATTTACATAATTGAAGCAGTCCAGCTTATTTTAGGAAAATTACAACTTTGTGGAAAAAAAATAACTTATACAGTAATTATGGCAAAGATGTTCTGCTTTGTGTCAGACACAATGAAATTAGTGGGTTTAAAAATTAAGAACAAGGGTCTTTAAGCTCTCGGTGTCATTTTTAAAATAAGAATGAATACTGTTAAGAAATGGCTTTGCACGTTAATCACAGTGGCTAAGAACATTTCTTGCTAAAGATATATGATGTTCAAAATTATTAAAAAAATACTGAAGGAAGGAAATTGATATTTTTTACTGTAAAATTTACCTGTCATTCTGCAAGATAAGTTACAACCATATCTGGCCATTAAAGAAGATTATTGTATGAAAAGTCACCTACAACAGAAAAAGAAATGTTGAGTGCATGTTGATTTCAGCCAGGGTTTATGCAACTTACTTTATATCAGGGAAGCAAGATCATGAGTGGGTTGGTTCTCATTGTTATATGCTTCCTTTGCACGTAGGGTCCATTTCCTAAACAAAAGGTATAAAAGCAACTGACAAATATATATAATAGAGTAAGAAAGACAAATATGGTAAGTGGCTTGGTAACTACATCAGCCAGTTCCCTCAGGACTCTGGGATGCATATCTATGGGATCCACAGACTTACGGATGTTCAGGTTCCTCAGGTGGTCTTGAGCCTGATCTTCATTTGTAATAAGAGGGACATTTAACCCCCCAGTCTCCACCTTCTCACCCATTCACTCAAGGGGTGTATGAAGAGCTGTTGCTAGTGAAGTCTGAGACAAAAAGTTGTTGAGCACCTCAGACTTCTTCTTTTCTGTTGTTACTAGCCTGTCTATATTGCTCACTAGGAGGGGTACGCCCTCCTGGACTTTTCTTTGATGTACCTTTAGAAGCCTTTCTTGTTCTTTTTTGTACCCCTTGCTATTTCCAGTTCCAGTTGGGCCTAGGCCTTCCTGACTCCATCCGTACACAGCCTAGCAGCATCCCTATATTCCTTACAGGGCACCTGTTCCTTATTCCACTGTGTGTTCATTTTCTTCTTGCTCTCCTGTTTGACCAGCAGGTCCCACTTCAGACATTATGTCTTGCCTTTCTTTCCTGACTTGCTATACCTGGAGATGGAGAGCTCTTGTGCCCTAAGTTTCTTACAGATCTCCCAGCTCCGCTCCACTCCCTCATCCCTGAGAACAATCTCCTAGTGGTTTTTTGTTGACTAATGCCCTGAGGAGCTGTAATTTGGCTTTCTTTAAATTTAGCGCTCTGATTTTAGTCTCTATGTGTTTGGTATCCTTCAGGTGCATGAAATCCACCTTTGTATGATCGCTACAGCCCAGGCAGCCTCCAATCCTGTTGTCACTAATCAGTTCACTCACACTGGTGAGCAACAAGTTCAGCATTGCATCCCCCATAATGGAGTTGTCTATTATTTAGCTCAAGAAATTATCTTCAATGCATTCCAGAATGTAAATGCTACCTTTTATGCTGTTGTTAAAGTTGACACATTTTACATGTTTGGCCTCTCTTTTTTTAACAGTTTTTCTCCACATGTAGAATCATCTTTGGGCCTGTAAACAAGCATCTTCCCAGCTTTTTGTTCTGTGATCAACCTGAAACTAGCATATTCCAGTTCATGATTAACTTTCCCAGGCTCTAGAATTATAGGCAAATTTTACTTTGATGAGATAAATGACTCAAGAAGTGTCATCTCTTTCCCATAAGAATGAAGGTAAATCCACAAGTTAAAATTTTCCACTACTCCCACCAGACTTTTCTCCTTTCTGCTACAGTTTCCATCTTAAATCAGCCTGCACTCAAGCCTTCTCATGAAGACATTAGCAGAAATAGTTGGCCTCATGCTCTGATCATCAGAAGCTCCAGGTTATACTCAGTTAAGCGTCAGAATTAATTCCACATTTGAGAAACGCTCTCAAAGAATATCCGTATATTCCAGGGAGTCTTGAATGTCTCAGCTGAACAGCCAATTAAAAACGTTTTGCTAATCACCACTGAATCTCATCAAAACTGTCTACAAAGATGAGTCTAGAGGCTGCAAGGTCAGCTCATGTCAGACAGGAATTTTCATGTCGTGTGCATATTCCTTTTGACAGCAAAACTGTGACAGTCGGTAACATTGAGCAGTATTTTACTGTGTGTATTTTACTGTGTAAAATACTGTGTATTTTACTAGCATGATGCACAGTAGCTACCACTTCCAGCAAAAAAAACTTCCTCTCTTCATTTCTGAAAAAGATTTAAGTTTCATTGCAAAATCTGCTAGAAAATACAGTCTTGTAAGTAGCTCTTCATCTGAATTAAAACACAAAACCCAAAACTAAAATGAAACTTAATTTCAAACACATTAATTCCTGCAAGTCTATATTTTACTTCCCTTACGACCCTCATTTCCTTTTGGAAAATGGATGTATCTTCTATTGTTCTTTTTTCCCACTTTTAACAGCAGGAGTGATTTTTTGAGAGGTATAGGAAAGGCTTTGTGCCAAACAGGGCTGTTCTTTCAGTGGCTTTTAGGAGTGGTTTCAAGTTCGATCTAGACAACACAAATGGATTTCAAGGATATCGGATATCTTTGTATCTAACTGTATGCAATATACCCAGCCTCATATTGCCTGTTTTCTTTCTTTTCACCATCAGCCATTCTGAAGACCGTCTGCAGACAGAAGTTACGTATAAAATGTGTCAGAATCTAGCCAAAATATAATAACCCCATGCTTTTTCCCTTTAATCCAATTTATGATTTATTTTATCTCCCATTTAATATGATTCAATTATTTTTATGATGAATAATGCAATGTCTACCCTTTAATTATACCATTACCTAATTAGCTTATTGGCTAGACAAAGATGCTACATTTTAATTAATTAAGAAGAGACCACATATCTGTCTGAAATGAAGGCCAAAGGGTGTTCTGCTCACAGCAGCTAAGCAGACATTTGTTGACCTTACAGGTACTACTGCATAATGTACAAGCTGCAAAACATACACCATTTCAACACGCTAATGCAATCTCAAACTTAATGCAAATTGAATGGAATGGATTTGCTCCAAATAAAACCAAAGATGCTTTGTTTCACACGCACTCCCAGGCTCATGATATGCTGCAAGTTTTGAAATATGTCTGGGCAATAAATACAGCTCACTTGAAGGACAGCACTCAGAAATGAATAACATGTGGAGAGAGAAAGTAAAAATAAAAATAAAAAAAAAATAAAAAGACAGGAAAGCTGCTTACTTTTTCTCTCTGTCTGCAAGCCCATAGAAACAAAGGTGGTACCTCAGTAATGGATTGCCTTTCTGTCATGGCAACCTGTACTACACATATAATTTGGCAGTATTTTATCCCCAAATAGCTAAGCTGTGGAAGTTCGTGTTTCCTGTTAGAAAAGATTAGGAAAAAAAATCAAACTCAAATAATTTACTAAAAAAATACATCAACTAAAACTTTAAAAAAGTAACATAAAGTACTGCTGAAAATTCAGTGTCACAAGGCAGAAATAACGTTCAGAATGACATGGGGGTTATAAAAGTAAACTTGGCTTGGCTGAATACTATAGATTATTTACCAGCAATATGAGTAAACTGTGTCCATTTCAATTTGATCATTGGTGATTACAGCCAAAACAGAAACCATCACTCCTTAGCTAATGCCTTATATTAACTATCAAGAGGAAATAAATAGCAGGTACTTTGACCTCCACCACTGCACAGCCTTGTCCTTGCTTGCCCCGCTAAACACTGACTTTGCCATTTGGACTAATATTTAATCCTGGAAATTAGTTTTTTCATTTCTCTATATGCAGTTAACTGAATATATTTGGGAAAAATTCACTGAACTGATGTCCTCCTGTTGCACAGGTATTCTTTTTCCTGACAATTCAATTAGCAAAATGCAAAGGCAGCATACATTATAGATCAGCTTTTGTTATTAGTAGGTAGTGACAGGTTATCCTGCCCTATTTGGTAAAAATTCATTTCATGCAAGTGTTGTGCACGGCATACAGACATCTACAATCAGTCTTAATGTATTTGATGTAAGTGGGTACAACCTGGTAACATATGGTTTAAGGCCTTTTTACATAACCTTCTTGCTGATGCTTTTTGAAAATAGCTCAAGGGGGACAATCTGGCTAAGCTAGGAAGTAAGTGCTGCAGTTTGATACAAATCCTCATGTTTACCCCGCGAGCACTAAGCAGTTTGATTTCCTGTCTATCCAGTGTTGATTAGTGTTGCAAACTGAAAACAATGATAACTCAACATTGCAGGAAAAAAAGCTTCCAACCAAAAAAAGTTATTTATCCAAATCTACTCATCATGCATGCTGATGTCTCTTTTTACCCCCTCCTTTTTTCATTTGCACTGTGATGTGACTTTATCAGCAGCAGTGCTGGGGGTAGATGGCCTTTAAATGTATAAGAGAGGATACCACTGTGCAGTGTGTTACCTAGCTAGCAACAAATTACAGGGGATAAGAGGGATATCTGCATGTAATCCTTCTACCTGTAGCACATACAGCGCCTGATTGTGTGTTTGTATGTTTTTGAGCCAGATTACTTTTACAGATTCACTTATGTAATGTGTAAAATAATAATTATATTCTAAGAAATGTGAAGACTTCCCTATACCCTTTCTAACATTGCCCCCTCTTTTGGGCTACTGTTTTAATACATCAATGTTTGTTTTTTTTTATAGACTAGCAAATTATATGCTGTAATTTGGAAAACACTGTAAGTGCTTTTGCCCCTCCAGACTTTAAACTGTCTCCTTGCTAGGAGTTTGAAAGCTGCCTAGCGTTTAGATTTGCTATCCAACTGAAATCAGTGTCACTCAGCTAGGTGTTCGAATATAGGTCTTTTCTGTGTACTGACCCACGCCCATGTGCAGAAGAGAAAACAAAAAGAAGTGCAGCAGGACCACATGGCACCAACCTGGCCAAGGACCTTTATCTCATTTTGGGCATTACTTCCCTTTTCTCTCTGATTTCAGACTAGTCTAACATTCTTGGTACTGCCTTTTAGCTTTAAGCTTTCAGCTTTAGTTCTCAGCACCTCCCTTTGAAACACCATGTCCTTTAAAAGAAAGGTGACCATTCACCTTCTGCTCTGTTTCTTTACAACACAAAGAAACCTTGAAACTTTAGATGCCAGAACAAGAAGAATGCTTTAATCTGAGCAGCATCTTCCACCAAGGTCTGAATGCTTATAAATCAGCAGCCCAGGCATTAACCATTAACACCTTTCAGTGTAAAACATCATTTCTATTTAACTTTCATACTATCAATACCAGCAAAAATGCCCTTGAAAACATCTTTTGAGCCACAACAAAGACTGTGTTTTATTTCACAACACAGTTTACTGAAGGCAGTCTGTGTTTCCTGGTTTTCAGCTTTCAGGTTACTGCAGTGAAGAAAATGAGTCTATGTCTCCTTTTACAAATCCAGAATTGAAAAGCATTACAGATTTCTGATACAGTTTACAAGCAGTGGTAATCAGAGCCACACATGAAGTCACCACAGATGACTGTGCAGGCCCAGTACGGAGGTAATTTGGCATACAGATGATTTGCAGGATTATTGTATTTTTCCATGTATTTGGTACAAGACTATTTCCCTTAAGTTGTGTGTGCAAGATGAGGGCGAAAATTAAAGGATTTTTAAGGATTTAAGTGTGATTTTTATTGTGTTAGCATTTATAATAGAATTCATTACCAAAACGATGCTCTGATTTGAATTTTCTTATAATGGAGGGATTTCCTCCTAGTCACAAATCCACACAGCACCCGTATCCGCTTACAGCTGTAATATTAATATTTATGAAAATTGTGTCATTCTTAAAATGTGGTTCTTGTCAGTTAAATTAAAATTTTTGAATTAATTTGATAACGGGAAATCCAAACTCCCTTACGCTGAACAAGCTCTCCACCATGGTCAAAGTAAATTTTCCTCACTGAGTCCAGACTTGGTGGAAAGTTTATAGTATTAACTTCAACTAAGTTACTTCACAGGAAATTCAAATGTCTAAAATTCTTGAGCAAATTATTAATTACAAAGTAAGAGGCTTTGTACCTATACAGTTGTTGTTTTTTTTTTTAAAGAAAGCAATAATTAGGTCTACCTGACTAACCATTCCCCAGGTTCTTTAGTGCTACAATAAGAGTATGCCTCAAAGAGAGTTGAAAAAATGTCTGCAGATAAACAGAAAAAGGTGTTTTCACATGAAATTTGCCGTAGACAGAAAAGTAGTCATTATTAATTGCTTTGTTCTGGTACAAAGACTTGTACCAATTGCATTTGGAAAGCTTTTTATTGAGCAAATTCCAAGCGGGCTATAAACTGATTCCAGTCATTGTACATAGACCAAAACTATTCTTCCATAATCAAAGGTAGTGCTGCCATGAGTCATAGCCTACCCTCTGACAGTTTCACTGGAAGGTAGTTTAGAAGAATGATGAGATTTTGACTTGCAACCACACTTTAAAAACCTCTTAAACTATTCAGCCCCTCTTGGGGTTCATCTTTCCTGCAATAAAAGTGTGTTTCTAGCATTGAGATAATTATCTTGATATAGAAGCCAATTGGAAACAAAACATAGGTACCTTTTACTTTTAGTAGACTTTGAGAAGCTATATCGATGTAAGAAACTACAGTTCCTTCCTTCAGCTAGGATTTTTATAGTTCACTATTTTGATGTGACAAAGCATGTAAAAAGTTTGATGCGAAGGTAAGTTTTTACTTTTCTCCTGTAGAGACAGGGCTTTAGCTGTTGCTGTTGCTGTTGATGTTACTAGGCCATGATGAATATCCTGGATGATCTATTCTGATGAATATCGAATGGATAATCTACCTAGCCACTAACTGTGAAAATAATTGAAATCTGTGAGCAAGTTCATATTTTTCTAAAATCTTTCTAATGCCTGTAACCTCACTAACTCAGTAACTGAAAAAATCTCTAATGCTGTGTTGCCATGTTAATTAGAAGCAACACCATAATATCTTTTCCCATGTCTTTCCCTTCTCTTTTCAAAAGAAAATATGTAATGATATGAAAGAATTGGGGGGGGGGGGAGGGAGACTGTTCAGGAAAAAAATAACATATACACTATGCCACACTACATTATGGCTAATATAGTACAGAAGAGTTGCAACTCAACATTCAGATGTCATTAAGTATCAAAGATAATATATAAATTATCTGGGACCAAATCCATTTTGTGTGTTTAATGATGCTACAATCAGAGGACACACTGTTTGAAACAATTCAGTTCATTTTCTTAGTCTTATCCTACAGTATTCATCACCTGTATAGTTAGTGTAAACTAATTCAGTTGTCCTGGAAGTAGTCTTATTTATATGGAAAGTACAACAGATACAAAGAGCACAATAATACTATTTGATAGAGGAAATCTCAGCTATAGTTGTCACCTTCATTAGCTATGCAATTTCACCAGCCTGCATGCCGCACTCATAAAAATCTGCACCAGCAGAGATAATGCACAGTGTTAAGATGGTATCAATGCAAGGAAAATGCTGCCCATGCTATTTATCTTTCATTGGCTCAAACAAATGAAAGTCAGATGGCGTCATATCTAGACTATGTGATGGGTGTGGTAGGACAGTCCAGTCAAGAATGGTAATGTGCTCCATGGTCTTCAAACTGCTTTCATGCCTGGGGTTATTGTGTTGCAAGAGAAAGGGTGTCTGGAAGTTTGAGCTTTCAATTTAGTCAGCATCACAATGTAGTGATCAGAGCTAATGGTTTGCTTCAGGTTCCAGCAAATCCAGAAGGATTACATCTTTCCTATCTCAAAAGGCAGTGTACGTCACTTTACCCACTGAGGGCTGTGTCTTGAATGTGTTCTATGATGGAGAATTCAAGTCACCTCTCCATAGACTGCCATTGTGATTCCAGCTCCTAGTGGTAGCAACACATTTTGTCACCAGTAATGATGTGATCCATGAAACTGTTACTTTCAGCCTCATGTTTGTTCAATAGGTCATGGCAAATTTGCATACAGTGTTCTTTCTGCGCATTCATGGGACCCACCTGGCACAATGTGATATTCCAACGCTGCAGCCATTATTTCCAGCTCATTGAAGCTGATATTCAGCTCTGTACACAGTTCCCTTGTCATAATTTGTCAATTTCTGCAGATAAGCTATTCAAAATACTCATCATTTCATGATGTGACAGCTGTGCATTGCCGTGAGGAATGTGGCTTCTCTCTCATGTCACTGTCACCAGTTTTGAAATGCACTGCCCACTGCCTCACTGTGCTCACATCCACTCGTTGGTCTCTGTAAACATTCAGCAACTGTCGTTGAATGTCAGTGTGTCCACTTTTTTCTACATTAAGAAATTCATTTCTACACCTTTGCTTCACATGTACTATTTTGTTAGACCGTCCCTCCGCTACCATCTGTTGCACAGCAACATAATGTAATGGAATATTGGGGAGAAGGTTCAATCTCTCCTGCCATACCTCTCACATCCACCTCTGATGTCGTGGGCCAACATAATAAAGTAGGAGGCACTACTTCTGGAGCAGTACTTGTAATATCAGAATAGATTGCCAAAATTTAAGCTAAAAAACATGGGTCCCCTCAGAACTATCTAATGAAGAGATAACAAGTAATCATTCTGGAGAAAAGGGACAAGTATAAGTCGTAACAATTTTAAAAGATTATTTTCATTAATTATATTAGGACAAAAAATGTGCTAATGAAATTCACTGCCAGTACTGCTTGGGAGATAATGTCAATACAGAGAAAAATTGGAATACAGCAAAAGAAGAACTAAAAGACCTATGGGACCCAAGTATGAGATAAAAGGACAGTACAAAGTCATGCATGTAGAAACAAAAAAGGATTTCTGCTATATACTTCCTGCTATATACTAGAAATGCCTTGTCTATAGATAATTGAGTGAAAATGAGACACAAAAATGATACAGCCGTAATAAAAGTAAAAGCTATCAAGACTGCTTTTGGACAAGTATTTCCAGTAGGAGCACGGAAACTTTACGCAGTAAATACACCAGGAGTCTCATTTATGAAATATAGTTTTGGATACTAAAGTTGAAAAAAGGCAAGCTCAATCTGAAGCTAATCAGGAAAGACTAGGAGAAGGAAGAGATGGCTGGAGAGCAGAGCTTATGATTCTGACTTGATCTGCTTGGATAAAACAAAAACAGACAAGAATTTTTCTAGCCAGTAGAAGAGTAAAACTCTGGAATAGTCTACTTTACTGATAGTAGCAGAAATATTTTCCTGTCAGATAAAATTGGAAAATGTTTTGAATGGGTTTCCAGACCATGCCTATCCATAGTGGGAAATTCAGCTGAATCTGTGTGTCTGTTAGCATAAACCAGTGCGGGTTAAGATTTATCTACACTGCAGTGCCACACAGCTGTAAGGATAAGGACAAATTCATCCTCGCCTAAGAGGCAGCTGTTTCCAGCAACCTTCAGGTGCCCCTGTGTTGAAGCTCTCACCCCCATTGAGAAGGCAGCAGAGCCTGCATGGGCACCCCCCAGTCTATCTCAGGCAAAATCAGCCAGGCCACTTCTTGTATATTGTTGTACTGACATGCACTGCCTGATTTTACCTGAAGCAATCCAGGGGACTCCCATGAAATACACTTTGCCTGCTGATCCCAGTGACTAGCAGCAAGATGCAGTAATTTCCTCCACTAACACAGGTGGATCTGAAACAGGGTATTTTTTCCTACCTTGTTATACAGTTCTGAAGCACTGTACAACTGCTTATTTTGGACCCAATTGTATTGGTTTAAGCACATCTATGCTAATACAGTTCATTCCCACAAGGCTTATTCTACTAGGATTTGTGGTGATATAAATACTTCAATAAAATAAAGTACTCTTAATCTAAATAGTTATACTGGTATGAAATGTATCTGTAGATAAGGCCTGGAAGAATCAAGCTTTTCAAGAATCAAGGTTTTTTTGCACTGATGAGACCAAAGTGATGGTAATCACATAACACTAAAGTCCTGACACAATTAGCAAACATGCTGAAATGAAAAAGAATTCACTTTAGTGCCCCTGAAAGCTTTACTGTAGTTAGCAAGTGTTCATTTTCATAATAATATAATTGCAGGAATGGGAAATTGCAGGTAATTGCTGTTGTTGTGACCTTGATCCTTTGCTAATGAAATTAACGTAATTGATACCATTTTGATTCCTACCCATTTATGGGCAGCTTCAAAGTTTTTGAGGAGAGCAGTGAGGGCAAAAGGATTTTTTTTATTTTTATTTTTATTTTTTTTCACATCTCAGCTCTCACAGGGAAAATATTTCTTATTTCACTGAAGTTCTGTTTGACGGTTGGGATTTTTCTGCTTCATTTTGCAGTAATGGCTTTTAAATCTTTACAGAGTGCTCTGACTGAACACTGTTGACAATCTTGACAATCAGTGTTAATGAAAATGAAAAACATATCATTTTATTAAATGATTGATAGACATCTTCTTAATTCCTGAGCAGCCCTAGAGGAGAGGATTAAGGAGTACCTCAGATATTAATTTCTTATACAAGACAAAAATGCCTAAAAAGCATATTTGTCCATCTGTCTGGTATAGGTTTGCCTTTTAACACAGAGAGTGGAATGTTTTTACAACAGCATAACAGCCTTATCTACAGATGCATGCAATTCAGTAACATGGAGGTCTCCAAATGCAGCCAGCAGTAAATGCATGTGGAAGAGCTTAAAGTTGGGACCAAGACTTATCAATACTGCGCTCTGTCAAACTTTAAAAATTCCGTCTTGTGACTGCTTCATCTACCTGTTTTTACTGTTAGCCATTCTTACAGATTTTGTCTTTCACAAAACTATTCATTCAGTTTTTGAACCTACATAAAAATTCAGCATCCACAACAACTTACAAAAATATTTGTTCACCTCTCAAATATATTTTATTTTACTCTCTGTCTTGAAAGTACCACTCCATATTCCCTAACTGCTGCATCAAAGGAGACAGGCTATTTTGAGGACCCTCTGGGACTCCTTGAGATCCCTCCAACTGATGTTTTCTTCATATTATGTACAATAAATCAGAACCAAAAGCCGAGAACGTTGACCTCCATGTCATAGTGACAACATACTCATGCCTGGAATAAAATATTAATTATTTGGCTTTAATTTTTTTTCTTTCCTTTAGCTCTAATTTTAGATTTCTTATTTTTTTATGCTTTGCCTCTTCAGGTTAAGATCTTTTTCATCTTCATGACAGTCTCATCCATTTCTCTGTCACAGTGTCAACAAGTAACACTGAGGCTCCAATCTCCTGGAACGTTGATTCTTATAGACAGATCCCTTGACCTTAGCTCACCAGATTACATGATTATAACACCTCAGGTGAAAGAAAATTGAGATCAATTCCATACTGCGTATATACTCATTCATTTGTTGTCACTGTGGATTCCTTCTCTTTAAAGACATTTTTTTGCCTTTTGCTGCAGCAAAATAGCTCTTTTTTTTTTGCTTTATTTCTCTTTGGTGAGCCTTTCTTACAATCTAAATCTGCTCAGGGATAGTCAAAACTCATATAACCATGGAGATAGGTTAATTAAGGAACAAATGACAAAAGCATATTGGATGTACAAATAAACTTTAGTTGGCTACTGGCCCAAAACTTGTCATCTGAAATGTCAATGAAGTCAGTGAGAGTCCTACACAGAACAGAGATCCGGCCTCCATTCTACACATTTTCCAGAGGACTGATGTCAAGAAGGGTGCAGGAAACAGACTAACCAACCAGCCAAGTTATCCCAGCATGAAATAATCACTGAATAGTAAAAAGCTAGTAACTGTTCTTTGGTAGACAAGAAAGTCTTGCTCACTATATCCAGTCAATTTCTATGTAGCTGAAGCATCTCTGGGCTACTGTAAGTTCACAGGGGAGCTTATAAAACTCAATTAAACTGCCTGGTAAATGCAGTTTGTAGCCAGTTACTTGTCCCTCTGCAAAGAGATGCACCCATTTGAATATCTCAGGGACAAAAATTATCATTATTTTTCTCTTTATGTGCTCATACTGTATCCTTTTCCTTATAAACTGAGGAATATATAGGAGTATATTAGTGAGCATATATTATTTTCCTATGTGTATATTTAAGTAACTGCATATGTTTGCTCATCTGTATGCATATGTTCGCAGTCTGAATTTGCAATCTTAGCCAGGCCTCCTTCTCTGCAATAACTTACTCACTGCATATGGAAAGGGTGCAGACAGAATGCACACATAATAATATTAATGCTAATTATCTTTCACTCCTAAGTTTCAATTGAAAATTGTTCCATAAACAGATGGGAAGCTCTGAAAATATCTTGAATACACACTCCAGCCCAAGGGAAGCATTTAAGAAAAAAGAATAAGAAAGAAAAAAACCACAACACAGAATAGTAAAGCATTTGTAGACTTCCATCAAGTAAATAGTTAAAAATAACTTTTCAAAGTGAAAGGTTATCAATATGACTATATATTACTGACTATATCGCAGCCACATCCTTCTCCTGGTCTTGCTTTCTACATTGCATCTGCTGAAAGTCCCTTTTAAGATCATCCTCAGTCAAATATCACACACTCTCTGCCTTTTTCTCTTCTATTAAGTTCCAACTTCTCAACTTTCTCAGCTCCCTTTTCTCCCCGTATTCCTGTTATTCTTTCTCCTTCCTTCACTCCTTTCATTTCTATCAAAGCTAATAGCTTTTTATCTTTCCCCACTCTTACTTCCAAGCCTTCTTCTGATCACCTCATATGGTATTGGATTTCACATTCTCCAAGCAATTTTTAGCAATTTTTTGCTCCAAGCAATTTATTGTCAAGCAGTATCCTTCTGCACTTTCAGTGACCAATATCAAACACAATCCTGTCAGCTCCACAGAGTGTTATTCTTCTCAGACAGCAGAACAGGCACAAGAGTGGACCTAGGTCTCCTTTTTGCATATTTATTTTTTTTTAAGGACATGCTGCAGAGCTGCAGTTGAATAGCACATTATAAGGGTCTAACTTCCTAAAGCCCTCCCTCAGTCTCTGGCTCAGACTGAGTTCCCTTTGAAAAAATTATGCTTCTGTTGACACACATGGAAGATTTCCAAGAATCATTCTGAACTCAATCAGTTATAAACGGCAGCAGACTTTGGTTCCAATGAGTGCAAGCAAGTTTTAATTCATCTTGGATTTGTCACCGTAAAATCATATTGTTAACAGAGGGATAAGATATGTCCTGAGTCTTGAGATGAGTGATCAGCACAGAAAAATTTTCAGTGTAACAGACCTTGGAGATACAGCTGGATTTCTCACACATGCATGACAGCAGCTAGTGCTCTTAAATCATGACGGTTTATGGTACCCTCCTGAGCAAGCAGGTAAATCTACTGATCAGAATTGATTTGCTGCTGCCTTGTCACAGAAGAAAAATCTCAAATTATTTTGCTGCCGAAAATAGCCAAAAGAATAACTGCACTGATTTTCAATTAATTCTAAGCTAACTGGAAAACAGCAAGAATATTATGTTTTCAACATACTTCAATCCATGATGCACTTCTTGTCTAGAGTTTCGATGTGCCTCAGATAAGGTTATATTAAAGGGTAATGCAAAGTTTAATAGTTGTTATTACATGAAAAGAAGTGTGTGTGGGGGCTCTGATTCCTTACTCCATACTGGCTGTGGGCAATTTATTTTTTGTCCTTTTGTTGCAAAAAAAACCCGAGCATTTTTATACTCATTAGGTACAGACATTAATGAAAATAAACTTCTCAACTAGCCTTACATTTCAATTATGGGTTTTTTTCCATTGCTTTTTTTATTCCTGGTACAAAAGTTTCCTGCATCTGCCAGGTAGCATGTTCTCAGTTGATGGGAGAAAAACATTTGAGGTACTCCCTGATGGCTCTATGAGCCCTGCATGTGCTGTTTGCCCAAGGCAGTATTCTTTATGTCAGCAAAAAAATGCCAAGCAATGGCTTTCAAGAGATGTGGAGCAAGAAGGAGGATGCAGTGTGAGCATTGCTATGTGTTTAAATATACAAAGAGAATTGGGAAGAAGCTCTTATGATCTTTACACTCTGAATTAGACAAATATGCAAAAATAGATAGACGCCTTCAGTTTATTCTCCAGTTCTTATTCCGATATTAGAAACCTGTGCCTGGAGGACTCTAGGCCCTCTATGCAGTACCAACTTCCTGTTTAACACTGGGCAAACTGCACAGATTTTTTGAGTGTTTACCCACATTAGCATTTTAAAATATCTCCACTGATTATATTTTTTTCTATTTGTATAGCAGCACTTAATCAATACTGTTATACCACAGGATCCAAAACACTGTCACCTTCAAAATCCTTGCATAACTAGAGGCAAGGGACCAAACATTCAGCTTTGCTTCTTTTCATATGCAGCTTAAATATGCATCTCCACAGTTAATTGCAGTGCTATCCAGAAGAGCCTGACCTGCCAGGCTAAATGCTGTACAAAAATGTGACAAAAAACCAAGTGCTCCCCGGAGAACGTGCAATGTAAGGTGAAATACAAGATATAAGCAAAAACAAAAAGAGGTGACAGGAAATAAATCTCCAGGTAAAAGTGTAATCACTACCTGTGTTGTAAGTGGTTTATCATACCAGCTTCATGATTAAATTTAGAACAGAAACAGCTGCCAGCTAACCACATTCACTGCAGTTGTGTATGAGCTGCTGCTACATATTCTTTGCAGTGTTTTGTCTGTTCCTTATCCTCCTGCATTTTACATTTTCCAAAATAAGAGTTCTATGAACAGTGCGATGATACACAACATTATCATTCAGGTTCATTATGCAACCAAATATTTGCATAAATTAGCAAATGATACAGACACATATTTTGCTGCAATTTTGATTTTAAATCTAACCGAGAGGCTTTTACTGATGAAATACTGTTTTCTCTTTCTTTGCTGCTTTGCTCATAACATTTAGAAATGTGGCAGGCTTAAATTCCTGATGTTCTAAGAATGTTCACCTTGACGGTAGGACAAGGTCTTACGTTCTTATGTATTCAGAGCCATGACACTAATCCGTATTCATGGAGAGAATAAAGCCCAAAAACATTACAAAAATTTTAAAAAAAAAAAAAAGAGAGAGAGAGAGAGAGAGAAGGGGAGGGAGATATTTAATTTGAATTCATTCAGTAATTCTTCATCTATATGCTTGGCTTCTACTTACAACAATGCAAGGATATGCAGAAACATTCCTTAAGAATTTTACATGCCATTTATACTAATCAGAATTAAAGTTCACCTGAATACTAACAGTATTTTTCTTCAGGAAGAGAAATAGCTAATAAAAACCTATTACAAGCGCATGAAAGTAAACAAACCCATTTTTTAAGTAACAGAATAGTCTTAGAAAATCCAAAAAGTGAAACTGACTGTCATAAAACTGAGGATTTGCCTGCCACGAAACCTAACTTTCAGTTTGATTATGCTATTTAAATGACATCTATCTGCATTTTAATCCTTGCTTGAAAGTCTGCTGGCAGAATTAATAATTATGATCAAAACCCATGAAAGTCCATGCTAATGATAAGATAAAGAACTTACTCCCACCACCTACAGTGAGAAGCTAATCTTCCTCAGTGTCCTAATCTACTGACATACAGGGTTTGATCTGAAATAAGCTCTTAATAATGAACAATCTGGCTATGAATATGATTCTGCTGAGCAGAAAATTGAAGATTAAAGAAGGAGCTCTGTAGAAAAATTTCTCTCGTTCAAGGCTCCTTCTTTAGTGTATTCTCTCCCACTTTCCCCACATGGAGAAAAAAAAGCAAAACACTTTTTTGACAGTTGCTGCCACCTTAAGGACATACGCTGCCAGAGCTGGTGCAAGGAGGTGTCCAAAGTGTCTGACTTGCCAACGCTTATGAAGGCACCAGTTTGTATTTTTCTGAGATTAGGAAACAAAATCTGCAAGCTGACATTTTCTTCAGTGCACGGGCTCTTTAATGGAGAGATGTCTGAGAGCCAAGTGTATTCTTTTGACACACAGTCAAGGAGCTTGGATTTGGCACTTAAGGGAGCCAGCTTCCTGCCTGTTCAGTTTAACAAAATTAATCTTCGTGTGCATGTACTTTACAAAGCACAGGGAGGCAAAACAAATTACAATTAATATTTATTTACTTCTGTTTGAAATCTGCAAGCAGAGCAGAGGCACTACTGCAGCTTAGCAGACACCTCAACGCTACAACCAACTCCCTCAGCCAGATAAGGCAGACTTGAATAAACCACAGAGGAGCAATGAATTTCAAAAGTTCTGAGTTTCAGAAGCATCAGGCAACTCCATGTTTGGATGCCACAGGTATTCCATGCCTGGAATACCCTTAAGGGAAGGTAGAAACACACAGCATGGAAAATCAGGGCTATTTTATTCTATCTTAAATTGAGCATCCAGACATTTCTGACAGGCGATCTTACTGATATCATCTGACCTGTGACTGAGTCCCTTCACTGGCATAGCAGATATCTAAGGACAGTTAATGCAATCCACATAAAGGAATGTCGGTCATGTACTGACTTTTGGGGTGTTTTGTTTTTTTTTTTTTATTAAGCAAGTATTTCCAGAAAATCAAAGATGTAAACATGCCCCCAACCATCCGGAACGCCAAACAGTTCAACAAGGCTTTGAAGTATAAATACATAAATGAAAACACATTTAGTTTAGCGATATACAAACTACAAAATTTCTGTACTTGTATCGATTTTGATGCACAAGAGAAGAAAAATAACAAACGTAGCATTTTAAAAATGAGTGTTTCGTGAGATTGCCTCAATCAAAAGCAACCATGCTTTTCCAATTGAGTACGGATATTTGCTGTAGATTCATTCAATCACACAACCCTTCTCAGGAGGAAGGAGGGTTTATTTTGTCTAAATTCCTGGTTGAGCTCTCTGAGAATAATTGGTGCTTCCACCAAAGCAAGAAAGCTTAAAATGTGGGCAAGAACACATAATGAGTGGTGAAGAAGATGGTGATTTTTGTCCGCAGGTTGTGGCTGGCAGCTTGGTGAAGGCTCCAGGTGTCCCAGGAAGAGTAATGCCCAGGCCAGGCCTTCCTCCAGCAACCACTTCTGCACAAATTGGAAGTGAAAGTGCCACCTCGTCACTTTGCCACAGAGCCAGGCAAGGCCACCAGAGTGCAGGCAGTGCAGGAGGGCAGGGCAGAGCAGGAAGAAAAGCTCACCCTGATCAGGTGAGGCTGCACAGGGCCTGGTGGCTGTGGGGCAGGCAGAGACCACCTCCTGCAGTTAGGGCTCACCACACAGTGGACCCCACAGCAAAGCAGGGTCCAGGGTGGGCCTGCTGGCAAGCAAGGCTTCTCTTCATAATTTTCTCTGGTTCCCAGACCCAGGTTTAGTTACGCCACCTTTTGGCCATTTGTTTCTGATTTCTTCCTCATCTTGTTCTGCAGCTAAATTCACAGATTTCCAGAGTCCAGCAAGAAGCCCTCTGGTTTGACATGAGGGTGTTCTTCTATCATGCTGTAGCACACTTCCAGTGACATTTCTCAGTACAAGTTACCTCACGAACCTTTGGTTACATCTCATGGTTACTGCTGGAAGGCACCACAGCCTTTTCCAGCAGCAGCTACAGGCACCAGCACAGCCCTGGTGTGCCACCTGCTCTCTGAAGAGCTGCTCTCAGCTGATCTCATCAGACAGGCTGCAGGGACTTTCTGACAGGGCTGGTAGGACTCAGGTGTTCCCAGACATTGCTGATAAGCACTCCAAATTTATTCTACAGCAAAAAGGAATTGCAATCACTACATTAGACACAGCAAGCTCTGAATAGATTTTGCTTTGGTCCAGAATTTGTATTGGAGGAGAAACATGAGAGGAGAGGGGAACTTCAGGCTAAGGACAGCAGAAAGTGATGGAGGCTATTTGTAAACCGAGGCCACTAATTGCCTTAATGACCCTGTGCAGCCCCAGCTGGGCCCTGCACCTGCAGGCCATTTAAGCTCAGCTCAGACCTTCTCTCTTTTCTTTAGTGCAGCAGCAGCAGCAAAGGTGGCACCATGCAGAAGGGAGCAAAGTACAAACAGGTAAGAGGTAGCAGTCTACAAGACCTTGCTTTAGTTTGAGTTTGGTGATACCACATAAGGAAGAAGGGAAGGGGACTGTTGTGGGTTCTTTAGGGGTCTGAATGTGTGGAGACCTCGAGGGGGCTGTGAGATGGGTGTTATTACTTGCCTCTACTGCTGTTATGGTTAGCTGGGTATGTGAGTGTTCTTATGCTTCAGATTAATATCAGATATTTTGTCAGCAGTTTGTAGTTGTAACCCTAATTTAGTTTGTTTGAAGTACTTTCGTAGAGATTTTAGAAGTATTTTACACTCAGCTTGTCTCAGTTTTGAGAGTGTTCTTAAAATATCTATACTGGACACTGGAGTGCGGTGTTTTTTTCTTAAATGGTCATCTTTAAAGACCTTCAGTTTAATTAAAATCCTAAGGTGTTTTACTCTTGTAAAACTTTAGTAGGTTTGCTTTCCCAGAAGAACAATTGTTTAAAGCACAATTTGCTCAGCTGGGTAAATTTGCATAGAACTATTACCTACTGGTGTGGCCTGCCCTTCTCCTCCTGTTTAGCTTCTGTCCCGCTATGACTTTTAAGAGATGTTTATTCAATGTTTGCTGTAATTTTTCAGTCTTTTGTGTGGTTAAATATGACTGCAGAAGTTTTTATCAAATACTGTATCTTGACTGTAGAAGGAGTCATTTCAAGCAGAGCATATATAGAATGTTGTTTTTTTCAGCTCCTCAGTGTTTTGTAGCTTCAGAAAATGTTAGATACATTTTAACCCATGGGAATTATTCCTACAGACTGTAGAGAAGTGTTTTTAAACATAGTGAAAAGTTCTACCATTCATTCTTGACAATGAGGCTAGGGTACTTGAATGTAGACTTAGTGTGGGAATATAAATAGTAGCTAGGATGTATTTTTCCATCACCTTGAACATGCGATTTAATCTGCGGTGCTCTCCAGCTATTCTGCTGTCCCTGAAAATATCCTTTCCCTAAGAACTGGGTAAAGAAGGCAGGAACAGTTATCTGAGATGTATAGTGCTGAAGTATAGCTTAATTAAATGTGGCACTACATTTCAAAGTAGTGTCTCCTTGGTAGCTCCATCTGTTGATGGAGTGGTAGATAAGGGCAAGTGATTTCCTACCTGAAAAGGCCAGGGGGCTCTTTAGGGGTCTAGGCTAGATCTGAGGTAGGGCAGCAGCCCCTGCTGCCTGCACTGAGAGGCAATAGGGAGAGTTGAGAGCAGGCTGCCTTCTGCTGTGTGCTGGTGTTCTGGGCACAGGAGGAGTGACTGCAGGAATTCATACATTACAAACCAGTTTCAGCTGTCTTAGCTTTGTTCAAATTGATTTCCAGCTTTTCTTTCCAATGGTAAGTGGTACTACATTAGGAAGCCTTGAAACCTTGAAGTAATGTTCTGCCTGGTACAAACAAACCCCCTAGGAATACATCCATAATGACTGTTTGGGACTTGTCCTTCTCTGAGGGATTACTTGTTTTCTTGTTTGCTGCAACTTGAAAAAGTAGCCAGGCTTGAAGCCTAGCCCAGAGCTTTCAGATAAGCTTTTTTAATAGTTCTCTAATTTACTGAATGCATCTTACTAAATCATCCCCTAGCTGTTTACAAATGGAATTAATTAAAGCTTGTAATAATCAATGGAATATATAAGTATAGTATAAAACAATGAAAAAAATTAGAGAAGAAAAATAATTGTTTCAGGTGACAGAACAAGAGCTGGGTATAGATCTCAGCAATGCTAGTCCTCCTCCTTTCCCATCACATTAAAACTTATCTGAGACTGTATTTCAAGTTATGCAAGTCATCGGCTAATGTGTTGTGATAATGTTCACTCACTAAAAACCTTCAGTTCTTCCAAGGAGCTGCTTGGAGAAGGAAAACCAGCTTTATTTTCAAATCAAAAACAGAGAATTTGGAGGTTGAATTTTAAACAAGGAAATAAGTAAGGAGGATAGTGCAAACAGGCAAGCAGTGTCAAACAGCAAGCGAATGAAAAAGCATAAGGGGAATGCCTGCCCATCAAGGAGCTCTATAGGGCATGGGAAGATCAGCATCAGTCACTCAGTACTTGCCTGGTATAATACAAGGGATGGCCATTAAGTCAGCAGGTGAACAGGGGAACTGAAAGGTTGAGACAAGTGCAAGTCCTTTGATGCTCACTGACCCTGCTGGGATCATGCAGATTGTCTTAAACTATTCCATGAGTAGGACACCCCACTCAGCATGGCACTTGCTTCTGGCTCTTTACTTGAGAAATCTGGAGTGGGGAGAATGATACTTGTCTATAACTCAAAATTAAGAAAAACATGTAGTGCTGAAGAACAGAGCACAGTATGGATTGTGAAATACAGTACACCAAAGGTGCATTGCTATACTGCAGCTGTAGCATATATTCAGGACTAAAGTCTCAGTAAAGGAATGTATTGTTTTCGTTGCAGATCTCTTAGCTTTTCTGTGCTATGTAAGACACTAAAGTGGTGTTTTTTGATAACAACTCAACTGTTCTGCTGAGAACTAATGACAGTATTAGTAGCAATTTTGTCAATTCTATTGGGTATTTAGCAAAAAGGATTGGGATACCTGTAACTGATCTCTTAAGTGACCTAGCCAGACTTGTGGCTTTCCTAACTATATTGAACAGTTATGATAGTAGGTGTATGAACTGATCAGACTATGGTGTTAATTCCATTAAAAACTATGGGGGTATTTAAATGATATGCTTTGAGAAGTAGTAGAATATTCCTTACATGAAAGGCCAGCTTTTCTGTGCCCAAACAGCATCATTGTTCTTAAATGATGCCAGCTTTGGGGAATGCTGAAGGAAAACTGTTTTGATTGAGTTTTTTTTATAAGCTACACTTGAAGTTTTGTTAAATGGCTGTGTGGATGTGTTCTGCCATGTTATTCCATCCTGCCTAACACTGCAGCAGTGTAATTAAGAGAGCCCTATCTGCAAAGGTGGGTAATGCTTGTAAGCAGCTTGAAATAAAGCACCTTAATCCAGTGTGTCAGAATCTGTACTAAACTGCAGGCTGTCTAATTCTGGCACTGCAGGTGTGCTAAGCTGTGGAAGGCAGTGGTCTAGGCTTTAGCCCACATGCCATGTAGATACCTGTAGTGTGTATGTATAAATATAGCCATAGAATTCTTCTTTCAATTCATTTCCAGAAGTGGATGAATCAAACAAAAGCCAGTCTTGTGAGAATAAAGTATTTGATTTTTGTTCTGTAGTATGTATGAACAATGAAATCATTGCCAGATATCGTTTGAAGTTTTGAACTCCACAACTGTTAACTTTGCCTTGTAAGACTTTAATGCAGACGTAGACAAAAAAGACTAAACTTGCAAAGCATTGATGGAAACTATATGTATAGATGTGGTGCTCAATGTTATTTGTTGATGTTGAGTCCTGGCAATTGTGGCACATAGTGCTTCAAGAGATGTTATTTCTGTGGCAACGTTGTTCTCTAGAGGAGAAGAAAACCATGAAGAAAAGTCAGTGTTATTGACGGTTTGCTAGTCTGTGAAACTGATTTATTTATTTTTTCTTTAAAGAGCACTAGAATTGTTCATACAGCTGTGGGGAAGAAGTTTACAAGTTCAGTCTGGTAGCACTCAGGAGCAGTATTCAGGCAACTTCAAGTTGCCTGGCAAAAAAAAAAAAGGTTAGGAAAGAAGAGTTCTGAGCACACTTTGTAGACCAAGCTTTCAGCTTTTAGTAGGAGGAGAAAGAAATGCAGGAAAGACAACAGTCTGGGCAGTGTTTTTCATGATGTTATTTGTGTGCAAGCTAGAGTAGCTTAAAAGCCAGCACTTTGACATGGAAGAAAACAGTTGAGATTTGTTTGTTGTTACTAGGAGAAAAAGTATGGCTCTAATTATGCAAGCACTTGCAAATACTATTTGGAAGATGTCAGAATAGAATTTGAATCACTGGAGCTATTAACTGTAGTGCCAAGCAGTTTTCCTTACAGATGCTTGCACTACAAAGCTAACCCAGAAGTCCTTTATTGCAAGCTGGGGCTGTTTGGAGAATATCAAATCAGATCAGACAAGGATGGGTGTAGGGTCCTTATTTAAACGAATAGGAAATGTCTGTCTGCAGATGTTGGCTACGCAAATTGTATCATCTGTGTGTCTTCACAGACAAAATAGCTTTCTTTCTGCTTTCTTACAGTGTCTGGTATTCTTCAGAATATCAGCACCAATTTCAGCAGTACCAGCTCTTACTCCCTGTTGAAGTATTAACCATATCCCGCCTTCCAAGCAGGTTGTGGCTTGTGAAGTGGAAACACTTAATTTAGATCAAACATCATAATCATTTGTGATATAATTTTGAGGATAGTTTCTAGTCCAGGCAACCTGCTGTGCTCCACCTTCTTGACCCTGTGCAGCCGAGCCTTGAATTAACTTCTAAATACCCTACTGATGTCAAATGTTCTAGCTGCACTGTTTTCAATGAAATGTATTTATAGCAGTGCTTTCCCGGGATGTGCTGAGAGTGCTGTGATCTAATTTCTTTATTGTAGGGTTATATGCAGCTTCAGACACAGAGTAAGAAGAATAAAATTTCCAAACGTTTCTATAACAAAACAGATGGACTACAGAAGATACGAGTTACAGAAGCTTGTCTTGCATACACTGTTTTTCATAGTTCAGAAACTGAAATTGAGTTCTGTAAATGTCTTTACAGCCCAAGAACATTAACTTTAGGAATATTCCAAACCTGAGGCTAAGGGTTGTGGGTGCCAGGAGCCTGGACAAAGCAACAACTAATAATGATATTTTAGATTCCTGGGAAACAGAGTCATGTTTCTGGTTTTATCCTGTTCATTTTGCATTTTTGTCACAATTGCATGAATCAAATGCTCATCTGTCCACCAAAAAAAGGGGGGGAGCAAATGCTGAATGTAAATCTGCAGTAAGGAAAGACACATAATCAGAATACTGCAAACTGCCTTGATGCTGCAAGTATCTACATAAGACTACAAGCAATTGCTAGCTGAGACAGTGACTTACAAGGCTGTTTCACACTGTTTCCTAGGCAATACTTACTCATCTGGAAAATAACTGCTTGTGAATGCACTGTACAGACTCCTAGGTTACTCTCATAGATGTCACTGTTATGAGTGCTCTCTGATACTGTTGTTACTCTCTATATTCAGACTAACTTGAGTAAGATGCTATCTAGTGAATGGAGTTAAACCCATGCAAAATAACCAAAAGTTTGGGCACCTGTGTTTGTAGTATCATTTGATGTATTGAAAAACAGAAATAAAAACTAGGAAGATTTCCATGTTGGGTGCAGTAAGATACTATGCATATGGAAGAAAATTCTGTGTACAGCATTTATCTCAACACAGGATATGAACTGTTTGAAGACTGATAGTAAATGATTAATAGATGTTGATTCTAGATCTAGATTCTTGATGTCAAATGATAAAACAACTCATTCTGCATTATAAATCTTTCATACGCTTTGTAACATATGAGTCAAGGTTTTAAGCAATATTTTAAATGTTACCCCTTTGGCATGGCTGGATTTTAGGAAAGGATGCTTTCCTGTTTTCCTTCTTGTTTGTATCACCTCTGGTAGAAAAGCTGCTTGATAACCTTTATTTCTTGTTGTACAGTCAACGGATATATAGATATTATAAATATCTGTACAGTCAATGGATATATAGATATTATAAATATCCAAAAGCTTGGCTAAGTTGTTAAACCAGAGCAAAGAAAAAG
>JAOWBP010002559.1:16221995-16311499 GCA_028571105.1 Tragopan temminckii | reverse complement strand
TGCTCCCGTGGCTGACTCACTGCTCGCCCCAGGTGATCAATCAGAGGTTCAGGCCGTGATTCAGCAATTCCCATACACTTGTGTTGCATGAGTCTCATTGTCTTTTCTAATTCTTTCCAATCTGCATATGTGATAGACATATTTGGCCAGAAGTGCTGTTGGAGGAAAACAGCTTTAAATAAGCAGATGATGTAACAGTTTCACTTCCTTGACTTCAGTGAAGTAGTGTAGATTTGAAGCAGTTAAATTTGTGTATGTTGATGTGCTTATCCAGGGCTATCAGGCTACCTAAGCTAACAATACAAATAATTTCAATTTGTTATGAGATAACAGAAGAACGTGGCTAGTGGTCACCATGTGCCTTTGTGTGCATCATGACTGCTCCTGTATGTGGCAGTAGTAATTAGAGAAAGCGGCAGGAATTGTTCAGTTTTTCTGTTGATTGTGACAGCTCTTCAGGTTTGTGTAAAATCACTCTGGACAGTGACATATGAAGGCTATATTCAGTGCCCTTCATGTGATTAGGTTGCCAGATGTTCAGGGTTTTGAACGTATTTGTGACAATATACATACCAAATGAATCTAGCCTTCTATATACTTGTACATTGGAAAACAGGATTTTTCTTCAAGTACCCTGAACTGGAAATAGGTGAAGACTTGGAGAAGAGATGACTTTTTCAAGGATTAATGTGGCAGCACAATTTTAAATGTACTCTGAATTTTTTGGCTAATAGCTGATACTTTTCTTAATGATTAGTTTTAAAATCCATCATTTAATTATTAGCTTGAAGGACACTGCAAATGAACACCATAGGTACCACATTTACATGTTTAATTGGATTAGTTTCCTGACTTTTGGATTTTAGTAATTTGTCTGGACATTTTTTCCAGATAGCTAAATGATTAATCTTTTGTATTTCGGTGCATGGATTCACATCATACATTTTTACACTGAAGTATTAATAGTTCCTCATCAATATCATTCTGCTGTTGCTACATGACCTACTGCTAGAACAAACATTTAAATAAGTAGAAGTTATTACTTAACGTAACTATGCTTTAATTTTATGAATAATTCAATATATTATATGAATGTTCCTCAAATTATGAAATAGTTTGAGAATGTAATGCCTAATGTTGCATGAGCAGAGTCAGTAAACAAACATTTCCTATGTTCAATTTTATTCATGTTTGATAGCTATCATAGCTATTTGGGCAAAATGAGTGGTTGTCATCATCGTATGTTGAAAACTGACTTTTTTCAAAGTTTAACAGCCTGTGTCTCCCATTAGACGTCCTTTTACTTGCATGGTTTTGTATGCTTGTAATGTATCTTACACAATGAATCCTTGAATCATTTGACTGCTGGCATGACAATATCTCAATCTGTCATTTTCATTACTAATAATACTGATATGTCTTCAGAATCTTCCATAACTTAGGCCACGTATCAACCATGATGCTTGTCAACTTGGTTCTGTGGTTGGAAACTAGCAGGTAGGAGGCAGGTTGTCTTTAGAAGACCAAGCAGCTGCTGTTAATTACATATCTACTGTGAGTATTGTGGGGGCAGCTTCTAAAAAAAAAAAAAAAACTTTATTTTTAAACTGGAACCTTACTGCATGAAAATATTGGTGCTTTTAACTATAGGAACTGCACTGATGTGAACTCCCAAATGCTGTTACCCTATCCATAAGGCCATGAATTAGCAAAGCCATCAATATGTGACTATTGTATGGCTATTACTGTAGCTTGTTTTTATTTGAGTTTCACTGTAAATTCTCATGTTAGTTTTGCACTAATAGTGTGTACTTAGCATATAGTCATCCAAAATAACACTTGGCACCTTCAATGGAGGTTCCAGTTTTACCTCCCCAAGTCTCTTCCAGGTCCTTAGTATCTCTGGGTAACTACATGAGTAAAACAAAAATGAAATCAAAAGCATGCATATTAGGAGTATATATTCAACAAACTAAACTCTTCTCTGGTAAATATTAGGATTTTTTAGTTGTTTCTTTAAATTTATTACTGGGATTCTTTCTCTAGTTTTTTACATTTATTATTGGTGAACAGGAGACTAAAATACTGGTAATGAGTGAGAAAGTTTTGTTTTAATAGTGACAGAAAGGAAGATATTAGAACCCAAGGTATGGAACTTGAAAAATTACATCTCTTCAGACATGTTGAGGTCATAAGCTTTCCTAGCCAGATCTTAATCCTTTATTTTAAAAAAAAAAAACACCCCAACATAAACCAAATGTTAGAAAGTCCTTCTGGCAAAAGGCCAAAGCTGAACTGTTGGAAGAATATGAAAAATCCTGTTACACAGGTTTCATGGGACTTCAGGCTTCAACTCTTAATATATTGCTATTTCCCAGTTCATTTCCTTAGGGGAGGGTTCTAGTGTCTTTACCAGTAGAAAATGTCTGTTTCTAAAAAGATTTGCAATGGATTTGATTCTCCACAATCATAACTGAACAAGATAATCCCTACAGGATATTTCAGGGCAAGAGCCATGACAGCACAACCAAGAGCAGTGACTAACAGAAAATTCAACTGATATTAATAATCTCTTATTGCAGGCATTACTATCTTATTCCACTTGCATGGAAGTGAGGCAATGAGTCTGTATAAAGCAGTGCCAGCAGGGTATACAGGGATCCCTTTTTAATGATTTATCACTGAGCAGGCCTATTAAAATTACTTAGTGTCGTGCAAGTTCTTTTCTTTCTCCTGCTTCTGTAGCTGAACCTACCAGACTACACTGGCCCTTTCTTCTCCCAAGTGGCACATATAATTTCAGTTAAATACATCTGGAGTTGTTTTGTAAATGGAGATATTGGTGTAACATAAGTGAAATTGCTCCCTACCCCAAACTCCACTAAAGTGGAGCCTGAAGCAGAGAGGAAGCACAGCTGTGATGCTCTCATCCTCCTTAGCAGAAGTAGTTCTGGGAAGGTCTGCCCATCAGGGGAACTTTAACAAGCTTCTATAAGTGACTTGCAGCCGTTTCTGCTGGGTAAAGCAAGAAGTGTGTGAGCATCAGAGTGATCGCACTAATTGTACAGGAAAATCTGTGACCTCATCCTCTGAGTGTCTGTGTTCAAGCTTTAATTTTGTTTATTGCATTTTTTATGGTGTCCCTTGTATTGCAGTAAAGCACAATGGAAGCTGTGCTATGACTTGAGAAATCTGATTATTGTGGCTTATTGATAGAAATCAGAAGTAGTCATGCTTGGGCTTAATGCTTCTGGGTTCAGAAAATGTATTCTAATTGATTTAATTTCCTAATTCCTCACAGATTCTGGAGAACTGTTAGGTATTTCAGGAAATACCTATTTAAATAATTGTTCCTAAGCAACAAAGAGTAGAAAGCAGCTGTCAACTCCTTGAGATTTGGCTTTGCTCAAGCAGGAGTCTTGATGACCTCTTCAAAAGTGTTAAAGCTGGGAATGGTCAAGGTGGAGCAGGAAACCTGTAGGCTGAATGTCATTTGTGAAGCTGATGAATTGGCACTGGTTGATGGCACACAAACCCTCATTAACTTTAAAGAATGAGCGAATGATTTGAATATATTACTCCTTTGTTTTTCTCTTCAGGAGGGCAGGCTGTTCTTATGTGGATGTGAGAGTGAAACTACATTGGGATCCTGAAGTAATATTGCTCTGGTAGTTATCTAGTGATGCTTATTGACTTGGGCACAATGCCATGCTGATGCAGCTGCGTTGCTTCCTATTACAGGGCTTAGATCACTTGGCTTGCTACCTGGAGAATCTGGTACACTCATGCAGATCTTAGGAGCTGCTTAAAATACATAAGAGGGAAAGAACAGCACTCAATTCTCCCGGCCCAGACTAGTGTTGTTTCAGTATTTCCTTCATTGCTTTATTCGGTATTCATTCCTGGGTATTACATAGTTCTACTGGGATAATCAAAAAGAAAAAATAAATATACTGCAATAAATACTTCTTGCTTGAATGAGAAGATGATGGAAATGTTGTTACTCAAGTCCCTGTGTTTTGGGCATTCTTGATATACCACAAAATTAGGGGTGCAAAAACTTAGGAAATATTAAAAGATAAAAAGGATGTCTCAGCTTGGAGTTTGTCTTGTACCAGCTGGAGGCAGGTGCAGATACTCTCCCTGCACTCTCTCCCAGGCAGCCAGCTTGGATCACTTCCTCATGCCTACATGAGAAGTGGAGGAAGTTCGAAAGAGGTCCACTAAGGACTCATGTCGCCCTTGGTTACAATTACAGGTAGATGAATAAAAAAAAATTCTAGCTCAATGTATTTATGGCATCTTGATACTGTGCTCTCTGCTCCTTGTGTCTTCCAAATCTTGTATGCTGCAATGCACTGACAAAAACCAAACTTTATTACCGTCAGCACTTCAGAATCAATATCATTGCAGAAGAGCAAGCTGGATTCCCCTGAGCCTCACGAATCAGAACTTAAATTGTCAATTGGGTTATGATCCTGCATCCTTTGTGGTGGATGATGCCTGATAATGACAAAGGAAGAGTACAGCTTGATTTATAATTAGCAAAATGAATGAGCTTGCTGTGCTGACAGATCAGAAATGTAATTCTGACCTGAAATGAGAGAGTATGACTGTGTGGCTAAGCCTCTTAAACAGAACTTTTTCTCTTGTGAATTGCCTTTCACAAACAATGTATTTGTTTACTTGCTGATAAGATTTGTAACCTGAATCAATATTACTCTAGCCTTTGCTCGATGCAAGGATGTAGATACTAGTTACAACAGTGAATCACTCGCATGCTCAGAGCTCAAATAATATAAATTAAGAGAATCTGTGACCTTCACCATTTCAAACCTAGTCCTACTCAGTTAGGAGAGAATTGCATTTTGACAACTGTATGACCATCTGTCTGAAATGAGTGATGTGAGCTCCCTGTGCAGTCACTAAAGTTTAGTTCCTAGGCTACTATCAAAACCATCACTGTTGAGCACTTCATTTCCCAGCCTCGGGAGATGGGAATTACTGCAAATGGGCACTGAGCCCAGCCCCTGCCTTGCTCCTGCAAATGGGTTATGCAAAACCCTTGAAGGGCTGAGTCCTTGGTGAAGGAAAGAGGGACCTGCAGTGTGGTATTGTAAACCAAGAAATCCTCTGCTGAACAGTGCAGAAATCAAGGACTTCAGTCAGTGTAATGTCACATCTATAATGTTCTTTCTGCATATATACCATTCAGTCTGTCTAGGTGCTTTTTGTTGTACAGTCCTGGAAAAGTGTACTTTTGTATTTATTGTCTTTTCCTATACAATGTACCTGTCTCAGGTTAGATATGATGATTTCATAATTGGTTTATAACTGGATTTGAGAATTGTTGCAATTAGGCTGCACACATTACACCATTCCTTGTTTGGAGAAGATTAAACAACACAGGGAAAAAAAAGCATTTTCCCTTTTGCAGAATTCATCACACACAGCTCAGAGTTGTATAGGATAGGGGAGAAATTTCCCTTTCTTTGTCTCTGAGGTTTTTCTTGAATAATTTCTCCAGAACAATGTTGCTGTGCTGTGATTTGCGTACATAGCTCTTACAAGAACACTATCTCTTCCCTAAGGTGTGCAGAAAGCTATATACTTCACACTTACAGTTAAGGTTCAGTGCTGGTATTTTCACACATTATTAATGCAGGTAGGAGAACTGAAACCTTGAATGACAGTGCTGTCCCCTTCTGTCCCTGTAAGCCCACAAGCTGCATGCAGTTATGAACACAAAAAGGCAAGAGCAATAATACAGTAGAGAGCTGGAAACTGCAAAGACTGAGAACTTTATATAAAGAGAGAAAATGAGTCTTCTGCTGTGAGCCTTAATACAGACCAGATTCATCCTATAAGAGAAGAACTATCACTGATATGGGTTTCAATCCTTATTCCTTAGAGCTGGGTTATGAAGAAAGGTTACAATATAAGTCCATAAATAAGGAATGTTTTTTCTATCTGTATGCATTTGCTAGCATTATTTTACAGCTTAATACAGAAAATGCTTTCCTAGTGAGGAAATGTGTATACAGAACATTGGGTCACTTTGCTGGACTTGCCAGTGAGGTGGTGCCTGAAGAGCTAGCCATGGCATAACTCATGCAGGGATGAAGCAGGAGAAGATTCCTTAGGATATTTCTACCCACGCAGAGTGTATTCTCCTAGCTTTCACTTTATAGATCCTGCTGAAAACTACAGTTTGAAAATTAGGAGAGAGGACTGCAAAACCAAGTAGACAATATCCATCAGATCTGAGATGCCTTTCTTCCAAGGTTTTCATATCTGGCATGGATCGAGAGAATGAGGCAGTCAGAGGCTTGTTTCCATTGCAAGCAATGTTTGATCATTACCTGCGTGTTTCTTCTCACTTGAATCCTCACTGCATGTGAAAATCCTTGCCTGACAGAGCTTCAAATAGAGCTTGACTTTCTAATGTGAGGGGTGCAGGGTATAGATCTGGTGACTGCAAACTGTCCATTACTATCCAGGTACTGTCAGTAGCCCCAGTACTATTTTGCAGTGTGGTTGTTTTCCCTGAGATGAGGTTAGCTTGGTGAAACTAGCTTCATTTGATATTCAGGTGATGCCACAGGCCCGAAGAACTACACACAAGGCTTTAACTGTAGTTCCTAACCAAAGGACATATTTAGAATTTATTGGGTATTAGTGTTGACAGTTCTTAGGAAAAAGAAATCTTGCTGTATTTCATAGGCAAATTTAATTGCGGCATAATACAAACTTATATAATCATTGAGGTCTCCAAATAATTGAATTCTCTAATCTTTTTGAATTTAATATTTAGCCTGGCTCCTCAGTGTTCAGGTCTAACCCTTCAGGCAATATGAGGGTAACTTGCAAAAGACTTGAAATGATATTCAAAATTGTTTGCCTGGCACTCCAGGTGGCAACATCAGCAGAGCACAAACTAACTTGTGGGAGTATTAGCTCCCAAGGTTCAACTCAATTGGAGGGCTGCATGAGAAGTCATCTTGACAATAGCCAAAGTAACGAATCCCATTCTTTTGTGGTAATGTTTTGAATCTTTATTCAGAGAGCCCACCCTGATGGGGTAGTTTGTGTGTAAAGCCTTTTAAATGTTTCTAGCTGATCTTTTTTTTTTAAAGAACCTTGCTCTCCGTGCTGCTGTGCGTGTTATGTTTGATCAATGTTTTCCTCATGCCTGAACAGTGGAAATTGTATTTTTGTCATTTTATTATTGTAACCTGCTATACTGTTAGAATGTAATACCAAACAGTATTGTATTATAACTTCTTATATTTAACGGGACATTATTGTTGATGGTTTTAAGCTAATTTACTGCTGGTGAAAAGTGTTAGACTGGCAAAACCAGATCATAATGCAAGCCTTGCTCAGTTTACCCCCTCATTACTACTGAAATCCTGATGAATAATAATTGAAAATATAGCAAGCAGTGCTCTCAGTGCATCTGAATTGGGGTTTGTTATTCCCAATCTGACTGATGGAAAGTTTATAGTGAACAACAGAAGGGATTTCCAGAGTTCTGCTCAGCATTCATCAAGTAATGTTAAATCAAGGTGCCTGTGTAGCATAGGTAAATGGTGTGAATGGTGTCTATCTTCTGTTATGCTATGTGCTTTGCAATTCTGTTTTCTTTACCCCAAAGAATTGATGAAGCCATGCTGTGGGTGTATTTAAGAGGAAAGGTTGGTAGATATGTGGAAGAGGTCTGAATGGGCATTTGAAGAGGAAAATCAGATGGTTTAAAAACTGTATGTGTACATAAAATGTTCCTTAATAACTGCAAATAAAGTGTGCTTCTGGCAGGGTTCTCAGTTCAGTTTTTTGTCCATATGCAGTTTGTCAGTGTGGACAATCTCCTCAGGGAAGAGATGATGATTGATAAAGTGTATAAACAACACTGCCGATCTCTCAAATACGAAGATATGGATGGCTTGGTAAGCTAGGGACTGGCAAATATGAGACTTTTCAACATGGTCAAACCTAAATGTGTCCAGAATCAGTAACAGTATAGACTGTTCTGGGCAGCAGTGACAATAGAAAGCAAGTCTAGCCTCTAGTAGGTCTAGCTGAAAGACAAACTTGTCTGAGATGCTGTGGCTGGAAGGGCTATTCTAATTCCTGGACTTCTTAGTAGGGGAGTTCATCTTTGTGCTGTCAGCAATGCTGTTGCACTGATAGTCTGGAAAGAGTAGCTCTTAAAGAGTTGCTGAAAATATTTCTTGTAATGCAAGCCTAAGCATGCTCTCTGCTTACTTTGGTGAAGAGAGAACTTCAGAACTGAATTGTGGTTAGTATGTATCCGCATGGGAGGTAATAACGAATGCTGTGGAGCTTTCTGCCCTAAGTAATAAAATCCTTTGGTTGTGGCTGGAAATTTTTAGATGGATTATTCTTTTGGGTTTTTTATACTTGTAATAATAACCTTTGGAAGAACATTCCAGGTTTTGTAGATTTGACATCTGCAGAAAATGTAGAGGCTAGATTTAGCTTTAATACATTGCTCTACTTCAAGAAGGAAATAAATGATTACTCTGATTTGTCTAGCTCAGACGTTCAGAAGCAATGCCCATTTGTGGATTTGCAATTAAAAGACTCCTGATTTTGCTGAGGATAAAAGAACTACTTAACTACAATTACGAAAACAAAACTGAAAAGAGGGGAACACATGAGTTTAAATGGAAATCTTGATTTCGCCACTGTATGCAAAATTAGGTAGTTGAACTTCATTTCTAACTGCCAAGACTATTAACATCTCCCTTTTAGTTAATGTTTAGCCAACACATTCATGTGATTTTTTTGTGTACATCTATCTACTCTGTAAAGTTGATCCCTGACCTCCAGTAATTTTTTTGAGCCTTGTAATGTATTTGTCAATAACTTTCCAGCACTGGGATTCTCAGGAGCTAATGAGATATTCCATGCACACTCCTGTTCAATGGCATAATGCCTCCAGTTATGCAAACCGAAAGTGCTCATTTGACTCTAATTAACTATTAAATAGTCCACTTCAGTTTTTCTAATCTTCTTGCTGTGCTCCTGCTGTTTCTTATGCCCTCAGTTTTCAAAGAAAATGTACTGATATCCACTTATTTCTGCATAACTGTAAACAGTTTTTAATCAAATTGTCATGCACCAAAATTCCATTTATTTTACATGAACAAAACCAACCATTAACCACTTGCTGAAGGTTGTTCCCACCCACCCAGCCAAAGTCTATTGGCTTCATGGCACCATTTAATAAAACCAACAACTGCATGATTGAAAACAAGCTTCCAAAATTCTTGTGCAACTCCTTAACTGGTCCTGTTGCCATTTGGGTCAGTTTTGCTCTTTTCAGTGTGAGCAGAATGAGTCCTTGTGGGCAACATGTCTATCTTGTATCAAGTACCTGGATGTATTTGTCTCTGAGAGCAAAAATGTGTAATAGGAAACTGCTCCAAAAGATCACTTCATGGTGTTCTAAATCCCAGAGGAAAAATGATGCAAATTCTTTCAACGATTCTCTTTAAGAAAAGCTCAGAGTGAACACTTACTGTTCTAATGGTTTAATTAAGGTGAAAGATTAGCATGGTTTGTAGAATACTCTCTCTGTCTTCTAGGAAGAATAGTGAGCTAGTAAAAATCATTAATCTGCTGAGTGTGAATAGATGTTGAGATCAGAGCACAGTGCCTGATGTCTGCACAGTAAATTATTTGTGGCAAGTTTTTTTTTCCTCTGAATGTCAGTTGGTTCTATATACAACTAAATTCTTCAAGAATCTTTTCCTTCATCTGATGAAATAGACTGCCACAGCTGTTCAATCAGGGATTTACACTGCAAGCCAGAAAAGCGCATCAGCACATTTAGAGATAGTTTATTTTGTGGCCATCAACTGAACTGACTATGTACATGTGTAAAGTTAAACTCCTGCCTTTCTGGATCAGAGCCTTAACAACACTCAGAAAAGCCTCTGCTCCATGACTATACTTTCATTAAGCAGAAAGTAACTTAAGCCCTTTGAACACACAGGTATTTCACTCTCCTCAGAGAGCAAGCAACGAGATGAAACTTACATGTATCAGTAGAAAAAATAAGCTATTTTATTTCTTAGTTCTGCTTATGAAGGACAATTTCTTTTAATGTGTGAAAATTTTAAATTATTGTGGTATTCAGTGGGAAAAGTGGAAGGACTGCCTGACTTCTAGCCATCCTGTTGCCTCCGAGGAATCCACTGAGGCAAACAAGAATCTTGTTCAGTGCCTAGGGGAAGCTGGCCATCTGGGAGCAGGATACCCAGCCTGAGCACGGGCCATCAGAAGCATAAAGTGGAAGGGGAGAGAATGCCTTAAGGTTTGACTGCCCTTTGGCAGCAGATGGCACAGGAAAAGGCAGGGACAGAGTTGCTTCTTCACTTTGTTCTTTCTCAATTTGTTTCCTCTGGACCCAATACAGCAAGACCAGGTGCTGGGACAAGTCCTGTATTCCTTTGCTGCACACTCCAAAAAGATAAGATGCTGACCCAGGATTTTAAATGTCTGTATTGGATTTAGGAGATTAGAGATGCAGGCTGGGGAAAGGATATAAATCCTTCTCAGGATCTATTTGAAAACACAACTAAACCCAAAGCAGTGGAGAGCCAAAATATTTTATTGGAGGTGTTTCTTTTTTGTGAAGTATCTTTACTGATAAGGGAGAGATGCTTCAGATTCAAATGTACTGAAAATTGGAAAGAGAAAATGTGGTGACCTGTTTGAAGAACTTGCATTTCTTGTTGACTCTCAACAATTCCTTTCCAATTTTTATTTACAGAATTCCAACAAAGTTGTTAGCTGTTAGGCCAAAGTAAAGAGTGGCATTTGTGAGTCTATACCAAAATTTCTCATCTTTTCCAGCATTCTTCAATTCTGTATGCAAATTGACTGAGCTTTCTAAGGGAATAACTGCCTTATGCTGCTCATGTTTATAATCCCAGATTTAAGGTTTCTTCAGAGGAACTAATTTTTAACATGTCAAGGATAATAAATAAATAACTGTTATTTAATGAACACCTGGCAAGTTCCTAGTGAAAGATGATGTATCAAAAATTGCTGTTTATTGATTTTTTTTCAATTAATTGAAACAAAACAAAGCACTCTTCTGGAGCAGCATGATATTTCACTAGATCTGATCCTATCCAAATGCTTATACTGAATAAATTATTAATCCTAAACCTTCCACAAAAAATATTTCACAACATTTTTTTTGCACGAACTACTCATGGCAGGGAGATAGAGGGCTTCCGAAGCTCTGCCTTTTTGTCTTGCAGAATAAATTTCACTCTTAAGACTTAAAGAGATTGTAATTTTTCCTGCATTTTATCACTTTAAACATATCCTAAAAAAAATTCTGTATTTCTCTAACTCTTACTTTACCTAATTAAGCAAATACTCCTGCAGAAAATTGAGCTCTCCTACTGAGAAAGTAAGCATACAATATAGTGTTAAGCATCTGAGTACATGCAGAAGTGGTGACAACAGCAATTCATAGGAATTGCATGTCCTTACAGGATTTTGCTGCAAGGCAGTGTTCTTTAAGTTTTCCTGGCACTTAAAATGCCCACTTATTGTAAGAAGATTTTATAATATGAAATCATTCATTTGTTCTTGAGACTTACTGGGATGGTTTTGGGCTGCAGCTAATGAATTGCTCCAGGCCCCAAAGTAGCATATTAAATTAGTTGACTACACTCAGGTATTTACACTTCCTGATTCTTGTGCTGCATTTTCACTGCAAGAAACACAATATTCCTCTGGGACCAACAATGCCTTCAAACCCTGCTGCTTGCTGTCGGTAAGCCTTGCTGCGAAGAGGTTAATTATGTTCCTCTTCAGGCTGGTTTGTGCTTGTAGACTTGTATCTTCGTACAAGGTGAGCATTGTGTAGGCATTCCCTGGACTGCTCCCTATCTTATCTGGTCCCTCCTGAGAAGGCTTAAAGTGACTTATGTGCCATGCCAGGGAAGCAGACAGTGTTCATGCCCGGTTGAGAGCATGAAATCCTCAACTGAGTATACACACGCTAGGGTCAGCCCTGTCTGGTTTTGCCAGTCAACTAATTTTGCTCTTTAGCCTACAAGATGTGAACCACGGAGTTAAGGACCTTTTGCTGATTGCAATCTTCCTCTAGGCACAGAGCCTAAAAATTGTCAAATCAAGCATATCATTTGGTTTCAGCTGCCTTGGAAAAGGGTAGGAGAAGGAAATCGAGCATTTCAGTTGTGTCATTTGTAGCCACAATGGCTGCAGAGTTTGAAGTCAGAGGCTTGGGTAAAAATCCATATACAATTAGATCTGCTAGTCACTGGTAGCATGTGTATTTGATATGCACTGCACAGAGCCTGTGGACATTGTGCTATTTCAAATATCCTACTCAGAATCTATAATTAGCCATTTTCATAACAAAACTCTAATAGCCATGTTTTCCCTTTCATGTTTTCTCAGGAGTATGAATAGTTACGGTGACACTATGAAAGAATGTTCCATTTTTGCATATTTTGGTCAGTCATAAACCAAATCAATTATTCCAAATCATTCTGAGTAGATCCTAATTTTATTTCCCACTTGTCAAGTACATCAATCAGAGGTGAAATTTTGGAACGCATTTTCCTTTCTGGTGAGCTGTTTTGCAATTACCCTTACTTTAAAGAGCAAATTTCTGTACTAAAAATGGCTGTACATCCTAGTGGCTAATGTCTTCCTGTCAGTAAAGAGAAATTATCTTATTTTCGTCCATTATTCAATTTTAACATACAAATTCTTTGGGTTAGAGCGTACTGTATATAAAAAGGACACACGGTAATTTACTCTACAAAGAACTTGTGCTGTTTTGCAAAGCTAGACTGGATTTTTTTTTCAGTGTTAGTTTTTAACACTCAGGAGGGCAGACATTTCAGAAGTAGAAACTACAAAAGGCATTGCATTATATTTCCATGTGAAACCTGAATGCAAGAGAAGTATGTCAATTAAGACATTTATGTATACACAAACCATCAATAAATCATGTTTTTCTCCAAGCTAAGCTAATTATCCAGGGCTGTGCTAATTATCCAAGAGTCCATATATCAGAGAAAGCAAATCCATTGCTGCTCTTATGGGTGCATGACTTAACAAAATTTGTATGAAAGCACAGGCTTCTAACTCTAGTTCTTTCAGAAAGCCAGTCTAATTCCAGTCAGTGGCAGCTGTAAACTACTTTAATCTAATAACCATTGAGAACTGAGAAATGATTTTATTTCCTTGCTTCTCCTCTCCTAGGATTTGATAGGCGAGCTTTTACTTCACAGAGATTGCTACAATTGGCAAAACAGGCAAGGTTTTGTCTAAGTCATAGAGACTTAGGCAATATCTCCAGATCAACAGCAAACTCCATGTGATTATCTCTGTTCCAGAATCTTCATTCTGGAATAAGTGTCATGTCTCAGTCTTTGCCATCCTCTGAGAAAATAAGATATGTAAAGTAAAAATTATGTTGTGATGTAGGGCCTCATAGTCCTGGGAGGATAACAGATAAATGCAGTCTGCATTTCTCTATGGGATTTATGTTCTCTAATCACAGCTTTACAAGTAACATAGATCGGATATATCACATAGTGGGAAACTGAGTGTTGTGCTCTATGTCACCTCTGCAGCATCTGTAGGTGCCACATGGAAGACAGAACCTGCTGCAATTGTGAGGAAGAGATTGTCCGAGCTTGGCACTAGCCACGTAGTTTACAGGACCTGTAATATTACACAAAGCCTTATTTTTAGAAGCAGTTCTAGGAATAGCATTTTCACATCAATCTGTATGAAGGAACTGAAACATACAGAAATATGTGCAGCAGTTGAAAGTCTGGTTTTAGTGCTGGGGTTGATTTAGAGATCGCCTCCACCGCACTGAGTGTGCAGGGTGCCACGTGCTATACAACCAGCAGCGGGTACCAGGCACCAGAACTGCTGGGTGTAGAAGCTGAGGATTTGTTAAGTTCCGATTGTCAGCAGTGTTGCTCTTGAGTATTGTCAGAAGTCTGGGTACTGCAGTTAGGATTTTTCTAGCTCCAGATAAGTCAGCTTAGGATGCAGATCAGCTTTTTTGAAAGGAATACCATAAATGATCAAATCTTCTAAGCTAGCTGTGTAGCAAAGACATGGATCATCACCAGTATCACTCAGAGGGGAGAAGTATGTTCTTTAAAGTTATGCTTTGACTCTGCCTTTCTCACCTTCTTTTCCTTATGGTGACTTTTACGTCATCTTGTGGGTGGTATAACATAGCACAGCATCACAGAAGTGACAGCTAACCACTACCTAAACTTTCTATATGAGAAAAGGAAGAGAGCAGACCACAGATTTATTTGTGGAAATGCCAAAAAACACTCATTCACGAGAAGAGTTTTTCATAATGAACAGATGGATGCCTGACTCTAACGAATGTATATTGTCATTTATTGTGATGTTGTCTATCACTGAAGATGACTTTCAGAGTTGTTCTGCTGCTGGCGTTTCCCTCTGATTTCAGTAAACCTCAACTCTTTAAGCTGTTTTTTTTTTTATCAAATATAGCTTGTGGTCTGTCTCAAGACTAGACCCATCACAGCCCTAGAAAGGTTTGTGCAGGAGTAAAAGAGTAGCACAGTCTGAACCTTTCACCCAGGGTGAAAGCTCCTGGTGTAGATTGAGTAAGTAGGTTCAAAAAATTAATCTCTTGCCTGCTCAGCAAACTACAAGGTGATTTTGATGATTTAGTAGCTGCTTAATAGATACGTTCGTTGGTGTTCTAGAATTATCTGTTATTCTTAATAAAGGCAAGAACTGACTTTACATAGGGGACTTTTTTCTGCTACGCATAATCACAAGGCTTGCCTGTCTTATTCTTGGAAGTTGCTCAGGGATAGCTATTCCATTTCAGAGATATAATCAAAGCGCAGGCACACTTGGGTAAAAGCAAGAAAGGGAGATTATGCTGGTGTGGGCCATGGTAGAGTTTAAAAAAAAAAATCCTTTTGTCTCCTGTTATAACTACAATATCTTTAAGTAATATCACATGGTTACAGCTATAATATATGTAGCCACAAAAGAGACATCAGAACCAAAATGATAACCAGGGGAAAATATTGCATCTTCTGTTACGTTAACCTAAATTATGTTGTTAATCAGATATGAATGCAATCTACTTGTAGTTGAACAGGACAAAAAGTTGATGTGTGCTTACTGCCTTCCATAAAGCTTTGCATTTGCATTGGATGATGCCTCGTATCACTCCCTTTGGTACTGTGTACTGAAGTTTCATATTAAATGAAATTCATACGTTTGAACTTCCAAGGTACAAAATACTAAGTGAAAAATACAAGTTCCCTGTCCTCGCTTCCTCCCACTGCCTTAACTTTCTTTTGCTTTTTAAATATCTTTTCTTCCTGTCTCTAATTCATAGACTCCAGTATGAAAGGTTCCTCCTAAATTCATCAGCTTTGTGACTTATCTGTGCTCTTGATGGTGTTTGTGCAGTTCAACTTTACTGATATCCACCTTCATGTATATAGATCTAAAGGATCTGAAAGCACTTCACAGCCTACCAGCTAAATCCCAGATGATAGAAATCTTTCATCCTAGGAAAGCCTCCCTTCATTTGATTTGTATCCCTATACATGACCTGGAGAGGAAGCTGCTGCTATTAGTTGGTGGGCAACAGTAGGTGGGCAGGAAAACCTCACGCTTCCTATTTGCCTCCACTCTCAGTTGCGGGGCTGTCTTTCTGCAGCAAAAAATAGTAACCATCCTGAGAATGTAGTTAACGGCTGTCATTCTCAGTGCCACCCTCGTATGTAAGCCATATGGTTCATTCTCTGCATCCCTCCCCCCCTTTCCTTCTTTCATTGCATGAAAATAAGTATTTTGGCCCAAGCGCTATTTTGTCCATTTCTTGTGTTGTGGGGATATGAGGCAGAAAGTTTTTAAATAAATAAAAATACACGGAATTCTTGAAACCAGGAAGTGATTTGTATCTTGCAAGTGTATGCAATTGTTTGTGTATCATTGCTCAAGTCACCAATGGCAGTGGTGTACCACAGCTTCCACATCATCTGTTTCTGAAGCCATAGATAACACAAAACATGAAAGACATGTTTAAGTAGCTGAGCACACTTAACACAGGCAGAGCAGCTTGATTTTAATGGAGCCCCAATTAATTTAATAGGGAAAAATTAATTCTGTTGTTAAATGTTCATATATTGGGAAAAAGATCTTTACATTGCAAATTTTAGTTTGCATTTACGGGGAAAAACTTTAGAATACTGAATGGCTTTGGTGTAACAAAACATAAACCCTATAGCCTAGGATTTTCTGTACCACAAACCTCTACAAAATGCAGCTTGAGTCAGCTGAGATGGGAGCAGTGAACCATACCTCTCTATTTTTCTATATATATTTCAGCAGTATCTTAATTTTCACTCCAAATCTGAACAAGCAGATTTCTCCTCTCATCCTCCTTAAGTTAGAGGGCTAAAGTTTGCTTCCAAGGATATCTTGAAAATGGAAACACTTTCACAGTCTGAAGTATGTGGAATTACAAGGCGGGGTTTTGCTTCTCATTTGACAAACACTGAATGCGTGCAGAAACTTTACCGAGCCAAATTGAACCTGACTAAGCTATTCATAGATGCTGTCATGAATCTGATTGTGAACTTCAAGAGATTGCTTCTGGTAACTTGTAAAGCTGTCCAAACAAGACATTTGCTGAGTGGTGATTCTTTAGAGAACCACAAATATGTGTAAAAGGTGCCATGGCCTATTTACTCTGATACTGTTTAGTTACAGTGATGTTCCTGTTATGATTTGAAGCACTGTTGTCATATCAGTGAATTAATAGAAAGAACAGCTCTGTGCTATATCCCTAACAGTTACTGATGATCTGGTGATACTGATGATCTCACTGCCTGCCATCTGTCAATATTAATACCACAAAATAAGACTTGGAATTAAGTAATAGTTATTGTTCCTTAGAAGTGCTCTTTTTTTGACTTAGTGCCCCAGCAAGGTGGGAGCAGCAAGGGGAAAGGGAACAGGAACAGCTGACCTGAAAAGCTGAGCTGAAGATATGCTGGGTTTTTGTTGGAATAAATCATCCTGACTCTGTGGCTGCACTGGCAAATGCCAGAGTCCCAGACGCTGTCAGCCTGGTAAATAGCAAGAAATGTTTGTGGACAGCTTTGGCTGTATTATTAAGACAACTTACCTTGCAAAATAGATCTTTTTTTGTTAAGGGATGCTGTTCAGCTGCAGCTGTGCTGCAATTAATTCACCTCCCCAGATGGGAAGGATGAGGAAGGAAGGAACATCTCATGTGGCACGAGTTTAGTCTGTGAAAATGCTGGAATGCCTGTTGAGTTGTGTGGAGCTGGGGAGAGATTGTGGAGGCAGAGGAATGCTGCTGGTGGGAGTAAGCCCTGGGAGCCCATCATTTGCAAGAGATAAAAAAGAGCAGCCAGGGCTCTCTGTGAAAAGGCTCAAGGAGCAGAGTGGGCTGTGGGAACAGAATGTTCCCATTTCTTAAGTCTTCTAGAGCTGAAGGACTCGCGAGAGAAATCTGTGAGTTTGTTACTGGTTAACAGAAGGAGGAGAGAAATTAGCTAGCTCTAGCTGAAGAAGCTGACAGCAAATTTTGGAGGTTTTGTTTCAATAGATATCTGGTTTGTATTTGGGGAGGGAAGGCATTCCTGTCAATCACAGAATCACAGAATGGCCAGAGTTGGAAGGGACCTCAAGGATCATCAAGCTCCAACCCCCCTGCCACAAGCAGGGCCACCAACCTCCCCATTTAATACTAGACCAGGCTACCCAGGGCCCCATCCAATCTAGCCTTGAATGCCTCCAGGGATGGGGCATCCACAACCTCTCTGGGCAGCCTGTTCCAGTACCTCACCACTCTCTCTGTAAAGAGTTTCCCCCTGACATTCAACCTAAATCTCCACTTCCTTAACTTAAAACCATTTTCCCTTGTCCTGTTATCTACCCTTCCAAAGAGTTGATTCCCCTCCTCCTTGTAGGCTCCCTTTAGGTATTGAAATGCTGCAATGAGGTCAACTCAGCATTTGCTTTCTTTCTTTGCCAGGTAGCAAAGAGGCTTCATCTTTTTTGTGTTATTGATTCTAATTTTTCCCATTTAAGGAGATTAGACAAAGTTGTTTTCTTTTTGGTTTGGCTTTTTTTCTGCTTTTTTTCCCTTGTTTTAATTCCTGAAATCCCATTTCTGATATTCTCAGCTGCCTGGCAGGAGGTAGAAAGCTGTGGCTGTCCATAGGCCGGTTCCTGGTCTTAAGATCTAATGTAAGATGAAGATAGCTGCTCTTCTACCAAGTTTCAGGAAAGAAACAAAACTTCTAAAACTAACCTGTTCTGCACTGATCTGAATGTAAGGATGATAAAGAAGGATGCAAGGAAGTTGTGGCATTCACTGTAGTTTGTAGTCTGAGAGCTACTAATAAGTGCCATTATAATAACATAATTGGTGACTCTCCACTGGGAAAAAATAGCTGCCCAGGAAACTTATCCTCCAATTACTAGTGGAATAGGGAGTGTTGTAGTGAAGGAATAGAACATATCTGAAGCTGTGTATCAGTATAATGCTATGACAAGTTCCTAACTAGATTGAAACAGTCTATAGAATTTTATAGGTTAATTCCAGCCCTGTTTAATGGAGAGTGAACTGCTTATTTTTACCAGGAAATAAAAATTTGAAAAAGATATTCTCATGACTGGGAGTTAAAATGTGGCATCAGTGTGATTTGTGTTCCACCAAGAGGGAGACTTGCCTCAGTTCATTTAGTGGCTTTTCTCAAGGCATGGGCTAGAGCGAAGGATGCTGTAGCAACCAGGAATACAGAATGGAAACTATAGACTTGCAGTCTAATCAGAACCCCAACAAATAATTTAAGCACCCAAGTTGAAAGAAGTCTGGTATTATTTTTACCTAGGGGAAATGGATTTTGGTTTATATCCTTCAGAAAGACAGGAAAGCATTAGGAAATTGTTAGGAGAAACGTTCTCTGCTTACCTTTACTTGTCCATGGTTACTGTTTCTCAAGATTGGTGTCCAGTGTGTATATCAGACACTGATACTTGAGAGCTGCCACAGCAAGGAAAAAAATCATTTCTGATGTATATACATACAATTTAAGACTTCACTTGCCAGCTATCACAGAAATAAGCAACTAAGCCTGCACTTGAAAACAAATGGAAAAGTGTAAAATATTTCATGCTGTTTATGGTGACTTCAGTATGACTGCAAGTCTCAAGAACTGTGAAATTATATTAAAAAAAAGATCATCAGCCTCTCAACTCGTTGCAACATGAGTGGCTATGGACTTTGTCTTCTCTGACTACTAGAAGACTCTGCAGTTAAGTCTATATATAAACTGATGACAAACCTGAGACTTGTGCTTGCTTTTGAGTAAAGGAGAAAAAGAAAACACCTACATGATAATTTCAAGATTAACAGTGCATATTTTATGTCAAAAGAAGATGGGACATTGAGAAAAATTTTTCCTTTTGTTAAATTATTTTATTAGACTCTTGTTCATATTTTTAATTTCTTACTTGTGGCACCTTTAAATACTCGCATTAGGAGCAAACAGCCTGCTTAAGAGGACTTGAACTAAAACTTTTCATTCTCCAACAGAAAAAAAGAACATTGAAAATAGTTTCTACAATACATGCTAACAAAAACAGTCCTTAGTAAAATCAAAGGTATTACATGGAAACTGCACATCATTAAGAACTTCAACATCTACACAAATACTGCAATTAAAACACTATGCAGATTATGCAAGTAGATTAAGAACCCATATTCCCAACAAAACAATGTTAAATCTACTTCTTTTACTCCAGAAATATATTGTGGGTCTACTAAGTAAAACTCTACCTCTTCCACTGAAGTTAAATCAAAATTAATAGATAAGCCATCTGTATCTGTAAATCAACAAGTAATATCAAACCAATATTTAATATAACTTCAATCAGTCCAGCCTAGGTACATTCATATCAAGAAAAGGCAGTGATACTTTCAGTATGTGGAAACAATGTCTTTTTGCTGATAAGTATCTGTGCACAGGAATAATAGTAGCTTTCTCATTCAAGCATCTATATAGAGCTTATGCATGAATTTAAGCTGGAATCATCATTTGCAAAACCTAAGGGTAGTTTTTTGTTGTCTGCCTTCAAATGTGTATCTGGGAAATGTGAAATACAAAGAATGAGTTAAAAGGAATCTAAACACTTCTTATTGATGTTAACTTTAAGAACAGAAGTACTTACTGCAACCCAGAGTACAAAAGAGAGTGGAAGTTTAACTTGAATTCTGAGATTTTCTGTTATTATATAAGTCTAACAAATGAGGTTTTTTGCATAAGTTTTGTATTCTCCTTCATCTGCTAAATAGTAGTACGCAGATCTGTCTGCTCACAAATCCAAAGCATGCAGCAGAAGAGTGTATCCTGACTGTGGTCCATACATGTATGCATGGGACCTGAGAGAGTACTACAAGTGTGACACCAAGTCTTACAAGATAACCCTGATCCATTACCAGTGATCTTTACTTTTGATACAGACCAGGGAAGCTTTCCTTTCTTCTCTGTACTTGCCTCATGTTAATCAGCATATACCAAGAAATGACAGGGAAGAATTATACAGTGAGTACCAATATGAGCAGATATTAGCACTGAAACTACTGGTTGTTTAAATGTATATCATTTCTATGTGGTGTTTTTAATTTTAAAATGCATATATGCAGAAGAAATAACAGATGTAATAGCATAGATTGGTTTAGTGATACCATATTCTTCCCTAAGGGATTATATTCTTTCCTATCTCCATTACAGAGAAGCAACATTTCAGTGTATGAGCATATAGCTGACCTAAAGACAGACAACTCTTTGTTCACACTTCTGAAATATTTCTTAAAAAGACACAGCAAGAATTCAAAATAGGGCTATTGTCATAGAATCATTTGAATTGGAAGGGATATTTAAGGGTCATCCAATCTGACCTCCCTGCAGTGGACAGCAACACGTACTGCTAAATCAGATGTTCACAGCCTGGTCCAGCCTGACCTTGAATGTCTCCGGGGATGGGGCATCCACCTCTCTGGGCAACCTGTGCCAGTGCTTCAGTGACAAAACAAGAGTCAACAGGCAGAAGCTTAAAAACAGGGCATTCCATCTGAACACATGGAAATGCATTTTTCTTATTACGTGTGGTTGAACACAATCATGAATTACCTAGGAAACCTATGGAATCTCCATCCTTTGAGATCATCAAAATCTGATGGAACGGGATCCTGAGCAACCTGCTGTAACTGATCCTGCTTGAGGTAGAGGAGGGTTGGATGAGATTATTTGAAGAGGTTCTTTCCAATCTAAATGATTCTATGGTTCTGTGACTATAATACATATATACCTACGTACGTCTATCTTTTAAAGAGAAACAAATATGTAAAATATCACTGGTAGTGAATAGATGCAATTGAATTATACTCTTTCACAAAAAAAGAAAAAAATCGTGACCAAGCTTAAATCTTAGTAAGTGGCATTCTAAGTGGAAAAAAAACATTCCCCAACCAGTTCTTTGCCAACTGACAAACTGAAGAATCCTAGCATCTTATTTTTCCTGCAAGATGTACGTGTACTTTAATCTTTCTTTCAGAAGTAGGGAAGGAAGAGCTATGTGCAAGTAACATCAATAAGATTACATGTTGCACTAGTGACTAGACTGTGTGGATGGAGGATCACATAAGAGCATCATAGGTAACTTTCATTCCAAATGGTAGGATACATACATACACAGTAGATCTCCGTAAACTCTGTGCAGTTCTTGAGAGAGCTGAACTTCCATTCAAATGCTGTAATCAGCAGGATGTGGTCCTGTGAGCTCAAACTCTGTTGTTGAAAGGGCAAATAGCATAGCAAGTAAAGATTTTCTGCGTTGCAGCAATTGGTTGAAAAAGTAATACATCAAAGCAGAGCAGAGATGCAATCATGCAGCAAGCTATTTAAAAAACTTTAATGAACCGTTTAAAATAAACTCATTGCAAGGTAATTTAACACCACCACTTTTACAATTAAATATACTATTTTAGCATGCAAATGCAGCACATTAATCGCATGTCAGGATAGAAAATGAAGTGAAACTGAGGGGATTCTGATACATGAAAGCCATCTCAGTAATTTCTCATCACTTCATGGAGCTCTTAAGCAGCATAATGAAAGAGTGAATTGATTTAAACAACATTTTGTTGGAGCAGTGGGGTTTGTGGAATTAAATTAACTTGATGGTTTGCTGTAAGAGCAGGCCTGCATGGCATTATGTTGTTCTTGAAATTAATTTCCTTTCGTCTCTAGAGTTATTTTTGTTTTGGTTTGAAGTTGATATTTTCTTTCTTATTTACTTTCACAACGCTCACTAACGAATTCTGTGCTCTTCTTTACAACATTCATCACTTCATTAAAGTGAATTTTAAAAAATGCTTACTCAGTTCCTTGTTATCAAGTTCTTGGAGATAGGAATCAGTAACAATTCTGCAATCAGTTTTATTTCTTAAAAAATAATGTACAATCCCCTTTTTTATGGTATACATCTCTTTGTTATGAGATATGGTTCAGTGAAGGAAGGAATGTAAGAAAATACAAATTCAGCTTCCACAGGTCTTCTGAAGAGAAAATTTCTCCTATGTAATGTTCTAATATAGCAAAACGCAATGCTTACCTATGTATTTGGTTCAGTCATGGTTGTGGACAATTGTAGTAAATGTTGCAGTAGGCTGTAAGACTAAGTGAGACTTCTATATTTGTCTAGATGTGACTTCAGCTCAGTAAGGCACTGGCAGCATTTAGAGAATGTAAAGCTCAGAGTGCTGAGAACCAGGTCTTAAACTGTGTTATTTCCATTGCTAGTATTCAGCTCATGCATCTTTTGATATTATAGTCTAGGTCATGTGCTACTCCTTGCATTCCTGTGGGGAGCTTCCATTAACACAAATAGGAGATATGTGGGCGATTCCAAGGACCGTAAATCACCAAGTGCCTTCCCCTTGAGGTTGTAACTTCCAACCTACATTGTTTGGAGGAAAAGAGAGGTTGGGCAGGTCTGTTCTCAAGCTGGAAAGAATTTGCATCTGTTCTGAACAGAGCAAATGTCAGGATATGCTTGTGGGAAGTATGCATAAGTACTTATTCCCAGTGTTGTTATTTCTTATATTGTAAAAATAAACTGACCAAAATGGTTGCATTTAACAATGATTCTTAGGTATCCAATCTTTCACTGAGACTTGAAGATTTATTATTTCTAATTCTTCCAGAGAAGTAGATTTAACACTTGAGATGATAATGAATGTTACACCAATATTGCTGTTTCCTTAGCTTGATATCAAGAATTTTTTTCTGAGTTTCTTCAATATAGACAGATATTTCATGGAGTTCACAACCAAGTGCAAGGTCACATTCCTCAGTCTGGGAAATCTCAAGCACAAAAGATCTCAAGAACAAACACAGACTCAAAGGAGAATGGATTGAGAGCAACCTGAAGAGAAGGACTTAGGGTTGTTGATTGATGGAAAAACTCATCATGTCCCAGCAGTGTGCTCCTGCAACCCAGAAAGCCAACTATAACCTGACTCTGTCAGAAGAAGCATGACCAGCAGGGCAAGTGAGGTCCTCCCTTGCTCTGCTGGCCATGCTTCCTTTGATGCAGCCCAGGATGCAGTTGACTTCTGAGCTGCAAGCACACGCAGCTGGCTCGCATCAAACTTTTCATCCACCAGTACCCCCAAGTCCTTCTCTGTAGGGCAGTTCTCAGTGATTTCTTCTTCCAGTCCATACGCATATCTGGGATTGCACTGACTCAAATGGAACAGCTTGTACTTAGCCTTGTTGAATCTCATTAGGTTCCTGTGGGCCCACTTTTCAAGCCTGTCCAGGTCCCTCTGGATGGCATATCTTCCTTCCTATTGTACTGACTGCACCACTCAGCTTTGTATTGTCAGCAAATGATATTGATGATACTGAAGAACACCAGTCCAAAAACAGACTCCTGAGGATACCACTCGGGACTGGTGACCACAGACGCTGAGCCATTGACCATAGCCCTTTGGTTGTGACCATCCAACCAACTATGTATCCACCAAATAGTCCAGCCTTCAAATCCATCTCTCTCCAATTTAGAGATAAGAACGTGGTGTGGCATCATGTCAAAGACCAAGCCTTGCACGAATCCTGGTAGACAACGTAAGTTGCCTTTCCTTCATCCACCAGTGCTGTCACTCCAGTGTAGAAAGCTACTAGATTGGTCAGACATGATATACCCTTTGTGAAGCCATGCTTCACCTCCTTATCTTGCATGTGCCTTAACAGATCCTTCCTGAAACTATGTTCCACAATTATCTTAGACACAGAGGTGAGACTTACCAGCTTGTAGTTCTTCAAGTCCTCCCTCCTTTTTCTCTTTTTCTTAATAATGGGAGTGAGCTTTTCCATCAAATATGATGGGAAGTGATTTGGCAACCATAGCAGTCAATTCCTTTAGGGCCTTGAGATGCGTGTTGTTTGACCCCATAGACTTGTATACATTCAGTCTTAGTGGAAGGTTTTTGACTGTCTTTATTTTCTACATGTTTTCTATATGGTAGAAGTATTAGGAAGATTCCTTCCCAAACTACCTTCACCTTATTAGCTTTGCACCACAATAACAAGCAGCCTAGCTGGTACCTTTCTTTGTAGTTCATATTTTTAGACATTTCATGTTTCCCCAGAGGAGAATAAATGATTTTTGTCTCTCTGAGCTATGGAAGATGCTTGGTTTCTTTGCAGAGAAGCTTGCTTTGTCAGGAATGATCTCTAGAATTCATCAGAATAATCTAAGCAGCATGTAGCAGAAGACCAAATGTTAAAAACCTCTAAATTGCAAAGCTCTCCTTTATATTATTGCATTAGAAGCAAACAAATATGAACGTAAACCCCAAACCTTTTCTTAATGCGCTTACCTGGAAATGTCAGCTATTTTTAGCATCTTCTCAGTTCTTTCTGTAGCTCCACTTCAGGTATGATTCAGGTATAATGTGATATATTTATACCAGTAGTAAATATTAATTATAAAGAAAAGATGCATTTACTGTCAGTGACTTGTTCCTTTTCCTGCAGATTCCATGCTCACAGATTTTGACAGGGTTTTACTGAAGCACAGGAGACCAAGTGCGTTGCTGAAATCTAACAAGGGGTCAGTGGTTCTTTCCAAGCTTAGTGCTCAGGACATTGATGTGGTTACACACCAGGGACAATAATGGTTGCATTAAGACAATGAGTTACAAATTTTTGAGCCGTATTCTAGTAACAGATGTGCATCGATGGGTTTTGGTAGGTGTTATATGTTGAATCTATGCATTCAAAGATAGAATACTACTTGTGATTTGTATATGTCAAATTTAATCAGTAAGCTCAACAGACCAAGTGTTTTTTTTTTATAGTTTTACTCTACTGACTTCTGCACGGTTACACCAGAGGTGAAACTATCCCAGTGGGATCATTTGATTCAGACTAAATATTCTAATTACTGTTCAGCAAAACATACAACTTATGTGTTAGTGGTGATATTATTGGTGATGTAAGGAACAGTTTTGAAGAAAGTGATACCTTAGATCATAAAGGTTGTGCTAAAGCAGATGAATAATCAGTGGCTACCTACTGTATTCAGGTTGGACATGAAGAAGTTGTTGCATCACTGAGAGGGTGGTTAGGCCCTGGCACAGGCTCCCTAGGGAAGTGTTCACAACTGAGCTTGTTGGAGTTCAAGAAGTATCTGGACAATATTCTCAGTCATATGGTCTGATTTTTGGGTGGTCCTGTGTGGAGCCCGGAGTTGGATGTGATGATCCTTATGGATCCTTTCCAACTGAGGATATTCTATGGTTATTGGTACCAGTTGAAGAAGGATTTGCTCTCTCTCACATAATCTGATGAGATTTTTCAGTACCTGCCTTAGACTCTGTCAGGAGAGGAGTTCAGATTTTTCATAGGTTAGACTCTTTCTGCTTAAGTATACGCAATTAATCAGAGCAAGATTCATTTTAAACTGGGTATATGAATCCTAAAATTGAGACTGTATTCACTATTAATACTTACATAAAATAGAATGTTATATACTAAAATCTCTACCAGTATGTATTCTACAGAAAAATAAGTTGTTTTTTTTTTTAATTGATGGTTAACTACTTAGTGGCTGTTTTTTTTCAACTGTATTTTCAGTGTTTAAGGAGTTTTCTTAGTCGATACAGTCATGTCAAGCATAATTTTGCAATAAATGAAATGCCAGCTATACTGCTCATGTCCACTGCTGCTCCATTCAGTCTAATAGCTGGGTAAAGGATATGACCAAGTGGCTTTAATTAGCTAATTGTTTTTACTGTTTAGAACCGGAGGTTTTCTTGATTCTTGAAAACAATTACCAACATACACTCCTTTGAGATTTCTGCTTTAAAAATTTGTCATGGTCCTTTATTTTTCCACATAAAGCCTCTGCCTTAATAAGCGCACACTAACTAAGCAGAGATTTTTTATACAGATGACATAGGACTAAACATTAGCAGCAACAAATTGTGTTAATATTTACCTCACACAGAGAACTAAGATGAGACTGAAGTGTAAGTTTGCTATAAGTGGAAGATAGAAATGGAATTTAAGTGGTATACAAGATTCTCCTCTAATATCCCACTTGAAAGAGCTGAATTTATGCACTGTGAATCTTACTAAATAAAGGCCGTGCCATGGTATTGATGTAAATATGTATGTAAAGCATTTTATTTGTGCTGGGGCCATAAGTGCTGAACCAACCCTAGAACTAATTTTGAAACCTTGACCATTAATCCAGACGTGAACAAGAATTTCTGTAAGTTTGCATTTCAGAAATCAAATACGATGCATGACTCCAGCAGACGTTGCCCTCTTACAGGAATGTCCTCATTTCAAAGGATTCTTTCAGGTCCTCATATGAAATTGTTGAGGGTGTTAAATTAAGCCTTTGGCTATTAAGGAGTACCAGATACAAAAATACAGAGAAACCTAGGATTTTTCTGTGCTGGAACAGATCAATGAGCCATTTAATTTGTTATCCCTCTTATAGCAGTGGCCAGCACCAAACACTGTAGAAAAAGCCCTTTTCAGACATGTGTGCCTACAAAGGTCTGTTGAGACCGGATATATCATCTCTGAGAAATATAGGATAGCTAAATTATAGTTCAAGCTTCCTTGGAAAAATGAGAAGTGCATCTTCAAAAGTTATTACTTCCAGAGCTTTTTGGTGTAATCGTGGCAAAAAAAAAAAAAAAAGTGCAGTGGAACGTGACTCAGAGCAGTATCGCTACTCCATACTGATATTGGATGCATCCCTAATACTCTTTCTGGTACATCATGATTTCCCATACTGGAGATCTGCTAATGAATATACCACAGCCACCATTATTATTAAGCAACATGATCTATACCATCTATAGCTGGAATATAGATATAAATATAGCTATAAACAAGGATCTTTGAAAAGACCAATATTCTTCTTGGCTAAATGTGTGTCAGGTTTTAGGGTTACAAGTTTCAGTTCTTTTTGTGATTTTTTTTTTTTCTTTTTAGTACCTTTAAGCTTTTGCATAATGAGGCTTAACATTAATTTTTTTTTATTTGATGACTTTTCCAGCTGCCTACTGTGTAACTAGTCTTGCCTAGAACTGTAGTAAATATACTTAGAGACTAAAGTCTGGTGAAACTATCAAGTTCTCTATTTGAGTATTTAAATTTATTTAAAACATTAAGTTCCTCATTTAATCTTTCACTGCAAAGGGTTTACAACTGATTTTACAACCTTGGGATGATTAATTTCAATGCAATTCTTTGTTCTTTGATCAGCGTTCTCCTCTTTCAATATTGATTTAATTGCTCTTTTCCAAAATCATCTGTCATCTTTCTGTCTCCACATTCCATTCAAGTAGTAAAATCGAGTCAAGATACTGCCTTGTTGGCTTGGTTTATTGGAATATGCACCTGCAAATCGTTAATGAAAGATATAGTGCCTCTCAACACTGTTAATGTTGCCCTGGTTGATCATATGCTCTCTTTTCATCAATATATCTGCAAGCTCTGGGCACATGTTATGATAGCACCTTCCCTTTTGGGGAAATCTCAATGAATGTTGTTATTGTCACTGAACTGAGTCATTTCTCTCAATTTAACAGGGCTTGATGTGAGGCACACCCTTTGGACAAGAGTCTTAATGAGAGGTACAAAGCAAACTAGCAGTAGGGGTAAAAAATATGTGACATTTTTAGAGTCATTTTTTGTTTGTTCAGCTGCATGTTCTGCTTTTCTAGATTGGAGGAAGACTAAAGGATAAAAAAATATCAGTGCATTTGTGCATAACTGGTTTCCTTTATGAGCTGTTAAATGGCACCAACTCATTGAGCACTTTCTCTACTAGAGCTTACCCCTACGTAAGAGAGAGATTCTGCAGCTGAAAATCATGTAGTTCCTGCTCTGCACTCAGTGGCTGTCAGTGCAATTTGCTCTTAGACTTTTTCAAGGTGCAGTTTATTTACCTGGTGGATTCAGGTGCTTGGTCCAAGATTTCAGGTAAACTCTGTCAAAGCTTCCTCCCTTTGCTTTCCTTTTGCTGAGTTGCACAAACAGATCTTCAGTTTTCACTGGGAGAAAAGTATGAGATAAAGATTCCTTATTCAAGTGAGTAAAGTGTAGGTGGTTTCGTTTTGTGTCCTGGGGAGCCATATATTGGTCAAGGACTACATGCAACGATGAGTGCTTATACAAATACCACCAGCTAAAGTCAATTGGCTTCAGGAGTCCTTAACTATCCTTTTTGTGAGACTTTCTGTGTATAGTGATAATAATAGTTGGCTTTTCATATTTATATTTTACTGCCAACAAAGCTGAATAGATAGCCAGCATCTCTAGACGTGTGCAAAAGACATATTGTACTATTCACAAGGATGACAAGTTGAGACATTTGTGCCATAAAGCAATGGATTATTGTGAATATGTTAATAGTAGGATTTTATAAGTACAGTGCTTCCTTTTAAGAAAATACTTTGTGGCTCTGTTTTTTCCCCTTGTGTGCTAAAATAGATTTATTTCTAACTCAGACTGTTTTTAATATCAAACAATTACATTATGAAAAAAATACAGAAATAAATGTTGAGGCAAATAGATTAAGAAAATGTTTTCATGATAATGATCAAAGCTCGCTTTATTTCTCCCAATGACCTTTATTAAAATTAATATTATTTACTCTTCACATGACACAAAGTCTATTTCCTTTAACAAGAGGGAATTATATTTATTGGTACCGAGATACTGTGGCGATAGGCACGCCAGGGAGGCCAGTCTTGTTTTTTTCTGATTCCTCGTCGCAGCAGTAGTCATAGAAACACAGCACTGAAAAGGATGTGGAGTCCATTCTCCTACTCTCGCAGGCAATCACTGTATTCAATCCCATTCATCAGACCCCATTTTAAAAGTGGTTTCTTCTAATGAAGACAATTAGGAGCAGAGATGGATGGACAGATTACATAGATAACTGCATATTAGCCTTTTCTGGGTTTAATCTCTGCGATGCAAGGATCCTTTTCTTTTCCTCTTCATTTTACCTGGAAGATCTCCAGAGTGCCTCTGCTTCCTCACTGAGTTGAGTTCCTTTATATAGAAAGAACAGAGTTGCAATAAAACCCTGGAATCCTTTGGGGGTCTGATAGGAAGAATGCGTGCTTTAGAGGAAAGCAATTCCTGTGACATCTTTCCAGCCTAACAAAAAGATTATTTTGCCATTAAGTGATTTTTCTCTGTTGTTTTAGTAACAGCAACCATCAATCACATCACAGGAGTTTAACAGATATAAAGAAAATCATTTCCTTTCATACCTGTAATTGTGCTTCATTAATGAACAATGAACAACCTTTTCCATTTTCTCTATAATCTCTGTGAAATTCACTGACACAGAAAATTATACAGGAAAAGTGTTGGTTTGATTTAGGGAGGATTTGAATTTTATATTTACAGATTGTCATGACTGATGTAAAGCAAGCTCTTCCTCTTCTGGATGCTAAGCCAAACTACCAGCAAGAGATGCCAGAGTCTTGGTGTTTAGTCCTAGCATTGAGGAAGAGTGCATTATTCCATCTGCCTCAGTTTGACCTATTTTCTTGTTAAGATTTTGCATAGTTAGATTACAGATTTCTTGTAACCTGCTGTGTTTAGTACTGCTTCTGAGTTGCTGCCTAATTTGACTCTTACAAGGAGATCAGCCATTTTAGAGTACCTTCAGTGTCTTGCCAGCAGGTCTGAGAAGAATTTCTCACTCCAGTTTCAAGATGCAGATCCCACAAAGAGATGCAAAAAAACACTGGTGTGGCAACATTGTAGATATCAAGCGGGAGGTTTTATTTCGCCTTTTGTTGGAAAGCAATTACATGTTCACGTCAACATTTTCATCATTGAATGTCTGAGTTAGGTTTTAACTTCCAAGTGAGTAATTTTGCTTCCAAAATTAATTCCATTGCAATTACAGAGGTCACAAGCCACTCCTATTGATCTCTGCCCAGAAGCAGGCATCTATTTTCAGTGCTGTGGACAGTAAGCTTAGGGGAGCTAGAATATCTTGGCACTTCACAAAATCAGTTTGGAGAAGATATTGAAAGTAGTTTTAGCAAATGATCTGTAAAAGAGGAATTCCAGAGAACAGACACGGCTTTGGAGATCTGGATCTAACAGTTCTTCAGATGGGAAGATCTTAACCAATTAATCCTTATAACAGACAATCACCAAATATGAGTGCCAATTTCACCACTCTAATCAGTATTTTGTGTTCTCTTGTTTAGCATTTTGTTTTCCTTTAGGCATTATATTTGATTACTTTACATGGTATGTATTATTTTGGTTCTTGGGCTACTTTGAAAATCTGAGCTGCATTATAATGATCAATTCTGAGTTTAAGAATGGTTTTTGGCCACTTTCTTGTCTATTAGACCAATTTTTTTTATACAGGTACAGCTTGAAAACTCCATTCCAAGATTGCTGTACAAATTCTCATAAGCATGTTAACTCACATGAGGAAAAAATTGAAACAAGCAAGAAATAGAAGACAATAAAGATGGAAATTAACACACCTGAAGATGTGATCTCATGCAAATAGAATATGAGTGCATGTAATATTCAGAAGCCTTGGACCACGTAATGGCTTCCCAATGTCTTCCATCTCAGTCTGTGGTCCTTCATGTTTATACCTTTAGCAAAGGGATGACTGTTTCTTCTTGTAAGACTTTCATAAAGTCTTGTTCTGTAACTTTGGTAATGATCAATATCCTGCTGAATAAGAACTTGATTGGAATGAGATCTAGGTATTTCTTCACAGATGTTTTGTTACAGCATGATAGTTCTGTAACTTCCCATTTACGTGTGCATGTGTGCGCACACATTCATAAGAAAAGACGGGAGGTTAGAGTAAAATACTACTGTATAACGCTCCATACAAGACAGGATGTATCTATTCAATTTTAGCACACTTTTTTCAGTATTTCTTCATACCACATCATTTTCCGACAAAGTCTACACTAGGTTTTAGACTCTAGAGCAAGGCTTGAATTGTCTGAAGCTTCTGTAATGTCAGCCTGGAAGCAATGGCTGCACTGGTGTTTCTGAGATGAGTAAGGTGTACCTTACTCAATACATTAATAAGCTCTGGAGTTCTCTAATCCCAAAAAATAGGAAAGTCTATTTCTTTCCATCTTTGTATTAATTTCTTTCATGTGTTTTTTCTGAATATACTTTAATTTCAAAATATAACACACATCTTTCTTAAAGACCTGACTCATGAACAGCAGGTTGTAAGTTCATGTGTAGACATACGGAAGAGCCGTTTCTCATGAACAGTTCTCTGTGCATGTTCTATACATATTTCTGCGAACGGATGCTCTTGTCTTTTCATATAAGTGGTAAATATTTTCTTTACTGCATTTGGCTCCTGATCACTAATGGACTGAGTGCTTTATAGTTTCTTTCATTGAGTGTATAATAGCTTGTGTTGCACTAAGCTATGCCACTGCAACCACAAACCTAGGAGGTGAAGGCACAAAGTCTTGTACAAAAACTTATCCAGTATTTCTTTACTTATACCCACTTCCCATAACAGCACACAAATTTTATTGCTGCTTGTACCACAATCTTGTTACTGAAGTGAATTTCTTACCAGTGTTCACTGTCTTGTTTGCAAGATAAAGCCAATCAGTAAGCTACTATTAACCCAATTTATTTGCAAGAGGTATTTTCCAAGGAAGGAGAAATTACAGCAATTGTTCATCATTAATTTTGTTAATAGATGTGTGTTCATTTGTACTACCCTGTAAACAAGGCAGTGCATTGTACAATAAGAATACTGCTAAACGTAAGATGCTGTTTAATGTCCTCATTTTATTATGTGTGCTCACAACGTTTTCTAAGTCATGACTAATAACCTTGAGGCAGGGCTCTTTGTGAATTTAGAAGAACCAAGAAACTGAGTTTTGGAAACACTCCCGAATATTATGTCTTCATCTATATCAGAACCAGAGCAAATCCAAAGCAAATTAGTGAGTCAACTAGCTTAACAAGATTCTTTAAAAAAAAAAAAAAAAAAAAAGTTAAACACATGAATACTGAAAAAAAGAAAGTTTCTGTAGTTACAATAGGTAGGATAAAATTACAAGGACTATCAAAAAGTGAAAAAGTGTTTTCTCATGAGAATTTCTTTTGATATGAAAAAGAGATGACTGGATATGGAGAAGAAAAGGAGAAAGGCTGAGGAGAGCTTTGGAATAAACAAAAAGGAGAGGTATATTGTTGATGTATATATCATGATGTATGAACATCACGAGGTAGGAATCTAGTCATAACTCTAGATAGTTCTTAAGTAATCCATAGTTTGTTTCAGTGTTATGGTGTCGGCTATTTCTTCTATGAGCTGGAATTTTTAACTAGTTCTCTTCCCCAGTTTTCCACATGATCACAAGGTGTTCTCCCAAGTTGTAGTGCAAGGAAACTCTGCCCGCAGTACTACTGCAGTCACTAGAGGTGGAGTTTATGAGCCAGCAGTGTGCCCAGGTGGCCAAGAAGGCCAATGGCATCCTGGCTTCTATCAGAAATGGTGTGGTGAGCAGGGCTAGGGAAGTAATCCTGTCCCTGTACTCGGCATTGGTGAGGCCTCACCTCGAGTACTGTGTTCAGTTATGACACCTCAGTACAGAAAGAATACTGAGGTGCTGGAGCAGGTCCAAAGAAGGGCAACAAGGCTGGTGAAGAGCTTGGAGAATATACCCTATGAGGAAAGACTGAAGGAACTGGGGATGTTCAGTCTGGGGAAAAGGAGGATGAGGGGAGACCTAATTGCTCTCTTCCAATATCTGAAAGGTGCTTACAGTGAGAGCGGGGTTGGTCTCTTCTCACTGGTGACAGGTGACAGGACGAGGGGAAATAGATTCAAGTTGCACCAGGGGAGGTTCAGATTGGATATCAAGAAGAACTTCTTCACAGAAAGGGTTGTTAAGCACTGGAATAGGCTCTCCAGGGAGGTGGTTGAGTCACCATCCCTGGGTGCGTTTAAAAACTGTTGTGTGCTCAGGGACATGATTTAGCAGAGGGTTGTTAGAGTTAGGGTAGTATGACTAGGTTGTGATTGGACTTGGTGATGTTTAAGGTCTTTTCCAACCTTTAAAGTCTTTTCCAACCTGAGTGATTCTATGATTCTCAGTGAATGGCTGGATTAAATTTGCTGTTATGTCTGCAGTGCAGAAAGCCCAGAAATGGCTGTTTACACAGTTTTTCTTTTCAGTTGGATCTGTCCTTCTTGTGTCATCATGCATTTGTCATGGGTGTTTCTGAGGACAACTACAGACGTTAAAATTTTGATAATCCTGTTACTGTTGAAATGAACACACAAATCCCACTGATGTCTTGAACGTAGGATTATGATATATAACATAGGCAAGACCATCCTCTAGAGCTGGAGCTGCTTACCAAGACTATGGTTTTCTGAGTACTTAAGAAATTCCCAAAGTGGTAGATCCCATTGTCAAAGACAAGCTTTTGAGCTTTGCCACTGTGACACCTATTAAGGGAAAAAAGTAGAGTTGTGTGTCTGCTTTAGTCTCTGCAACAAATTTGATCACTGTACATCTTCTGTTATGAGAACTGGTCTCTTAGGAGACCATCTGGCCATGAAGGGATACGTATACAGAGTACTACCTGTGTCAAGAATTGAGAAAGATGGCGGCTTGTTACTGTTGAGTTCTACAGAGCCTGGCCTGGGTATTATTGTGCTGCAGTGTTGGTGACCTATTTTGTATTTTGGACACATGTATATGCTCATTTGTCCTTGCTCTTGATGTAGTCTACCTGCTTCATATGTTCTTCTGATCTTGAAGTCACTGAAGTGACACTTTGTCATAAGATTAAATATCTTTCTTTTCAACTGTCTAAAGGAAAAATAATGACGGTGTTATATTTATTGGAACATAGATGTCAAATTAAATAGTTTGTCCAGTGGTCACTAAATCTGTCATTTACTCTTCAGGCATTGAGGAAGACAGGAGAGGGAAAAAGATCGAGCAAAGCCAAATTGAATGAAGTCATATCAATATTAATGTTCTGCAGAAGTCAATGAAAACAGACATTTGATTTTATGAGATTAGTAAATCATTGTACATACTGTTTGATGCACAGTGTAGGAATGAAAGTAAAATAACCATTTACAAGAAACTAAAATAACAGAACTGGATGCATAGCATGCAAGAGGGATGATTCAAAGCATAAGTGAGATTACTGAATGGTTTTGTGGAGCACAGCTAACATTTTTCTAATTCTATGATTAATACTATCTTTCCAATGGAAAAGAGTTAATTTCTTCCTGTTCTTGGAGAACTACCATTTACACTGTGTTTGTGTTACCACTGCATTTCTTTGAAAGCTCATTGACAAGAGAACCCCTTTTCATTTGATTCTGATATTTATTGTATTTGTTATCCTGTTGGTAATATGGTATTTCAGTTTTAACACAGCCATTTTATCAGGAAGTCCAATACCCAAGGTGAAAATGAATTATACCACGGATCTATTCTCTTTTTTGCATGGAAGAGAGCAGAAAATTTTTAACTGTAACATAGCAGCACATCTGAGGAAAATGTTGTAAAGGATAAGGTATCTTACAAATGTAGAACCTCATCAGAATCTTCTTGCTGCTGTTTTCCTATTCCAATAGTGTTGAGGAGATACTATTAACTACTCCTGACAAGATTTCTCTTTTTTGAGGTTTTAAACAGTGTCAACATTTGTCAAAATATCTGTACTTAACATAAATACTCAACAGGCTAAAATGAAACTGTTACATAAAGCCTTTATAAATAATACATTCTCCTTCAAATCTTTTAATTCGATTAAGGATGTAAAACAGACAAATCATGCAAATGTTATTCAATGACTAGTTTATATCTGCCAGAAAATATGGAAATCAAAGAGTTATACTTTAAAGCATTCTTACATCAGAGTTAATCAGCATTTTTAACTTGCAGATCACAAGTCTGCGTATATGAATTGACTGCTGTGCTAGGATATCACATTAAAAATTCTTTTTGAATTTTAAAGCAACTTGTCAACATGCATGTTCTAGTAGTGAGTGCATACAGTTACTTCAATGCTTTCTCTGATGTTGCCCACTTTCTGTCAAACACAAGTGCAAATTTCTCTCATGAAATAAAGCCACTATGTTTGAAATCAATTGTGAAATTATTAACAATAGTGGCCACTGCCAGACCATTCTAATTTGCATTTCTAAAGCTCTTTCTCTCCTCAGATCCCAAAGGGTTATTTTTACAAATGTGCATTAGTTCAGCCTCACAGCATATGGCCTCTGTGGCATTGTCAGTGCTATTAAAGGCAAGTAAAACATGGAGCCATGGGTCTGTGTGCTATGAGAATCAGCAGGGCTATTGTCCACAGCCAAGCGTTACAAGAATGTGACAAAAAGATGGGTTCATCAGGTGAGTTCATTCTCCCAGGACAATGCTGTGCCAAGTTGCCTTCCCCAGAAGGAGCAGAGTTACTCAGAGTACTGCAGATGCACCGAACAGCAGAGTTCTCTCTCATAGCAATTTCATTCTTGGTCAAGCAAGGAATCTGATTGCACATAAGTCTGGTTCTGAGGCACTTGCTAGTATGGGAGTGGTGGGAACAGACGCTCAAAGTCATGAATTGTGAGGTCCTGATTAAGTAATAGGAGTGCTCCAGATCTCTAGCACCCACATTGTTTTGATAAGCAACATAAACACAGAAATTCTTGTCTTCCCCTTGAGAAAAGATCAAGGGAATTTTAAATGACATTTGATGAGATAATGAAGTCAGAAAGCACTGTCCTCAGTTTGCAGTCTTTCCCTCAGGACTAAAAATTTCATGACTGAAACTCCTTGGGCAATATGGGGTTTATGCTGAGTATTTGAACTGGAGTCAGTTTTGCTACAGCACCTAACCAGCCCAGGAAATGAGATGACTCGTATTTCTAAACCTTTCATCCTGCAGTTGGCACCAAATGGTGCCATAAACTGCTGCAGAGGGCATGCTGATGGTTTTTATTAGATGTCCACATCCCAGTTCTTTTTTAAGGGGTTAGGGAATCCAGTATTGCCAGGAAACTATTGAACTTGAATGTTCTCAAACATCCCACTGAACACTTCATCCTTTGGTACAAAAGCAACGGGAAACAAAGTATCCAAGTTCATAGCTAGACTGCTAAAGACACCTTTCGTGTGCGCTTGAACTCGATTGTAAGAGCTGCCTAGATTATCACTGAAGACGCAGTTCTTGCTGGGAATGAATGTGGGTGATTGTGATCCTTCATTCCTTCAGGACATTGCTTTATTACTACACTGCAGCTTTGGTTGGTAATGTGCAAGTTTGCCCATCAGGTTAGCAAAAAACTTAGATGTCTTTAATTCTTAGCAAGTCTGGAGTTGTATAATTTAAAATTCTTGCCCGTAATACAGAAAATGGAGTAATGACTATGATGGAAGTCCATAAAATCCCCCATAGAAAAGAAAATACCTGTTTAGGCAGGTTTGTGTTAGTACATTGGAAGTAGAAATCAGTTTAAGCTATTTTAGAGCATAGGCAAGGCTTATGTTACATGAAACCCTCTGGGAAAGGATCGTAGTTGGTAACTGGCCAGCTTCTATTGTAGAGCAATTTAGCTTTGTGAGATTAATGAGAATGCTAAAGTGCTGATAATGGTTCCTCTCCAAGAATTTTTTTCAGACACCTTGATCTCTGTCCTTTTTGTGAAAATACATATGAAAAGTAATACCAGTGCCATAGGCAGAAAGCAGCTATCTCTTTAATGCAGGTATGTACAACCAGAATAACACTCATCAGAGCTTTGCAAAGATCAGCATTTCTTTCTGATGAAGACGTCTATGGTTGAGAATGCAGCATGCTTCCTCGCCACAATTTAATGCAGGATTGTTCAGCTGAGGCAATGTCCACATAGTTGTCCAAAATAGTACAGCATGCTTAGAAAGAAGCTATCTCTGGACAATTCACAGGTTACAAGCAGGACTGTGAGACAGCTCTCAGATTAAAAGATAAGCTCAAAATATTCTATTGAAACATATCTTGTCTCTGAAATGCTGAGTTCTTGCTAATGATCAAGTTCATGAAGAAGATCCTTCCACTCAGAAGATGGTTGTACTAGCTAGGTTTTCCCATCTGTCAACTCACCAAAGATAGTTTCGTAGTGAGGTGGAGGCTGAAGAGGGGCAAAAAGACATTAAGAGTAGAGACAGGCTAGTATATCTGCATGCCAGCTATTCCAAAGTGACCCTTCTTGAGGGACTGCAGATTCAAGTTTGCACTAAACTGCTATTAGGCCAGTACAAAATATAGCGCAAAAGCCATCTCCCTAGTGTTCACTTGCCTGACCTCCCATGAGGAAGTGGAAGCAACAGAAAATCTTAATAGTTTAAATACCATCATCAGTATCTATTTGAAGAACAAAAGGATACACCTCCGCTTTCTGGACACGTTTATTTTGTAGGAATTCTACCATGCAGAAATCATTTGACTTGATACAATGTAATTTTTAAATTTTTAAAATAATGGAATCTTAACTAAAAACAAAGTGCTCAAGAACTTCAGGAACAAAACAAGATCAGTTTTTGCCATTTTACCAAGCTTGCTCTGAAAGTAATGCCTCATATTTCATGATGTTGGCTCACAACACCAGGGGCAGCAGAGGTAGAAACTTCCCACCAATATTTCTGTTACATGTTGCTGCTGTGTGACAGATGGCAGCAGAGGAGCAATCTGACAAAACAGCATCTGATGTGAAAGTGTAGATGAAACAAAGGTGTGTCATTGAACTCCTCCATATAGAAAAAGTTGCTGAATGTTTGTGGAGACCAAATGGTGGATGTGAGCACCATGAGGCAATGGGTGTTGCATTTCAGCAGTGGAGACAGTGACAGGTGGTCACCATCTCTGGTGCAGTTTTTTATGAATGCAGCATGCAGGCTCTTGTTCATTGCTGGTGATAATGCATAATTAGCGGTGATGACTATTGAAAAATAGGTTTTTTTGTAGCTGAGAATTTGCTCCATTAGTTAGTGTTATTGTGCTCTTTTGTATCTGTTGTAATTTCCATGAAGATAAATTAGGAACGTTACTTTTGGAGCAGCTTATGTATTTACACAATTATGCAATTGCATTATAAAATTTAAGTCTTGGGTTCATAGAAATGAATTAGATACCTTTCCCATTTATTCAATGAAAGTGTGAAAGAAATTAGTGTTAAGGGGCTGAGGGAAAAAGGGGACAGCTTCCTAGCTGCACTATCCTGTAATAGGATGTTTATAGCCACAAGATTCAGAGAAAAATGAATAAAAGATAATTCAATGCATATGTCATTTCTGTATATGGTAAAGGCTTGATTTGATATTTATTTGAAGAAGGCTCCTGGTGATTGTCTATTGTCACAGCATTAGATGAGAAGAGAGAGAATGAGTGACTCTTTGAATGTGACTGCAGTAACAAGGAGAGCCTGCAGTCATATCTTGTTAATTTACCGAGGAGAATGTCACATTTACATTTCAAATTATCCCAGTGCACGACTCAAAACTTGCTAGGATTATCCCAAGTTTTAAACCATCAAGATTCAGGTTTTGTTGTTTACCAGACTGTGTTAATCCTTCACTTCACCTTCCTTCCCTCCCTCCTGCCCCAGCATCAGAAAGGAGAAAGAGAGCCCTCTCCAGAAAATCTAACATTAAAGGGAGTTGTCAGTCCTGCTCAGTAATTATGAGACAATTCCTCCAAGAGCAGGGTGAAATGTCATTTGTATTATTCTTCTACTTCCTCTCCCTTTCTGCCTCCTCCTCTGCACACGTCCTTGCAGGCAGGCATCATGAGTACATGTTCAGTGATGCAGAGGGATTTAGCTTTGTGAATCCTATTACTGCTGTTGATTAGAACACATTAGCACAGACAGTTAAAAACATGTACCCTTTAATGTTCATCTGCTTATTCTAACTTCTTATCCATATAATGGCCTGATTCTGATTTCTCACTGTTGTTTACCTGCGTAGTAGTAATGATTTGTAAGAATAATTCCTGACTTGAGACAAAATAGTAAGAATAGAGTTTGTCTCACCCTCCCCTCTGTGACATGCATACAGATGCCACATCTCCTTCGCCATTATGCTGCTTGCTTTCTTTTAGGACCTCTAACGATCTTTTCCTACGTCATTCATTCACTAGCATTCACCAGTGGGCAGTGCCACCAGCAATTATTTCCACATCCATTTCCCAGGGACTTTTATTACACAAAAATGTGGAAAATAAACTTGGTCTTACAAATGCTATTTTGTTGACTTGAGGGTAGAATTTCAGGACATGCTTTAAATAGCAAGGTGTTCATGGCTCGGATTTTAACCCTCTGAAAACAAGCTGAACGTTCATGTATTTGTTTTTAATTAAAACATGTCCAGTGACTTCCCACCAAAATGGAGGACTTTGTTCTGAGAGTGTCCCTCACGAGAGTTCTTTCCTCCAAGTCTGTTTCTTACTGTCAGGGTGAGTTCAACCTTTCCCATAACTCTATTCTACAGTGCCACATCTAAAATTGTGCCCGACTAAACTGCAGCCAGGCTAGCTTGGGATGTATTTGCATATCCCATCCATCCCAGTACTCTCTCAACAGGAGTTTCTCTGAGATTCTTAGGGTAACCCCTGTCCTTACCTAGCTCCCGTGTATCACCAGCAACTCTCAGTATCAGCCTCTTCCCTGAAGCTGGAGGAGGGAAACATCCACTACTGCTCTCTCTTAATCTTTGCTCAAAGGGTTTTGTAGTAATTAAGTTTTACAGCACTCTTTAGAAGTCAGGAAAAGGGAGCTGGATGAGGAGGGAAGGCACCCAGTCAAATGACTTGATGACAGCATCAGTATATAGCAGTCAGTATGACAAGGCACAGCGACAGCCTCTGTCCCTTTTTTTTGCTACTTAGAAGTGTTTTCACGAGGGGAGAAAAAAGAGATCCTGATGGTTTTTAAAAGTCTTCTGTATAAATCTTACACTTCCCATTCATGCCCATTTCTCTGCCTTGTCACCAGGTCAGAAGGCAGCCAAGGCATGGGCTTGATGTGCTAGCTTTGATGTCCAGAGCTGAATTTACAGTCCATTTTTCCTGCTCTCAAATGCAGAAAATTCAGCACTATTTATTAGGAAGATATTGCTAATATAATTGTTTGCTAGTAAATGCTAAATACCATTCATGCTCTCTTACAAAGAAACTCTTTTTCAGCTGTTTTTCAGCTAATTGTTGTGCATCAAAACTTCTGATTGATTCCACAGGAGTCAGTACAGTCAGCAAGGAGCATCACAAAGTTGTGAAGGTGAGAGAGGGGAACAGACTTCATAGCGGTCATTTTTAGCACTCCATGGAAGTACTTTTTCTCAGTGGTTCTTTGTAAGCACAGATAGTTTTACGATGCTGTTTTTCAGCTGCCTGCTGAAATTTTAGTATTTAATTTCCTTCTTGCAAACTGTCACATTAGCCTACGAGACAGAGAGCTAGATGATTCTCTGAGGTAAATGGAAGAATCCAGCAAATTCACAGCATTAATGACTCAAGAAATAAAAGTGTAGAAAAATACCTAGCCCTGTATGAGCTGGTTCACGCCAATAAAATGCGCACATCCAAGCCAAACTGATGATTCTGAGTAAGGAAAAATTTTGAAAATGCTGGAATCAGAAAGATCTGGGGTGCTTTAACAAGGTAAATGCAGTCCGAATTCTGACCGAACTCCATTTTTGGCCTGAACGCACACCCCACATTGCATTGATGTCAGCAAGTCTCTCTCAGTGCCCCAGGCTCTGACTGGCCTTCAACAAACAGAGGTGATTTTTCCCAGGGAGAGGGTGACGCAAGGAGGGAGGGGTTGTGGTGTCGTGTCAGGCAAAGAGAACATAAAGCAATACCCCACAAGCTCCAATAGCTTAAGGCAGTGGTACCACAGCTTCCAGCCCTCCTTCAAGCTGTGTTGTAATGTTATTAAAAATGGCAGAGAATGTGTGTTATGCTAGATCCCAAGCTGTTCATTAGCCAGGAGCACTTCATGGTGCTGAAGATAATCATTATTATTATTAAAGTAATAACTAGCTAATTAATTAGTCAATCTCCAGACATGCCTCAAGATCATACTTACAGTACCTTCTCAGAACCACAGAGGCTTGTTGAAATGGACTTTGAATGTCTTTTGCAATATAAAATGGACAAATGGCTTCCAGGGATTTAACACATGCTTTTTCACTCCAGACTTTATTGCTTTTGCAAGGCAGTGCCCTACACTGATGTTTCAGCATCCCCCTCCACAGCACTGGGGTAATGGCCATGTTTGTCTTTGAGCAGTGTGCTTCTCTTCTCAGCCACCATCAGACTACATAGTTAAGGACAGCAAGTGAGATGAATGAGCTGTGTTCTGACTGGAGAATCCTTTGAAATCAGGAAATACAGTGCAGGAGTAATAAAAAGGGGTTTGTTTAATCGTTCCTTCGATAAACTGATTATTCTCATAGATTTTGGTTGGAAAGTAGAAATAAACATGTGGTCTTTATGTCCAGTGTAACTAGATGTATGCCAATAAAAGACATATTCTCAAAATATACCGTACAATATCTCTCATCTGTTTCTGTAATTGACTGAAAGTAAAGAAGACAAAATTGTCTAATAGACATGATCGTATTTCATATGCAGTGAAGGTCACTGTAGATGGCAATTTTGTTGCAGATACGTATGGACTAACCAGGTATTGCAGCAATTTCCTTGTATTCACAAATGCTTGTTCCTAAATTCTGCTATGCATCACAGGAAATGAGAGATGTTCATTTCTTCAAGCATGTTTACCATGTAGGAGAAATTCAGTAGGAAAATACAACTCCTGTTTTTTTTCTGTTCCATTGTGCTCTTTATGAGATAAATATTCAGGATACATTTATAGCTTAAGGGACCAATTTGTCTGAGATAGAATAGTTGATTGCATTATTCTAAAGAAATAATATGTAGTATCTCAAAATAATTCCAGTAGGTTGCTCTCAGCTCACTAATGCATAATGTTCCTTTCCCAATCTGACATTCCATTTTTCATTGACACTTCTTTCATTTCCTTTATAAAAGAGGAGTTTGGGTTTTTATTTGATGTATCTATCCATCTATTTGTTAATACAAGATTATTTTTTCTGCAAATGAAATTCATGTAGTTTAGTTTATTCCTTCCTATTAAATTTCAAAAAACACATACCGATGTTTCTGAGAATTTCATTTCCCTAGACTACCTAGTGCACAATTAAATATTTTCTATGATATAGCAAAAGAAAACTAGCTGCACTTCTTAAAAGTGGCAGGTGTAATTATGCACTGTTTTATACCTGCATGATAACCGTCAAAAATTAAGAATTTGAGCATACCAACACACATGTAAAACATAGCTCACTTGAGAGGAGAGAACATACTACTTACTATACGTATGGAGAAACTAAGGTATGAACAGGTTTATGTCAATTATACTACATCAGAAAACATGATTTTGGAAGAGCACTGCAGGTCACAGATAGCAGTTTGACTGAACTGACTAGAATTGCTAACTGCTGATGAAAAGGGAAGTTCAGTTCCCCCATGTGAACCATACAGGACTGCAACTATGGCAAATTATTTATGTTGCAAGACTGAAAAACTGGCTTTTGAAACGTGAAATGGTTATTGGTGAAGTGTAAGATTTTTGGTTTCTATGATAAAGAAAAAGGGATAATATTAGTAGAAAGAAAATTTGAAAGATTTTCAGATTTTGAAGGAAATGTGGTCTGAAAAATCGTAGTCAGAGGCTATTTTTATTATCTATAACAAGCAGTTAATTTTTATAACCTAACACAGCCCATGTCAGATGGTAATTTAGTATAGACCTGTTATGTTGCCTAAATGGTATTCTATTGCTGTAGTATATTTAAGGATTTGGAATTCTTTTTTTATTCTTTATTATTTGAGGGAGAAAATATGTAGGATTGTATCTAGTCTACTCATGAGTCATGAACAGTCTTACCTTGGGACACCTAACACTTCTGAACTCTTTTACAATGACGTATAGCTGCACCTGAAAACAGGTCTGTAAAATAAGATGGGTTTCCTTAAATTAGTCCTAGTGACAGGGGTGCTTGCTAATATTTCCCCACCTGAAAGTAAATACTCCTTTCAGCCTTGAATGAAAACATTACTAAAATCGTATAAGTGATTTATCAAGTAGTTGGGAGTGGAGTAAAGAAATGCCTTTTTATCTTATTTTGTTTTTATTAGAATATCTATTGCTTAATATTGCTGGGGGCAGGAAGGCACAGAAGCAGCCCACCAACTGCTGCTACCTTCTCTTGCTTTCCACACCTGTGGGGAAGGGTACCACAATCCAGGTCCCAGGGTGCTGGGACAGGGCTTCTCTTAGACACTGTGCTGCTGGCAAAACAGTTTGGAGGAGAAAGAGCAACTGAGAACAGCTATCTGCAGGGAGAAGAGATTGTCACTGTGATACGAATCCTTAGTCTGTGGTCCCCCAGGACCTAAAACAAGTACTAGATATAAGTTGTTGCTACCATATACAAAGTTATGAACCAGTACAGAGGCATTCTGTCCATTTGAATGTGTATTGTTGGCTTTTTTATTTTTAATGTGGAGTAGTATATTTTATACAGTAACAGTCTCTTAATTCACCTTGCTTACTGCTAACATGAAGGTGAGCACTGGCTTTGATCCCTGTACTTGAGCCTGGCTTTTAACAAAGGTATCTTCTAGAGATGATATAATAATACACACATCTAGTAGCAACGAACATGGTATAACGAGCTAAATTCTATCTATAGTTGTGTTTTGCAGAAATGCATTATTCCAACTTCCAGAATCCAAAGCATCTATCTATACAAAACTAACCAGTGCAAAATATTCCCTAAAAATAATCACAGTGCTGGTAAGGCAGGTGACAGAGACAGCAGCTGCTGATCAGCACGGTGTGGCACACAGGTGTATTTTCAGCTGAAATCTTGATGATGGATTGATTATGTGTAGGTTTGTTGTTGCTTTTGCAATCTCTTTACAAGGTGAACATGACCTTAGATATCTACTGTTTGTGAATAAAACATCCTAAACGGAATTTTTCAAACATATGCAGCATTCAGTTTTCCCCTGTGGAGAAATCAACCCTCTTCAAAATTCTCACAGCCCAACTCACATCTGGTGTTGTAGCTTAATGACTTCTAGAGAATTAAGCTAGATTACACATTAAAAAAAAAATGCCTTTTCCCTGTCTGTCTTCACTCCCAGACAACTTAAGAGCCTCTAACTGGATTGCTTAACAGAAGAATCAGCATAAACGCAATACGCACTGAAGATATTCAACTTAGTGAATTCTTAATAGGAAGCCTGGTTTGCTTGAGACATTGATTCGTTGGCAATGCTGACGATAAAGAAGCATTTCTGGTCTCTTTAGATATCTACATTTGTAAGGCCACATTTACTGTTTCAGGTTACGGTGAATAGCTGAGTTTTGCCAGATGTAGGGATACAAGGGTTGTCATCAGGTAGACATTAAGTGGGTAGCAGTGGAGGCATTGCACACTTAACTGTTCATCCGCAGTCCAGTTCTACTGAGAAGCGATAACCTCTGCAGTAATCTCTAAATTTAATGATGACAACTTTGCCAACCACTATTGCTCTTGCTGATTCTGCCAGGCTAAGGAGACAGGAGCAAAATTGTTGAAACTTTTTTTATCTCACTGAAACTCTGGGATTTTTTCTTTTCTTCTTTGTCATTTCTTTCATCTATGGTCTCTAGGGGAAAATACACACACAAGAAAAAAACCCATACATTTGCAGTACAAACATTTTATCAGTGAAAGAAGACAACACCGCTTTTACTTTCCTCCTGGTGCTTTTAGTAACTCCCTTTAGGCTACAATCTTTCCTCAGTACTTTTCAGAGAAGGAACCTGCACAAAAAGGAACCTCCACAGCTTCATGAAGAGTAATAAATCTCAACTCTTTATGGATTTGTAAAATAGCTTAATTGATTGATGATCTGCTGCTAATTGCCAAGATTCATTTGTCTTTTTGCAAGTTCAATTTTCTTTAAAAAAAAAAAAAAAATTATAAAATCTCTGCAGAAATCAGATTTTTCTTAGAATGACAGTCTCTCCCTGTATGTATTTGAAGGTAAATGAGTAGTTTTGTCCCCAAGGTAAAATAAGGTTCTGGCTGCCTTCATCTTCTGAGCAGCCCAGCTTTATTTAGGGTGTTGCATTCTGTCTGATCACTTTCCAGAATACCTGAGGTTATATTGGAAACAGTAAATGTGTATGAAGTGTGAGGAGATTCCAGTTAAGAAGTCTTATGTGGTCTACTACTTGTCTCTTAGCCAAAATGCTTCCACTGACATCTGTTTAATGGGCAACTTTCTGGTATGTGTGATCATATTTCATATTACAAAACAGTTGGAAAGCTCATGGTAATCATAGCATAGGTCACACTTAAAATTGATTTAAGTTTTCAAAATCAGTTTCAGCAGCTGGAGTAATTATTGACTCATTGTTGTCAATCTGCCAAAAGGAACCAGTTTGAGAGAATAGATATTTTTCAAAGAAATACTTTTGCCTTTCATGGACTGTTGGCTGGATTCTTTCAGATGATTAACAATCCACTTGTTCTCTTGAACATTTTGACATATTTGAAATAGCACAGTTTTGGCAAATATTTCCTTCTCCATCTCCCATGTTTAAACACAAGACAGAGTGAAAAAGTATGGGGAAAGGCTAATAAAATTGTAAAACTAACTATGTTCTCTGTTCTTTTTAATGTTGTTCAGGGAAAAAAAAAAAAAGAAAAAAGAAAAGAAAAAAGAAAAAAAACTGCAGGTCTGCTACTGTGTGACATTCCTGCCCACCAAGTGTGAGATGCCAGAAAAAAAAATATTGTAACAATCAGGAGATTTCACATTTGTCAGGAAAATGTTCTTGTTACTGTCAGTACTATTGGATCCTGTATATTCCTCTGTCATTTGCTACCCAGTACTGTTGGTGAAGGACAAAGGACAAATTAATCTCCAGAATAAAAGCAGTTTGTTTTATTGAAAATAAATAAATAAATCTTTAGGTAAATACAAAAATTCACAGGATTATTAACAAGACCTATTAATAATGCTGGCTGGGAAAACCCAAAACTTTGTAGGTTACCATACAACCTAGGATAAAAATACATGACAAGAGGACTCAGTTCTTTTCAATTCTGTATTTATCCAGTGAACAAGTCCTTCATATAATTTGTTTGATTTAATGAGTGTTGTGAGTCCTTCTGTGTCCTTTAATGAAAAATGTCTTCAATCCCAGTTTCTGATGGTATATCATTCTTTTTCATACCAAATACAAAGGTTGTTTGTCTATCCATTTCGACTGTCTACTTGTAGGAACTTCCCTAGGCAAGACTTATTCTAATTACTTCAAAATAATTTTAACTTGTTGCTCATGCTGATTGCCTAGGTTTTTCCAAAAAAGAATGCATTGTTGCATCTGAGGTAACATGCATCCATTACCAAGTAGTGAAGACGTGACTTCCAGTTTAACTGCACTTTTGGTTATCTTTTTCACCTGATCATGCTGGAAATGCTAACTGTTTCCTGTTGGTTTATTGCACTCCTAAGCACTTTACTGGTTCATGTGGGAAAGAATTACACTATTTCCTGTGCAGACATAGCTTAACAGTATAGAGAGCTCTAGGATATGGAGTCAATGAAGACAGTCACTTCTAGATAGCAGTGCAGTTTACCATGAGATCCTCAATGCCAAGTCTGGCACTGAATGGAGTTTTCCCTGCATAAATAGAATGTCAAAAGGATCTGGGACTGGCTTGATCCTGAAAATTAAGGAAGTGTAACTTGCTCTCTAATGATCATCTCATCAATACAGGTGTTTGAAATGAGGGAAGATGCCACATGAATGCATTTAGTGATATAACGATAAACGTACTAATCACTAGCTGAAGTAGTTCAGTTGTACTAGCTGATGCTGAAAAAGCCTTTAAGGTCCTGTGTAAAAGACAGTGAATAATTGCAAAGTACGATTATATGAGATGAAGAAATACTGTTAGTATTATAAAAGCAAAAGACATTATTTTGCTGGTTGTTCCTCAGGGACAAGGTATAATGCAGAATAGAAGCAATGTCCTAATCTTGGTCTAGGATTCTTATGCCTTAGGCTGCTCATGTCATCTGATTATACCAAACAAGTTCATTGAAAAGGTTTCTGACAGTGGATACGAGTATCTTCACGCATAATGATCAAAATTTGTGACCATTTTCAGACACAGATATGTAATATTCTTCATTACTATTATACTGGAGCAATTTCACAGTGAGGAGTATTAGGGCAGCAAGTTCCTGAAGATATTCAAGAGTTCAGAATCTGCCATTCATCATCTGTAATTACCCAGATTTTTGTTACCATTGCAGCCAAGAGCGATATGTAACCAAGCATTTCTGTGTATATCCAGTATAGTGAAAAAGTTCATAAAACAGATTCAGCAATAACAACAACATCATGTTTAAATTATAGTGACATGAATTACTTAGTAACACTTTAGAAACCTATAACCCACCAGGAGCTTAAAGGTCTATTATGGTTAATGAGGCTAGTAGATGCAGTACTATTACAGGAACAAATGAATAGATATATGAATCACAGGAACAGATTGCAGTCTTAATAATTTTTCTCATCTAAATTGAAACAGTACTCCTGTACAGAACATCTATCTGAATGAAACTTAAAGCGCTGTTTTAGACGTTACGTTATGGGACAATAGCTGGACACCTACTAAGAATTAAAGGACAATTGAGAGATAAAGTCTTCCTCACAGGTTGAGGATGCATGCCTTTGGCTCCATTTTTATCCATTTGAAATTAAAAGAAAAAAAAAAAAAGGTTAGAAATAATTGCTGCCGCTTCTTTGTGTTCTCCTGTTGGAAAAGTTACAGCTGTGTTGCTGAAACTCTCTTCTCTGTACTATTTTTGACTGATATAACCTAAGAGTGCAGCTCAGCATTTCAAATCAAGCATGGCCACGTTCGGAACATCTCACCAAAAAAACAAAATCTAGTCTTGTTGTACACAAGGAGACCTCACTCTATCAAATGAGTGACACTTGGTTCTCTTACTGCCAAAGAAGGGCAATCTCACCCTCTTTACATACATATTCCTCTCTTCATAAATGGTGTCAGACAGAGGGTCTGATTGCTGCTTCTTTCTAGGCCAAGAGAGCTGAATGTGGATTGGAGTTGCTGCTCTTGTCTCTTGACTGTGCATAGTTTTCACATAAACTGTGAGGGGTCCTGTTGGAGCCAGGATTGCTCGAGAAAACTTGAGTTTTCTGAATGGCACTTTTTTCAAGTCAGAAATGTGAAATCTTTGTATCAGTGCAATCTCCTTCAGTTCAGTGCTGAGTACTGCCTCAGAAATGTATCAAGGATACAGTTTGTATATTGTTATTTTAATTATTGCTGTTAATGTTGATAAAAAGATTGGACCACATCTATTATCCTATCTGTCCAGGATTGTTAACGGATATTAATTATATTTGGTCATTTTGGATCATGAGCCTTCTGTAAGACTGTAAAGAGACAGATATTTCTCTTGTATTTCCCATATATCTACTGAATAATTTCAGGGTGTTGTATGCTCTCTTGCGTGCAAATGGAAGTTGTTGCACAGCAAGAAAGTTGAAAGTAGGATACTGACCTTATATTTTGTTCAGTCAAGGAGCTAAAAGAGCAGGTGGCAAGGATTCAATTATGCTTAAGTTCTATTGTCTGTGATTAAAAATGATACTGTAGAAGCAAAGACAATGCAAAGAAGGGCAAGAAAATGACACTGAGGAAGGATTATAGGCTAACACATAGAAGAGGGAGTGATTGAGGAAACAAAATTAATTCTCCCTGCAAAAAAAAGGACCCAGGGGAATATGTGCATAGTCTATAAATATTTCCAAGGAGATAATACAAATGAAAGAAGGGGATTATTAATGTTATCACAAGATGGCTGCAAAAGAAGCAATGTCCTAAATGTAAGACAGAAAAAGTCTGTAAGAACAAAGATAATAAATAATTAGGAATAGGCAATCTTTGTGGGTTTACACAGCTTTCTGGGTGATATCTTTACTTGACAGAGTATCACAAAACTAATTCAAGTATGTCAATGGCCTCTGCTTTTCCTGTCACTATAACTGCTATTTCACCAATGAGACCTAGATTTAAACAACATCTAGCTGCAGGACAGCATGTGGCTCCTGTTGAGGCTGGAAGGGCTATCAGCACGGCCAGGCTGACATAGGTGCCCTGTTAGTTAAAGCAGTCCAAATGCTCCTATAACAACATTCCCCTGGTTCTTCAGACCCACCTGGGAGAGCTCCTTCAGCGTACAGCTGCTTTTCCAGGAAGAAGTAGATACATCACAAAGTTTGTCACTGAGCCACTAGAGCTCTTGTAAATGTGTGTCCCCCAACCACGTCAGTGCTCTCCAAAGGCTCAGCTGCTCACATCACTTTGGCCACCTCATTTCCAGTTATTTTAGCAATATATACTCCATTCCCGCCTCAACCAGCTCAAATGCCTGTAAACCATAAGAGAAAGGAGGTCATAGATATTCCCTTATGGCTTCTTTAAAAACATTGCCTTTCTTTCCATTTCCTCCTAAAATTGGGTCTCTTCTTGCAACTCTTCTCTTAATTGTGTTTCAGATGAACTGATTCTCCCTTTGTATTCAGCCTCCTAAATTTTTTCACAACTTCCACCCCAAACTGACCAGCAAAAGTGCCTATGAGCAACTGGAATTGGTGTCATGACATTCTGCTTTTGTAGCAGTACTTTTGCTACCATTAATTGAGCTAGACAGGGAAGTCTGTGAAAAAATTCCCACTGACTTCAGTGGGAGCTGTAACCAATGAGTGGTCTTGACAGAGAATCCAAGGGTATTTATTTATCTACAGTCTCATCAGAATCAAAACCTCATTTCTTAAAAAAAGAAAAAAATATTTATTTGGAAGTTTTGAGGGTAAGAGTGTGCATTTGTAATATAATAATGTTAAAAAATAAAGTACCTACTGTAAGCAAACAAATTACTATTGCATGGAGGGAGATTTTTCTACTAAATTGCTGAATTTAGATAGAATCAAAAATCATTATCCATTGGAGAAAGCTGTAGTGATGCTTCACCCGAGTGTAGTATCCCGGGTGAAAGATCTGTTACAGAATTTTTGGTGTCAGATTTTCTAGTGACTCTTTAACAGCATAAACAGAGAAATTCTCACTTCTTAGATGTCAACAATACCAGTTGCTGTAAGTGAAAAATAGAACTACATTCATTATTCTCTTCTGTTAAAGTCTTTCTTCCTCTTAGTAGTGTTATACCTCAAGGGTACAAAGATTTTGCTACATTTCTGAAGTGTCTGTGCTTCAGTGCTCACCATAAGTCCACCATCAACCAACCCACAAATTCCAAATCATTTCCTCTAAGTAAATGCCTCTTAGTTTCTTTTGTGTTTTGATGGTATTTTTTTGCAAATTATCTCAGTCTCCACTGCCTCACTGATGGAAGGGTGTCTGCACGAGACTGGAAGTGCTCAGACAGCACAGCCAAACCAGCTCGGTATTCCATGTCCAGTGCTCAGGCTGGGAAGGAGATAGGTGTGGATTGTCCCTGGGATGGAGACAGCTCTCCCAGGAAATTCTACTGCTAAATGCTCCTGTGAACTCCAGGTATCCAAGGAGCCAGGGAGCTGGGCTAAGGACCACAGCCTTGCACTTGAGGTACATCAATACAAACATTATTTCATTTTGGTCACCCAGATTGTGGATCTGTGTGTAAGGCTCCTGGATGTTTCTGTTCTCCTGAGGCTCACTGAGACTTAAGCACTGAAAGTTGATTTTTGGAAATGATGTTAGGCCTCACCTTTAAATGCTTTGAAATTTTCAGTCTGTCAGTGGAAAACTCTTATTTCAAGCCCAAAAGATAAAGAATACACAGAAATATTATCTTACAGGATAAAGATATTTTCATAGTATCAGAAGAAAGTAGGTTTGTGTGTGCTTATGCCTTGAGCATACTGCATGCAATACATAATGAATGTTTTCCGTTAATTATTACTGTTATTCAAGTATATTTCTTTTTCCTTAAGAAAAAAACACAGTTGCAGGAATCTGGAAAGTAAAGTAAAAATCTTGCCTGAGCATCAAGCAAGCTGGTGGTGTGGTACTCTCTGTAGTAATTCAGTGTCACTCAAGCCATCCACTGCTATTTTTACCATGTCAATCTCTCTTTTTATTCACTTTTGAATGCTAGAACATGGAAAGTGCTCTGCTTCAAGGACCAAAGCTTTTCCTTTATAATAAAAGAAACAAATAGTACAGAGAGAGGAGATGAAACTACTTAATGAGAATGAGCATGAACTTAAATTGCTACTTTTTCATGTTCTGGTCCCTAGAATTTTTTTTTGCATTGTTTCTATTAAATATTTCCACTGTGCTGATGGGAATGAGAGTGCTTACAGATTTTATTTCTTTTAAATAAAGCCTTTTAAAGAGTACCCTACATCCTCATCACATACACAATTATAATGTCTTGAGTAATAACTGTGCTGAGGAAAGAAAGGCTGCCAAAGGCAGATATTAAAAATTAGCAGTATAATTTAAAGTCATTTTTAAAGAATATCTCTGGTTCCCAAGTCACTGTCTTTCCTTTTGTCTGTTTCACTTGCATAAATGAGTTGATGTCAAATCCTTAGGAAGCACAGCCTATGAGAAATTGCAAGTAACAATAGTAGCAATGTTTTCTTTAGTAAATAACCAATTAAATCAGCTGTTAAATAACAATACTTTACCCTGGTGTAATGCTTAAAATCCTCAAGGATTCTAGCATACTTTGCTAAACCAATAAATACATGTTCATAGAATCATAGAATGGATTGTGTTGGAAGGGACCTTTAATACCATCTAGTTCCAGCTCCCTGCTACAGGCAGGGACACCTCTTTCTAGACCAGGTTGCTCACAGCCCCATGCAGCCTGGCCTTGAACGCTTCTTGGGAGGGGCATCCATAACCTCGCTGGGCAACCTGTTCCACTGTGTCACCACCATCACAGTAAAGAATTTCTTCCTAGTATCTAGTCTAAATCTACCCTCTTCCAGTTTAAAACTATTTACCCTTATTCTGTTGCAACATGGCCTTCTAAAAAGTCCCTCCTCGTGTTTCCTGTAGGCCCCCTTCAGGTACTGGAAGGCTGATAAAAGGTCTCCCGTGGAACCTTCTCTGGGCTGAAGAGCCCCAGCTTTTTCAGCCTGCCCTCACAGGGGAGGTGCTCCAGACCTCTAATCACAAAAAAGGTGATTGGCACAGGTTTGAAATTGTCATAATAAAAATTTATAGCATTTTCATTCATTGTCATTTCATGACTACTGTTAGACTATTTCAGGAATGTTTCAGTTAGTTTTAAGTAGCCATATGAGAATTTTTCTAGTCTGTCTGGTAAAGCTTGGATGTTTCAGTAATTTTGAATCAAACAGCACAGGGTTCTGTGTATGTCACAACAGCCTTTCTCAAATTCCTTTTTTAGCCATACCAGTGTCATGACATTACATTTGTTGTTTCTACCCATCCTGAAGTTCAGAAGCAACAGCTACCAAACTGCAATTCTTCCCTTTCAGAAAGGATAAAATCCTGCTTTGGTTGGGTTTTTTTGGTGGGTTGTTTTTTTTTGTTGTTTGTTTGTTGTTGTTTTTTGGGAGGGGTTTTTTGTTGTTGTTGTTGTTGTTGTTGTTTTTTTTGCTTTCTCAGCTGGGGTGGAGGCAGTGGGCTTCAAAGTCATAGTATTTTTACAGTTTGGAAACCCATCAGTGGCCCTGGGCTCCAATGGAATGGCTTGGGAAATTGTTCACCTTTGAGAGGAGAGGAAGGATATTTTTTCTGTTGTAGAGATTTTAAAAGAGATGACGGGTCCTTGAAGCTGCTCAGGGGGCTGGTGTAGTTCATTCACCAGCATACTAATGTGCTCTGGAAAGACAGGAATAACTGAATGGGGAATTACTTTGCCCAGGATTCATCTGTGTGGTTCAAGCAGCAATTCTTTTACAATGCACAGGCATAGTACTCCCAGCAGCTTGAGACAAGGAGTGAAAAAGGATCCTACCTCCAGCTGAAAGAAGAAAGAGGCAATTAAAGGTTCTGATGCAGAGACGTGTTTAATCAGCAGCTGACATGCACTGGTGTGCATCTTTCCTTGCTTCTACTGAGGATTTAATTATGTGGAAAGTAACTTGTTCCTTGTTGAGCACATGAGGTTAAAAACCTCAACGTGTGACAATGGAAGTAATGGCTAAAGTGACCATTAACCATTTCCCTTACTCATAAGTGAAATTCAGTTTTTTCAGCAGTACGCTCACCCCAAACACTCTGCTTCCCTGGCAGGAAGCAAAATTCTTGGACAAATTTTGTGCTGCGATGATATGCATACCCACATCGAATTCCCAGTGGCTGCGGTCTGGGGAGTTAATGTCAAATTACAATCACACAGTAAGTACACATTTTCACAGGGTGGATGTATCCACAGTCTCTAAAGGCCAACCTTAAGATTTACCAATTTCATTTCTCAAAGGATGCTAGCCAGAGATTTCCCAATACCACACAGGAAGCAACAATCTCCACTCACATCCGTATCCATCTAAATCATCCTTAAAATCACTAGTATGTAGCAGCTTTAATATTATCTGAACACAAATGGGTTGCAAAATCATTTGGCAGTACAACTTTGCGTGTGGCAGTAATGCCCATTAAGTGCAGTGTTGTGACAATTTACATTCATTTCATTGATAACAATGTGCTTTTTAGGCAGTAAATTTCTGCAGTAGTTGATTACTACCCCTCTGAGGTGGTTAATGAAGGTAATCAGGCGGGCTTCTCCTGCGTGGTGCCACCCCAGGCATGTGATAGCCTCTCAGAACCTGACTGCCCGCCGTGTGCTGCTGCTTAATTAAGGATTCCTAGAGTGTTCAATATTCAACAGCTTGCAATATTTAAATTATCTGTTCCATCTTCTAATGCTCATCAATCATTAAAGAAAACAAAAAAGAAAGCAGCCCCATATGAAGGCAATGCTAGGTGGAATTTGGATAAACAGTCTTAATCCAAACAGAAGTGAGAGACTTTGAAATAGCCAGGAACAAGATGTCTGATTGCAAAATTCTAGGGGCATAAACTGTGGAGTTCGAGTTAATGAAGGAAAGCACTTTTCAAAGTCCAAGACAAAACTTCTACAATTCATGATGAAGCCCGTTTCCATAGGCATGTTTACACATAGTTTTCTATTGAAGGCTCCCAGTTGTGGCATTCTGTAGCTGTAAGCTGTATTTATGTGCAGTTCTCCTAATCCCTGGTCCCAGGGCTGCCTGAAGTCTGTAGAAACACTTTGTCTCTGTAGACAAGTCCTTGTAAATCTCTCCTTGTCGAAGGATTTAGTTCACTGATTGTCAGCCATGAGATACTTCATAAAACAATTCACAGAGGAATATAGCCTTCTGCTGCTGCCTTTTTACTGGCTAGGTTGTTACACTAGATAACCTTTTAATGACTGTATTCCATTTTAACTTGACTCCAGAGATAGAGGAAAAAAAGGAAAGAAAAGCTCCTTCCTTAATTCTATGCATTTTTCACATTGTGTCTGCTGCAGCAAATTAGTCAAGATTGATCAGGGCAGGTTTGGTTGGTTGGTTTGCTTTTTAATTCTGAAATACTGCCTTCTATGTTAGAAACCAACATGGAGCTCCCAAGAGAGCTGGGGGAATTTGGGAATTGTTAGGTTCACAGCTTCAATACCAGGCAATTTCTCGTTTCTCAAAACACCTTCTTTCCTTAATCCAAATATGTCCACTTCGGAGAAAAAACCATATGCCAGCAGAATTAAACTCCTGGCGCTGAGACTCTAATTAAGCAGTATCGTTAGAAAAAACAGAGACTATCATTACTAAAGAGAAGGCTGGAAGTGATGATGATTGCCTGGCATGGTGTGAGAAGATCAGCTAGTGTCACTGTCTTGCTCCCAAGTCTGTAAGGTCACTCCTCTGTGTCAGATCATGTACATGCCATCTGAAACATTATCAGAGACTCAAATATCACTCCTGATCTTGCCAAACGATTGGACACTTGAGGTGCAGCACTGGGCTTTGTTACATAGGCCCAACTCCAGTAGAACTAAAACACAAACCTTATTAACAGGAGTATCTACCTAACAGCTTGAAACTGCTGATTGTGATGGGAGCATACCATAATTAATGTTGTCTATTTGCTTGGCTTAGGTGATCAGACCAACTGGATGGTGATCATTCCCTTGAAGGAGTGAATGATTCATAAGGTCTAATATGGATTAATTTATATGTAAATCACTTGGTAATACTGCAGCTTCTGCTTCAAAATCTGTCTGCATTCAAGAAAGAAAAGCACTTTTTTGTGACTACAGGAAGCTTTATATTTTAAAACCATGTCACCCCTATATTAGAAACCTATCATAGAAGTCCAGAGGTTCACCTTCTCTAATTCACAAGAGCTGTGATTCTCACCCTCATCTGGCCTACCCACTTGATTAATGTTTTCCTGTGAAGACAAAATTGACAATCAATCCACAATACGCATTTCCTTATGACCTATTGAGAAATAGTTGTTGTTTCAGCACACAGATGGTTTTTTGCACATAATTCACACCATGCAGTGGGTCTGAGATCACATGGTGGTTTTGGTTCCCAGACTGGTAAAACCCACATTTAATGAGAAATCTTTTTACCTGTCCCACTAATCATTAAAGATAGTTCTTTTGCATGTGAAAATAAGAAGTCGTTCTGTTCAAAATGTCAGACATTTTAGGTGTGAATACTGTACTAATATATGTGGTAATATTGGGGACCTTTGCTTTAAGAACTTGTTTATTAGATAGGCCTGAGTAGGTGATGAAAGAATCCAGAATTCCATGTAAATGAATATGACTTAAGTGGAATTTAATCATAAGAACATTATACTTTTTCTTTCTCTCTCTCTCTCTCTCTTTTTTTTTTTTTTTTTTTTTTTACTTTCTTCCCTAATAGCCAATTTCTAGTTTCCCTGGGTAATGAAACATCTGCTTCTTGCTCTACTTCTCAAAGTAAACAAAGAACAGTATTAAACAGGCCTTGCAACAATAGCATATTTTCAACTACAGGTGTCAAGTTTACAGGGAAGTGTGTTTTGAGTGTTTTTAGTCTATTTTTAGTGCCTTAGAAAGTACAAAGGCTTATATAAATTGGCATGATTTGGCTGAGTCCAAAGCACTTTTAATTTCACAAAGCCACTTTGCCAGAATGTATTATTAATAGAGAATCTTGTGAAGTTATTATTTAAAGCATCAGACTGAAGTATTTCCTTAAAAATTAGCCTCAGCATTTATTTAAGATAACTGGAAAAAATCACTGTTTAGAAGTCAGCTGTGTTTTACTATAGCTGTTCTCACTTATTACGGTTCTCTTGAAGAATATTCTTTGGCTATCAGGATCATTATGTAAGCGCTATTTGACTCATTTAAAACAATGAGGTCACAGAATGCAGTGGTCCGCATTCAAAGTTCTGCCAGGCACCAGTTTTTTGTTTGCATTCTGGTAATCTATACTGGCTGCTGAACACTGAAACATTTTTTTACAAGCATGTTGATTTTCCAGAACTTATGAATATATGTAGGTCACTCCAAAAGTAATGTATCCTATTTATTTCCATGGAAATGGGTACAAAGAGCACAATGACAGTATTTGATAGAGGAAATTCTCACCTATAAGACACTATTTTTCAACACAGTCACCACCATTAGCTGTACATTTTCTCCAGCAATGAACAAAAGCCTGCTCATAACAGTCTGCATGGCATCCAGAATGTGGCTTGTCTTTTATGTCACTACTGCCACTGCTGAAACACCTCCTCTGTGTGCTCACATCCGCTGTTTGGTCTCCATAAATGTTCAACAAGCATCAGTGAATGTCCATGAGTGCCTTTTTTTCTGCATGGAGGTATTCAGTGACACACCTTTGCTTTGCATGCACTTCCATATCAGACTGCCCCTCTGCTGCCATCTGTCACTTGGCAACAAAATGTATTGGAATATTGGTGGGAATATTCAACCTCTACTGCCATACCACCAACATTCGCTTCTAATATCATGGGCCAATATAATAAAATAGGAGGCACTACTTTCGGAGCAGCCCTCGTAGTCAGTGCAGAACAGCGCCTCTAACCTAAAATGTGGCTTTAGATTTAGAAAGGATATACTAAATATCCCACCTTTCACAGGCATGGTAGACAGTTTCATTCACTCCAGCTTCAGGCACCTGACAAAAGATAAGCCTCTCTTTAGCCTACTCAAAGAAATGAGACATCTCTGGTGGTGTTGGACAGACAGAATTTCTCTTTTTCTGGTGACTGTAAAATATGCCTACAACAACTGTATTTCTAACTTAAGGCACTTAAATTGTCCAAGTGAGATGTGATGAATCTCAGCTGCTGTCCTTGCATTGTTGCTCAACAGGAGGAAAAAGGATGAGCTAATCCTAAAAAGACTGTCTCAAGAGAACAGATTAAATTCTCAGGTCTGCTGCAGACTCCCCTGTGCCCAGGGAATTGCATTCCCTGGAGCAAACTGCATGACCAAGGACAGTTCCTCACTCACTTTAATATAGCTGTGGTGCTGTAAGGACGCCTTTGATTGCTGGGCGATGATTCCCACTGTAACCAGAGCTCAGAGCAGCTTTTCTTTCCATTAGGCAGTGAAGTGGCACAAAAACAACATGATTAGAACTGGACTTGGCAATTGTTTTGGGGATGCATCTTCTGGGGAATGAGGGTAAAATATAGTCTGCAATACAGTCTGTTCTTACCAATGGGACCTACGGTTTCAATATCCACGACCACTGTCATATATTTTCTTCTCCATTTCTCCTATCAAAAAGTCTGGGATAGTTTACTGACAAGGAGAGGTTCACGTGTTCGGTGCAGGTGCTAGCTTCAGTTAAATGCCAATTTATACCAGTCTTAAGTAATGAGGAAACATTACCTGAGCCAAGAACACAGGTATCTTGAATTTGATTAGAAGCTTAAGTGTCTCTGTGGATTAATTACCAGAGTTTCTTGTGCTGGATTTGGCAGAGACATTCTCTGACTAGAATAACCAGAAAAATCTTTCTTGCTAATAGTTTAACGTCTCTGGTGTAATGTATTTCTCTCCTGCCCTCCCCCACCTCCACTTCTAAATCCCTTTAGCCTTACACTGTCATTCCTTCAGTGTTAAAAACGACTGGTCCTTCTGGCCAAGCCACTTCTCAAAATTTAGAGATGAAAGGAAGTCATGCTTCCATATTTTTTACTGCTTCTTTTTACCCACCTGTAAATTATTTCCTTCTATCTTAATAACTGTGTAACTAAATCTTAGGATGTGGTAGAGATGACAGCTCTCTGCAGTGCTTCCCTGAAAGGGCAGCAGAACATGAGGGCCTGGCCCGTTCCTCTATCTTACCACTGTCCTGCAAATCCAAAACTGACTGCTGTGTCTCTGAGGGTGTAGGCACTCCACCTCTCCAGCCTTCATCTGGCCCCAGCCCCTTAGTCTGAGGGAGCAAATCTTAGCTATGCTTATTGAGTGTGCTAAGACTGAAGCATCCCATGAAGAAACCCTGCGCAATGGAAAGCTGCTCACCCAAACAGTTTGCAGGATCGTTCTTACGTGCCCACCTCTTTGAAAACTTCTGCCTATCCTTATAAAAACTTCAGCCTATATGCAAACAAAACAAACAAATCTTGCATAAAAGTTTGTCTACACAATGTAGACATACTTGCAATGAGTTGCGCTGCAGCCTCATTTTTCCATGTAAGCCATTCATTTTCAAGCCTAGGACTTTGAAATACAACTTCTGAATAGCTCCACTGCAGAGCAGTTAATACTGGACATTTCTGTCATTTAATTTAAAGCTACCAAGTCCTTCCCATTTCTCCACATTCACCTCTTGCACACTGAGTGCCTCTCTCTCTCTTTCTCACTTCAGTCCTATGGCTTTTGAAATACACACCATTAAATGGAGACTGCCATGGGATTTACTCCTTGCAGTTTGTCCCTGAGGACTGTAGAAATGAAATTTTCAGTTTTATAGCAGCTTGAGTTTGGTAGGCCTTCTGTGTATCCTATGGTCCCCCTCACTTTTCGGGGGGAGAGAGGCACTTAAAGGTTCCACATCCTTCTCTCATTTTTGGATAAGTAGAAATCTCACAGTGTTGCTCAGTCGCACTAAATTCAGAGGGCCTTACATTAATATGTAAATAAAAGAATGTATGGGAACAATATAGGCTATGTAGAGCTGAAATAAGGACTAGTGACACAGCTGTAAACAATTTGCTAACAGCAAGAAAATAACGTGAGATAGAATTGAAGTAAATCCTTCTGTGTTTCATGTCTGATTAAACTGGCCTGTAGGGAGAGAGGTACAAAATATAATAAAGCCGTAACTTTGCAATGTATTATGACAAGAAGGAACTATGCCTCTTGCAGGAAGGCCAAATGATCTATGTTTCCAAAATGAGAAGGCACTTTGAAAGTCTTCGTTACTCAGACATCAATATATACGTATATAGAAGTGTAGAATGTTGTCTCAATGAAAAGCATTTCAAAGCTCTAACAAATTATGTAGATAGGTCACTCCAAAAGTAATGAATTCTATTTAGTTCCATGGAAACTCCAACAGATACAAAAAACACAACGACACTATTGGATAGAGCCAATGCTCAGCTACAAAACATTATTTTTCAATGCAGTCACCACCACTAGCTACGCATTTTCTCCAGCAGTGAACAAGAGTCTGCATGTCACACTTGTAACAATTTGTATGGCCATCCAGAATGTGGCTTGTCTTTCATGTCACTGCTGCCACTGCTGAAATGCACTACCCACCACCTCACTGTGCTCAGATCCACTGTTTGGTTTCCATAAATGTTCAGCAAACATAGATGACTGTCTGTGGGTGCCATTTTTTCTGCATGGAGATATTCAGTGACACACCTTTTCTCCATCTGCACTTCCATGTTCAGACGCCATTTTGTCAGACTGCCCCTCTGCTGTCATCTGTCACATGGCACCGAAAGGTAATGGAATATTGGTGAGAAGATTCAACCTTTACTGCCATACCACCAGCATCTACCACTGGCATGGTGGGCCAACATCGTAAAATAGGAGGCATTACTTTCAGAGCAGTCCTCATAGGTAATAGAGGAACACAGAGTCAATAGATTAACACTACCTCGTATTATCCACAAGTCTGGAGTTGCTTTCTTTTTATGGAACTCATCCCTGACGCACTCAGCTCCCATTTTCATGACCTTACCCTCAGTAGTGTAAAGACTGAAATGTTATTACCATCAAAAAACCATTTCTTTTTTTACTTTCTTTTTTTCCGGGGGGGAAAGGGAGGAAAGGAATGGGGGAAGGAGAGTTAAAAATGAAGTCTACTCACAAAAAGCAGAATACATCTCAACATTTCTTTTTTTTTTTTTTTTTGGTTGTGAGCATTTCTGCAATGTATATCAATGCATATGTCAGAAGTTGTTCCAAGTACATATTTTATGAAAGAGTGTAGTAGCTCCACTGCAAATTTTTTTTGTTTTTTTCTTTGCTCTTTCTCACAGGCTAAAGTGCATAGTTCAGTGTAGGCTGAGAATCAAAACTGATAGTGTTTGTTTATTTACAACTGGATGCCTCCTGATACTCTTTTATCTTTGACCCCAGACCTTGTATATTTGTAGGGCATCAGTTCACCCTTTTGATATGTCTTCATCTCCCTCAGAATGAAAGAGAAGTTGGCTGTGCAGGCTGGAGAAACAATAGACTCTGAATTTTGGCAAATGCCTCTCTTGCACTCCCAGGGAAGACTGTAATATATTCTGAGCCCTGGGGATGTCACAGGCTAAGCTATTCTGACAAATAAAACATAACAACAATCTGATGTGAATTTTATGAAGCCACTGCTAGCATTCATCTTTCAGCTCCATGGAAACACACAGAAATATGGCATAGCTTCTTTCTGTCTGCTGAGGAATAATTAAAAAGTGTGAAAGGGAGAAGAGGAGGAGGACAGGCTAGACTAAAGCTGTCTCTTTGAGACCTTCTGTGCCTGGGTGTCAGTGCGAGGGTAGGAAATATTTTGTGTGCACAGACAAAATAGTCCTGCTTTGTAGGCAGCAAATTTGATCTCTTAAGAGTTTATAAAGCAGCTCAGCTCAAAAAAAAAATAAGGATGAAAGTGAACTTTGTCATGGGAAAGATGAAGCTCAACAAACTACTGCTGTTATCTGGGGAACAAATAAGTTGAAATAACATTACAGCTCACTTTCTCAGAATTGCCTCAACTATCTACTGCTGTACTGTGAACTTGAGAAGACTGCTCAGCAAACCTGGGTTTGCAGAGCTGATTATCCAGGCAGTCAAAACATATTTGGTGACTTTTTAGAAGTAATCCATGTTGGTGTTTCTGCTTCCAGTTCCCAGGATTTTTACCTGGTGACAACTCTGCTTTCTGACACAGAGTTTGCATTAGCTATCTGTACATATTAATTTAATGTGATGGTAAAGGAAAGACCTAATTTTGCTTCAACCTCACTGTTTCAAATCATTCATAACATCTCTGTGAGTGATGCTGCCCCAAGGCCCTTTACTCCCAGGGAGGAGCTCAGTCTGGAGGACACTCTGAGCACAGCGCTCCCCTCCAGCAGCAGCAGGCTCCAGCTTGCATTCTCCCTACTCCCCTCTGCTTCTCTCATCTCCCATCTTCCCCTTGAAAAAAAAAAAAAAAAAAAAAAAAAAAAAATTAAAGAAGCCCAGCTCTAGCTAATGTTGCTCTCTGCTTGATAAACATGTGGTTTGCCTCTGCAGTATGACGAATCTCCCAGGAACTGGTGTTGATCTTCTAAGCACAGTATAAAAAGTTGCTTTATCTGCTTAATAATGTATCTAGATTTAACCTCTCCTTTGCAACAGACAAAATTAAACAGAGTAAATCTGTCTTGGGATATGAACCTATTATTAAAACAGATCTGCTAACTGTATTTTAAAATACTATTGTGTTCCTTGACACATTCACTTCCATATGCGTTATGGAAAGCTAATGCATTATCTTGGCAATAAAAATGCATGGCCTTCTGAAATGAAAGTATTGGATGAATGAATTCTGCTGGTTCTATGCACAATCTCAGTGCATTTCTCACATGCCCTTGTTTTTCGCAAGGATAAGTAATAGAAATAGCCCCATGTTCAGCAGCTCATTTTGCAAGACTCACGAAGAGTGATAAATCAGTGGTGAATTTATCATTTCACAGACACCTCCCTATGCAGAAATACATTGCATTCATTTTTTCTTTACATGTGCGTGTGTATGGGTATGTTACTTTCTCCTTTCAAAGCAGCGCATGAGATTCAGTGTGTTAAAATGCCTTCAATTCTTTGCCATAAAAAAGTGACACATATCAGAAACCTCTTTAAATATGATTCTCTCTGTTTCACAAGCTCTGCTTTCAGTCTGCAGAAAGGATTAAGACATTTCAGCAGTACTGTTCCAGGCTGTGATTATCCAGGAAACTAGAAACAAGACACATTTGCTGTCTAATGTTCATTGCATCTGATCTTTTCAGATTCACTACTTCAGTGCTTGTTGAGTTTTTATGTTACAATACGTGCCCTTGAGAGCCTTTAAATGAATCAAAAACGTTAATGCAGCTGGGTAGGTAGCAGCTTCTGAAAGGGTATTAATGGCCTTGTATGCACATCTCCATACAAAGTTTTAGCTGACCTGAACAACCCACTTGACTCCCCAGATGTCAGGATAAATGGATAAGGAATAAAAGACCAAGCATCTGATACTTCTCTGAGCTGTAACACTCATTTAAAGGCTAAGAAGCCTGGTTGTGCGAGAATCACTCATGCGAGCAAAGTCTAGCCTGGTTTTATTGCAACCTTCTTTTCCTAAAGTAACGTGAAGTATTTGTCAGCAGATTTGCTTCCTTTTGCCATGTCAGTGTAACCACTGGCTGGTGTTCTAAGAGAGAGGGAGAAAAAAAAGGCAATAAAAACGGGAAATGTCCTTCATAAAATTTCCTTTTTGTGCAGATCCTACTTTATAGGATATTTCAATCTCTTCAATCCCAGAACTATTCAAAATAGTAATGCAATATGGCTCAATTTCTGGCTGTAAGATAAATGTAATGAAAGCAAACTTATGAGCTGAGTAGAAGAACACAGAGAGTATTAGAATTCAGGGTATGTTTGAACAGAAACAGAAAGGACTGAGGTGTACAATTCTCTCTCAAAGATTAATTCTGGTGAAAATGAAGAGAATTCATCTAGTAATAAAATATTTGCCTGAAATGATTTTCCCTTTTCTCAGCAGACAAAATAGACGTAATATAGATAAAAGTTCATGAAATAGTTTTCTTCCAGTGTTGTTCACTATAGATCCCCGAGAAACAGAAAAAAAAAAAAAAAAAAAAGAGGCAGCTACATCTCAAAGTTCAAATGCGTCAGAAACTGTGGTCTACTACACAGATCTATCAGGCAAAGATTCTACAGTGGCTGCTGATTCACGCTTGTAATGAACATGGATAAGCATAACGACATCAAAAGATTGTGCATCAGAAAATTAACACAATTCATAAAGCTGTATCGTTTATTGGTCAGTTAAACAATGAAAAATCATAGTATATTTAGTGAATGGAAGGTAAGGGAAACTAGCACTTTTGCTCATTGTTAACCTCTGACATCCAGTTTCACAAAATGTGCAAGAAGGAAGCCAGTACAAAAACCAGATAGATCGCTGTATAACCAAACTCAGACCAAACCAAACTGAACTAGCTGATGAGAAGTGAATGCCCAATTGATCATTAAAATGCAGCTCATAAGCTCTGTCTTATTCCATGGATGCAGTTACTGATCTCATACTTACTTGGTTTGTCTATATGATAGTAGTTACCTGACCGGAATGGCTCTCTACCCCATAGCACAGTGTGGTAGCCAACTGGCAAAGTGTGCCAAAGAGAAAAAGGGAACAGCTCATCCACTGAGGCTGAGTATAAGTCACTAGAGTAATAACTGGAAACCATGCAAGCGAAACAGCAGTTTTGCCAAAGTAGCCTCAGTCTTCCTCAAGATGATCATGTAGTTCCACTGCAGTGCTTTGGAGCAAGACAGGCTGACTGCAGGGGCCATGAACCTTGTTTTGAGTACTCAAGACAAACCTCCATAAAAAGCACAGCAAACACAATAATGCAACATGAGTAAAAGTGATAGAATACCCAGTTTGTTTGACAAAATGGAATAAAGAACAGAATATCAATTGACATACATAAATATAAGATATTGTATGGATTTTCATTCATTAAATAAGTTTGGCTTAATTAACTTCATATACTTTTCCCATATTAAGCCCAGTGTGAGTCAAGAGTAAGTTCTTTGAATGGCCTTATGTATCCAAAATATAAATAATAATCAGAGGAAAGAAAAGAAAGTTATTCCAAGAGGACTTAAAAAGAAATAATGAGGTAAACAGTTCTTGTTAAAATTAAAAATTCATTGTTCTTCAGTATTTTTCTTTTGAAAATTATCAGTCGGCACGGATATCATGAGGTTACTGTGGGGAAAAGAAATGAACTAGCAAATCTCTCCAGACTGCTGGATGCAAACAAAGCTTAGTACTGCTGTCAGTACAGTTTCTCAATTGTGGAGTGAATAATACTTGAAAATTATGATTAGATATAATCATAGTAGCCAGTATACACAACAAAAGGCAAGAAAGAATGCATTGTTAAGAAAAAGCCAATTAATTAATTTTTTAAAAGCAATTCAAAAGGTAGTATTCAGAGCATATTTATGAGGGATGTGACTTCTCTTTACCTCTAATATGCACGCAAACTTAGAGATACACAAGGTTAATGGCAACTGTGAGCACAGAATAAATGTACTCAATTCATGTGTGGGGAGAAAAAAAAAAAAAAAAAAGGAGTAAATGACTTTAACTGAAGAAATTTCTCCAAATTTTGGGCCCAGAAATGGGCTACTTACCACTAGTCGATGTGACTTTTATTCCTGTTAATCTCCATGAAAGCCAGCCAATTAGCTACTGTTATTCCTTTCCAATATCATCTAAGTCCCTAAAGCAAAGACAGAGTGGAAGTAATGGCTTTTTCCACATGTATTTTTCTAGTGATCAGGCTCACCATTTTATAGTCATGTCTACACGTTTACATAAAAAAAAAAAAAAAAAAAAAAGTTTTCCTATTTGCTTTTATCATCAAGCTATAGACATCTAGTTTACCTGAATAAAATAATTAAAAGATCTAGAATGTCTTCCTTCTCTTACCATACTAATACAGAAACCTTCTAGGGAAATTGTGAGCAAGCTGGTTAAAATGCAGACCACAGCTATTTTTAGTGAGTGAGAAATAAATAATTAACGTCTCCCCAGATGCATTTGCTAAAAACAGCCAACTTCCATTCAGTAATATGCTGCTTTTGTTCTACATAAAAGACCTGCCTTTCAGCTTCTTATACGGGAAAATAGTTCCTGTTGCCCACAGTCCTGTTTATCACCAGTTAAAACAAAGAACCAACAAAGGAAGTATTTCTGTTCATTAGTGTTATCTTTATGTTTTATTTTGTTTGGTTTGTTTTTTTTAAAATCACATATATGAAATGTGGTTAAAGTTTTGTGATTTCTGGTCTGAATTCCAAACGGAGAGGAGGCGGTCAGACAATACTGTTATATTTGTCCTTGCCTCTAAAGTTAGGGTATGTTTTCAATATTTTTGATTTATTCTAGATTAATATGAACTACAAAGATTTCCAGAACAAGGTATTGTGTATTTCAGTGTAGCAAGCAGCATCTGTTCTATCTCACAGAATGGCAGCTACCCCTGCAGACTGCCAACTCCCATAAATTTAATGATGTAGTCTACAAAAAACAGGTTCCTAATGGTTATATATCTATAGACAGAGATTCATGGGGCTAGAAAAGCCCATTCAATCATCTAGTTGGACTTTCTATATATTGAGGTGCTCTTAAATTTTACACTGTAGCCCACAATGCAGGAGTAAGTACATAGTTAGTCATCTTTATCACTTATGGCAATTTGTAATGAGATTCAGAAACCACACTGGCAGGTCCTCTAGGGTGCACAGGAGGGACTGCCACCACCTCTAGGACAGAAGAAGGGCATCAACCAGAATGGATGCTTCTTCCTAAACCTTTTTCTTCAAGTTCATTTTCTTTCATAAGTCTCTTGCTTTGACATAACGATCTGGGTGTCCAGATTTTGCAGTATTTGAAAAGGTATGAAAATATAGAATCAAAAAATCCTTAGAGTTCGAAGAACTTTTAATGGTCATCTAGTCCAACTCCCCTGCAATGAACAGGGATATCTACAGCTAGATCAGGTTGCCCAGAGCCTGGCCCAGCCTCGCCTTGAAAGTCTCCAGGGATGGGCCTTCCACCACCTCTCTGAGCAATCTGTTCCAGTGCCTCATAACCCTCACTGTAAAAGAATTTTTCCTTATATCCAACCTAAATCTCCTCTCTTTTAGTTTTCAACCATTTTCCCTTGTCCTGTCACAACGGTCCCTGCTGAAGAGCTTGTCCCCTTTTTTCTCACAGTCCTCCTTTAGTTACAGAAAGACTGCTATTAGGTTACCTCAGAGCCTTCTCTTCTCCGGTCTGAACAGCCCCAGCTCTCTCAGCCTGTCCTCGTAGGAGAGGTGTTCCATCCCTTGGACCATTTTTGTGGCCCTCCTCTGGATGTACTCTAACAGGTCCACATCTCTACTGTACTGAGAACTCCATATCTGGATCCAGTACTATTACATCCTTGAACAGTCTTAGATTTGCTAAACTCAACCTTCAGAGCTTGGATTTTGATTATCAGGCATAACTGGCCCACTCAAATTGCATGACCATCCCTACCAGAGACAAATATCTGTGTACTTGAACTCAGAGATGAGCTATTAATTCACAGAGGTCCTTATATTAAATACATATGCTATATAAAACATACTGTCACCACAATGCCTTTTTCTTTCTACACTGCATTCATTTTCCTCTTTCATTAATCTTGCTTTCCAGATAGTTGGTTAAGTTAATGTATTTGCACTTGGTTCATGCATTAATCTCTGCAAACTATGTGACATTTTGCATACTACATACCTTGTCATAAATTATTACTTCATAATATGTATCACTCTATATTTTTAACCACTGTAAAAGGTAAAGAAATGCATCAGCTACCGATGACTCACAAAATAACGTTGACAGAAGGAAGCCATTCACAAATAGAGAAATAATGAAGATTTCTTTCCAATCTAATGAGCATTAGTGAAAATATTTTAAAGTTCAGCAAGTAGTTTGAATTTTAATATACAAGTTTACTAGCACAACTCCTAAAGCTGGCTAAGAATTCTAAGAAGGATAAGAAAATGTCACTGTGCTATGAGATAAGGAGTCATTTAATCTTCTCTGTCTTATTCCATCTTCCATTCAATTTTCTTTTATTAACACAAGAACAACAGGTTTCTCTAGGTCTTGAAGTATTCTTATTTATTTCCCATTGCTGAAGTTCAGTTCTGCAGTGAAAATCCGACTAGTTGGGGGTTCACACAGTGCCTGTCATTCCTTTCGGCTGGCTGCCGCGATACGGAACAAAAAGAGGAGCTCTTAATATATGCAGTAGGGAGATTAGATTGGCATCATCAGCTCTTCACACACAAGGCATGGTGCTCCAGTCCCTCGTTACAAATTACCCTGGCATCACTGATCGTCCCTCTGGGATCTCACGGTTTGTCTTACTTGGGAAGATAAATTTCCAGACTAACGCTGCGTTCCAGTAATATATAAATAAATCAACAAAAGCTTTTTTCCTATTGCTTTGATTAATTTGACACCCTTTAATCATCAAGCAAATGGAAAATTATATTCTTCCTCATAATCTTTTATCCAGACACACAGTAGTAAAAAGCAAGAGTTGCAAGCTAAAATATAAAGCCTTTGAGACATGAACAAAAGCCTTTTCTCTCGTGATGGTTGCAATGAGATGTGAAATACTCCTGTTAGGGACATGATGGTCAAGTGACAACCCTCCTGTGTGTCTCCTTGTGCATTACTATCTGAAGGTTGCCTTGCTGTTTCCCATTTTGCAGAATTCCTACCAAAAAAGTGTTTTTGAATGAATTGAACTGCAGAAATCTGCAGCCTGTGGGTTCAAAGGCAGTCATGTGGTTTCAAAGCAAATTATAAATTTTTATTAAGAGTGGGTGACTTGCCCTAAATTAACAACTCGCTGTTTTAATTGTGAGTTTTTAACAGTGGCACTGTCAGGTTGGATCTTAAGAAAAAACTCTCCTCAGGAAGAGTGATAATGCATTGGAACAGGCTGCCCAGGTGGACTCATTTTTTCTGGACATTTTCAGGAAATATGGAGATGTGGTACTGAAGGACACAGTCAGTGGGCATGGTGGTAATGGTTGATGGTTGGGCTAAATGATACCTTAGTGATTTTTTTCCAACCTTAATGATTCTATAATTCTGTGAAAAACCCACTCAAATCATCAGGTAGTAAAAGAATGGAATATGAGACATTCTGCTCTATAATTTCAGGTGCAAGTTCTGTGATACACTGCATGTTTTTATGTCTTTCTTTTTTTAACAGCACCAAGCTACACCTACCTATCCAGGCAGATGTAGTTAGACAGATGTGCCACAGAACAATACCAAAAAGCATAATACTTGAGCAGTGAAGTGTTAGTTCAAAAATACAAGTACTGCGTCCTTCCTGGAGACGCTCCAGCTTCCTTGATGAATTGTCCATTTGGTATCTTCCTGCATTCTCTCTGACAAGTTGATCTGATACACTGTCTAGGTGTGGGATAAATTTGACTTGGCCTTGCTTCTCACCAGTATTGATATAGTGGCTTTTCATATGCTTGTTTCCATGAAGGAATGTCTGTCCTCAGGAAAGAGGATGTATTTCCTCCTTTTCTTAGTACAACTTTGGAAAAAAAATGGAAACTTTTTTTTTATTCTGTGGATTCTCCCACATACATTTCTTTTTATCACAGAAGTCAATTACATCAGTTAATCATAAAGATTCTGGCAGCATTACGTGATGTATGTGTGAAGCAATATATAAATGTCAAATCTGGTTGCTGCAGGCTAGAAAGGAAATGCTGTTTATGAATTATGCTTTAGGAACTGAAAAGGCCAGAATATTTCTAGGCTGGAGCTTACTAGCAACTTAAGTGCCCTTATCCCTGAAAGTCAGGCAACACATAAGCTGAAATCAGAGTTGTGACATTTGCAATTATATTCAGACAAATACATGCACCTTCAGGGATAACATTTAAAGAAAAACTTAGACAATAGCCTTTTCTCTCCCTCTGTCTTTCAAATCTTTGGAAAAGCAAAAGTCCTCTATTGCAGAGGCACTACCAAACCATTAATAAACAAAACAAACAGATATACAGTTTTATCATATCATGGAAGAATAATTCACTTTTTTCCTTGTTGTTGTCCATGTTGCTTGCTAAGGGAAACTGCATTTTAAAGGCTGAGAACAGAAGGTTGAACTTGAAGCTGAGTGTATTTTTACTGCACTGACATTGTTTGTGTCCTCTTCCCACTCTTCTTTCTGGAAATCTGATGAGTTCCCATGAGGACTAGTTATTGGCAAATCCCTCATGTGAATTTCCTTTCACCTCTATTACTGAATTTCATCTAGTTCGTGTTGATCCTATTCTCGATGGAAACCAGTGCCTCCTGGCTGATGTTCTGGCCCTTTTCTGTACTGAAAGCACTGTGAGTGACCCAGTGACCAGTGCTGTCACCAGTAAATTTTATTAGTAGGCACATCCTTTTTGTGTCACAGATATTAACTAAAGAAATGAGATCATCATGCAGTGGGAAAGGAGTATGGAGGGAAATTCAAAACCACGCTATAGCCCACAAGCTAAAACCCAGCTTTGGTTTTCAGTACTAGCAACAATGTTGAACTTGTGGGCAAAAGCTTGGTTGCTAATGGAGCTGGGAATCTTACAAATAAAATAACTTCCAGGGAAGAAGTGATGCCCCAGTGATCTCAATAAAGGAAATAGTATGCAGTTCATCCCATACCTGCAGGAAACCCAATAGATTGAATCACAAGCTGAGCAGTAAGGATTTCTAATAAATTTTCCATTTGGAAAATGTTGTATGTTTGGGAAAATAAAGATAATAGACTTATGGAAGGGAGGCAAATTAATGCAGACTATTGCTGGTCTATATCTCTGACCTCAATAAAGTATTTCAACAGTAAGAATAAGTGGGAGGAAAACTTAGGTCAGGCATTTTCTTTAGTATGAACTGATTTTCAAGATGATAAATTAATATGACTGGACAAAACATCTGTCACAGAACAGCGCGGAAAATTCTGGAATATATTTTTAAGCATCTTGCAGGAGCTCTCTTCTACTGGTACAGATGCCCCAGAACCCCCAAAGCAAGCAGCTTCCACTGATACATACTAAAGCATGAAATGGAACCGACCCAAAGACAATGCAGCCTCAAATGGTGTTTGCTACAAAACAGATTGCCTGCTGATTGCAGGGCAGTAGAGAAGAATAAACAGAAAGATAATCAGGACGGCAGAGTCATTCTCTCTCTTGGCCATTTTCTATGCCTGTGTCACTTCAGATGAGGGGAAACTGGTTTTGGTAGAGAAGCAGGACGGGCAATTGCATTTCCACAGTCCTGTGTGATCTATGAGTGTTGTATTCTGTCCACATTTGCACAGATGAATGGGGAATCTGGCCCTCTGCCGCTACAAGAGCTTGTATTACATCTGAAACCCACACAGTATATCATTTCTACTTAATGAAACAGGACTTTTAATTCAGCAGCTGTATGTGAAGTTCACATATTTTCTTTGTGCTGTTCCCAAGAAGGAGAAAATATATGATGTACCATGGATTTTGCTGTTTGTTTTCACCAAACCTTGACCACATATAATAGGAAAGCAAAGGTACATGAGCTGTGAACTAGCAATGAGCACTGAACATAGCAGTCTGTAACTTTCTAGCCCTCAGTCAGTATTCTACAGCATCTGCCTTTACTATCTATAGCTACTGTATTTCTCTTCGGTATCTTTCCCATGCTGAAATATTTCTGCTGCTCAGTGGAAGTAAATCTGTACACTGAGGAGGCCTTGCTGGGCATCCTGGGGACTTGGTACCTCAGCTATGGAAATGACATTCATATTGGCCTTTAAAAAAGATTGGTAGAAGGTGGTGAATAAGATCATCGTGCCATTAATAGAAGATGCCAAAAGCATAGTTTTTTATCTTAATAGATAATACACTAACTGATAAATGTTTCCCTTTTTTAGCACTTGAGACTAGAAAATTATTATTTTACTCATATGCAATGGGAGAAAACAGACAAAAGCCAACAGGTTTTTTTAAGGAGTGTGTTTTGTAGTGAATCTTCTTAATGCCTTTCTTTTTCAATTACAACTGCTTAGCTTAGTTGTTTCTCTGTACTTCACAGACGACAATTTTTACAAAAGGGGTTTATCATTTTCTTACTAATAGTGTTTGAGTCTGTTTCTCATCAGTTCAAGCTCAGATTTAAAATAAAAGCAGAAAGCAGTGGGAAAACAAATTGCTCAGACAAATAAGGTTGTGCATTTCCTTTCCTTCAGACTTCAGACTGTATGCACTCACATGGAAACTCATCCCAACTGTTAATCTTCAGCAACGCAGCCTGTGTACCAATGGGTACCAAAAATCACACAAGGTCATACAATCACATATCAGTTGCAGAGCAAGTGGGGGCTTGGCAGAGCCTGAGTAGGGAGAAACAAAAGCAAAAGAGCAGTGGCTGAAGAGCTGTGGGAGCTAGTATCATTTTTCGGAGGCAGGGAAAGTGGCAAGTGGGTGATGAAATTCAAGGATTTGCAAGCGTCGATCTGCATTAGGGAGAGTTCGTTGCTGTGGCCACTTCTTCCTCCCTTCTCTTGTGGAAAACTACTAACTGTAGAAATAATGATCATGATGTAGGTTATGTTACACACCTAAAACGAAATTACATGGCTTTTATCTTTCCTCCTTGAATCCATTTTGAAGGCTTTGGTCCTGGTTGTTATACTCAGAGAAAGGAAGGTCCTACCTAGATACCAAACTCTTGGTTAGCAGCTTTAGGCAAATTTTCATTCAGCTTTTTTCTACTATGACTTAAATTATACCTCTTGTGAATAAATAGAGAAGACATGAAATTACAGGGTTCTTGATCTTCGTCCTAGAAATGGACAACTGAGAAAGGACTTCAGACTTTCAAACAAAGACTTTATCAATGCCACTGCTGTTACTGATCAATTATTTCAATACATTTTTGCAGTTTCTAGCCAGCTTTTAGTTATAGCAATCTTAGCGAGGATTTGACCCAAATTCTTGTTTAATCCTAATATTCTTAATATTTTTTTATCTTAATATTCTATTTCTATGTAAGCTTTTCTCTTTTTTGCTTATGTGGGTATGTATTGCGCATGGAGGTAAACCCACACCCACCAGTTTGAAGCATGAATCTCAACTGTTGTTTTAGTGCGGCTCACTCGGAGTGCTTGTTCTAATACTTTGGGTTTTGTTTATATTTGTGGCTAGTGGAATGGGAGCAATTCCAGGACAGCACTGTTATTTGCTAGCTGAAGAAAGCAGTATTTTTCTTCCTGCAGGATAAGAGAGTATTTGAAGCCCCTGCAGCTTTCCTCTTTATCTGGGCCTCTTCTACTTGACAAGGGAGGGAGGCTTCAGCAAGTGCTTTGGGGATGCCTCCTGGGTGTGTTGCTCATGTCACTGGATCTAGATTTGAGTCCAAGATCCCAAAGATAAGGTCAACTGGAACAAGCTGGTAGGGATTGATAACATGTCTAGGCCTATAAGAGACTGAAAAATTGAAGGAAAATACTCATTCCTTTTGTGCTGGTAAACTGGAAATCAGCTGAACCATGACAGAAGCACAGGAAAGGGTATATCTATCAATGCATAGAGCTCAATGTAGGCAGATGAAAAATAAGGGAAACCCCAAGCTTGTGAAGGGAACAACTGAAATTGCAACAGCAACATCAAAAGCAGGACAAATGCAGAAGATGACATTTCAGAGACTTGAAGTACTCTAAAGTCAGCATTGCCTTTATAGTGCAAGTCTTCTCCTGCTCACGTCTGCCTCTGAGGGGTCCTCCTGTCAGGCTGGAAGGAGCAACCGGGCCACAGATAAACAGGGCCACAAGTCAACAGACCCATAAATGCACTGTGATGGGACTGTGTCGACAGCAAGGGGCCCTGCAGTGCCTGCAGTCATACATGGCTGCTGAGCCCCCAAACCGCCTGGGACATGCCCAAAACCCAGCCTGCCTTGCTCTTTGCAGCATCCCCATTTCTCTGCAGCCAGACAGGCTGATGTTTAGGCTAGAGATCTTTTTGAAAGCAGGAGTTCGTGGTTAGCATATTTGAATAGTAAAGCTTGCTTTTGGGAGGGAGAAACCTTGCAGTGTCGTGATGACACAGTTTCTGATTTCTGTATGTGTGATGGGTGGAGTTGTTTTATTATCCGAAGCGTTCCTCTCGGGAAGGTACAGTTGATTTTATGGAATGAAACTAATTAGTCATATATTTTTCCTATACCAGCTACATTATTGCTGCAAAATTCAAATTGTTTCAGTGCTTAGGATGCATGAAAATAACACGTGAAGTAAAAAGAAAAATAATAATTTTTTTTCCTTTATTCTCTGTTTTAATAGAAAATACAATCAGTGCTATCACGTCCAAGTACAATATTCCCTGGGTAAAGCACCACTCCACTGCACCGAGCTATTTATTGCCTGTAAATGACCGCCGGCTGTGCCAGGCTGCACAACAGCACAGAGGTGGTGCAACACTGCCACCATGTGCTCTGCAGCGAGAAGGGCTCTGTTGTCGGTACTGTTCTGCCTACCCACGTTGTTTTGGAGAAATAAGAATAAAAGAGGAGTAAGGAAGTAATTTCTCCCTAAGAAAATACTTATTTTATTTGCGATTTAGGTACTGGAAAACTCCAGACCATCTGGAGCTGTTAGGTGATGTTCAGCAAGCCCCATAGCAATTTTCTAACCCAGATTCCCAAACTGACACATGCATTTGCTCTCACTCTTCCAATCTTTGTTCATGAGAAAAATAGTGTTTAGTTACTCCCTTTTTTTTTCTGCCTGTGTCAGCTTTCCCTTAAACCGTGCGCACATCTGCTAGTCTCTAAGGAGAGTCCATCAGCCAGCTGCACACTTGGGATTGTGTTACTGCTCTGTTATACTCATGGGGCACTGCCTGAGATATGAATTAATGGGCCCAGGCCTAAGTGGAAAATTCAAGCACTGAAATAGATCATATTTTTTTTCTTTTTTCTTTTTAATAAAAATTCTGTGTATAATATTTTTGCTGAGATCACAAGGCGTCATATTTCTTAGAGTGATCCAAAGGAGAGGACATTCCAATTATGGCAGGACTGGTGGAAAACATCTGGTCACTTTTACACTTCAATGAAGTTCTCAATCTTTGACCTACTCTTCCATCTTTCAGAGGTATCAGATCTTAGTTAACTGTGATGTTGATCCCAGCACCAGTAGAGGTCCCAAAACATCTACCTTTGCAGAAGACTGCATTTTTTCTCTTGAGATGAGGAAGCTAAGCTTTAAAAATAGAACTTGAATGTGATCAAAATTCAGTAGTATGAATGCATGTTATATTTTTTTGCATCATTCAACTCAGGAAAACTAAGGAAGCATATAAACACATGGCACTTGTGATGACAGGAAATAAATAATGAAAAAGGAAAACAATTATTTTTGCATAACCCCTTTTGATGGAACTTTGGAGAGCTACATTGGCCCACTCATGACACAGATAGAAAGAGCAAATACGCATTCATACAAACAGGGAGAAAAATAAATGCAATTGTTTTCTCAAATCCATTCACTGACTGCACACATTCAGGCCCGACCACGCAGTGAAGGTCATGGGAGTTAGAGCAGGACCAGTGGGCGGCCAGCAGCCTGCTAGGACCTGGGAAGGGGCAGGCACAGCATTAGCCATGAGTGGATGTGAAACCTGTCCTCAAGGAAGTGAATCATTAATGAAGTAAGTGGTGCAAATCACATCTCCCTACCTGCTGCCAGGGAATGCCATGCTGCTATTCTGTTTGCTAGCTTTGCCATTCTAGACAATACTAAATATTTTTACTGGTGCACAAGCCTAGAGAGTGCATCTGACCACTCTCTTTGCATACTGATGTTTGCCAGCCCAATTCTGTCACAGTTCAAAATGTTAGTTATTAAATCCAAGATCTTTAATTGAATTAAATCTCTAAATAATGCAGAACTCGCTAGCTCAGAACATACCAGTCCTGTGGTACAGCACTCACAGCCACAATTCATCAAATCTAAAATTCATATCCAGCATATATTCACTCTCACATTGCTGCAAGAAAGCTTCCTCTCCCATCCTGAATCACTCTCAAGCCATAGTAACTAGTTTTCTTTTATAAGCAGATCCTTCACCAGTTGGCACTTCTCTGAGAAATCAGAAAGAACAGAGAATGCAGTGAGAGCACTGCTCCTCACTTGTACATTTTTTCATTTTTCATTACTTGTGACCTTGGGATATTAGAAAAATGTGTGATGATCTATTATCTGAGTTCAGACCTCTGTGAGTGAATTCATAAAATAGATTCTCTGGTAGTAGACTCTTTCCTTTATTATCCACCTGTTGGATATTTGCTTGTGCGCTTCCACATAAAAGATCCAGCAGACCCCGGTACAAAATCAGCTGTACAGACCACTGGCACAGACCCACCAGGGAACGCACAGTGACCCACTTGTAGTAGTTTAGCACTACAAGAAAATTACCATTATCAGAGTCAAATCAAGATATTTCTTAATATTAATTTTATTTTAAAAATATAATGTAACAACATTAATGACAAAGGAATACATTATTTATAAAAATTGTTTCTCATTGTATTTTGAACACCTGAATTAATAATATCATTTAAAAATCTTATTCTCAGCAAACACAAATACAATTATTTTTGGCTAAGAACTTGAGATAAACATTGATTCTAAGAAGAAGTTCATGTATTCAATGCTGCTACAAATTCACTATCAATAGCTCACAGTTAAAGAGCAGCTTGAGGACCACCTGTCAGTACAGGACGCAGAGAATCACTTCCACTTCTCATTTCAGTCTAGGACCAGCAGGAATTAGTTGTGAAGCCTGAATATCCCCAAGCAGGAGCTGTGTTAGGGCTCAGGTGCCTGGTTCAGCCCCCACTGTGGGTACAAGAGACTGAAATGTAGCTCAAATTTCTCCAAAATTTTGACCAGAGGAAACATTTCAGACTCTTCACTGAAATTGGCTTTTTGTTTACTCCATTTAGCTTCTCATATATATGAATGGCCCTAATAGCTTCTATGTCACATCCTCTGCAATGAACAGATAATGGCGTCAACCCAGCAAGAGCATGACTCACTAAGCAAGCAATATCCATTTTCAACAGGGCAAAAATATCAGTGGAGACCCACTTAATCGTTCCATGATACAATTTAGCACTGCTATAGCATGTATTAAATTAATTAAAAGGCTTTCCTTCCCGTCAAAGGTATAATCAAGGCAATTTGCTTCCAAACATAATCAAGAAACTATGAAAGGAAAGCTTAGCAATATGAGCTATTTTTTCATGTGGAAAGTTAATTGATTTTCTATCATTTTTCCCCTCTGGGATTCAAATGAAGCTTTACAAAAGTTGTTGTCCTCTTATGTGTAATTGGCCCACCTGAACTTTAGAAGGGTACTTGAAACTAGGGCAGCAAAGTACTTTTTTTTTAACCCCACTTTGTAAGAGATTGTATGAACTATCATTCATATCATAGGGGGAAAAAAAAAAAAAAAAAAGACTAGAGGCCACAGAAAACTCCAAAGTGCTTTAAAACAATTAACATTTAAAACAGAGAAACTTCACTGTGAAGTAGCAATCAGTTTCCCCTCTTATTATTGTGAAGTCTTAGAGAAACAGATCTTTGTTTTCTGAGTGCTGGGCCTAGAAGTAGAATTCTGTCTGGAAAATAAAGGTTAGGGAAGGTAAACTGAAAAGCAAAACTGAACACTCAGTCAAGCCAACAAGTAGTAAATGGTCTAGGCACTGATAGTCTGCTCTAGCCATCCATTTGGGAAGGATAGGGTGGGGCAAGCAGAAGCATGTTTTGGTAGGGAAAATAAATAAAAAACAATCAGCTCTGGGTAAGCTGCAATTCACTGGAAGTGAAATGCTATACAAGAGAACAACTACACAAGGCCACAGGAAGAGTCCCTGTGTTGGGCATGTTGGTTAAAGAGCTGCAATGGGACAAATTGAGAGAAATTTATACTGACCAAAAGAGAATATTTTGGAGTTCATTGAATGTGTTTTGGTCCAAACTGTTTCAACCAGTAGCACCTCCCTGGATAACACAAATAAATCACAAAAATATGAGAAATGCAAACTTAAGTCAATATATACCCATTCAAATTGACAAGAGGCCAACTAAAGGCATTTCAATGGCCTCTTCAGCTCTTGGCAAGCAGAAGGTTCCCCACTCCTGCTGAAAAATGTGGCAATGCTATATCCTGTTCTGCATGTATTATGTGATATTGATTGCAATATAGTATAACAGTTAAGATTTATAAGGGCAAGAAGAATAAAGAGTAGAAAAAGCATGCTCTGCGAATATTAAGTTGATGGCATTTTTGGATTCCAGAAAAAGCTTAGCCTTGTATATTCCAAAATAAAATCAAGAGTGATGTCATTTACTTAGGCAGAGAGCTTAAAGCTGAGCCACAATGTCACAAGATAGAGCTACATGCAGATACAGGTTTTCTCAAAACACTAACGTGGTTCTGATCCAAAATTCCGCTTCAAGTTTGCTTCTAAATTAAGCTTTTTTAAAAGCAGGGGGGGAAAGCCACTTCTGTTATCTTACTGTGCAATTTTAATGTAACTAAGCTGTTCAGAAAAGCAAAATATTTGAATAATATATCTTTTCTCATTTGTGCAAATGCTGGCAGTGTCGCTTTATAAATTGACTGTCCAGCCTGTGTACAAATCAAGAGCTTGTAGAGATGCTCTGGAACTGATACAGTCAGACTGAACCTGCATCAATACATTGAGCAGTCTTTTTCAATTATAAGAACTGAAATCCCAAGTCTTAACAAGTAAAACTGAATTCCCAAGTCTTAACAAGTAAAATTCTTTCAGACACCAGCCATTCATTCTCATGTATACCAAGCCTTAGAGGGAAAATATTAATCAAATCCAGTTACTGTCTGATGCAGTATACTGTTACTACAGCATATTCTCCAATATTTTTTCAGACATTTTTTAATTGCCCTTAGCAAATGAGCTCCACCAACTTCAGAATTACTTCCAGAATTTAGCAGACACCAATTTCAGCAATCCTCCTAAACCTGACATCATTTCATTTTATTTCATTCTTAATTTCATCACTTCTGTTCAGAGCACTCCAAGGTATTTTTTTCCAATATTATCTTTGAAGGTTGACTTTGACCTGTTGGTTCTGGGGCAGCAAGTGAAAAGTATCAAAAAAAACAAAATGAAATTTTGAGAATTATAGGAGAATAAGCAGTACCAGATAAACATTTATTCAAACATTTGTGATCAGGACTTAATACTTTCAACTGGGAAATGCCCTTAGCTGCAAACACCTTGTAAAATACAGCCTGAGTGATACTATTACTCTTGGAATAACAGCCATCTGAATTTGGATGGCTGATTCACCAATGTATTCATAAATCTGGGTTTGGGTGTCTGAGAAAGAGAGTTATTCAGCCAACTCTTTTGATAACCAGGATTCTCATACTAATACTGCAAAAGAATGAAAAGCAAAACATGAAATGTCACATTCACAGGCAATATTTGGCTGCTCAGACAACCTCTCTTCCCATCAGCTCTCTTCTCCCTGCTCTCAGCAGGAAGATATCCACTGAGCCATTATTTTTCTTTTTACAGTTTATGTTATTAATGTTCGTGCATGGCAAATAAATCTGAGGAATTCAAGAAGTGTTTCACAACCCCAAACAAAGAGCCTTAAACAGATCACAGTTCTGCTGCAGGAAATGCTACTCAGCTTGTGCTAGCTGTCAATATTTTTGACAGTCTGGATTTTGAAATATGTTAGTTAACAGAATCCTTGGTGGGCAGAGGAACTGACTTGCAGGCAGCTGACTTAAACAAAGGCAATTTGGAATTAAATTTTCATTCAGTAAGCTGGCTGACCATTATTTGTATTTTACTGATTGTTTGTTTTTGAAAGCTTTGCAAATGCTAAGACGGTGTGTGAAATGCTAACAGTGCTTTGATGTTTCCTGGCCCAAGCACCAGCCTTCCATCTTTTTTACAGTGAAATTTTATCCAACAGGAAAGTAGCTCATTGGATTAATGTAGTATCTTGTCAAGTGTAGGGAAGCCAGTTGTAAATCTCGTGGAAGAAAGACAAAATAAAAAATAAGGAAGAGAGGATGAAAAAAATGTATTTCAACATTTCTCCCTCAAAGAACAAATGCACAAAATTCAGCAAATCCAACCAGCTGAGTTCCAAGTAATTGGCAGAATTTGTCCTCTAGCTAACTTATTCCGAGGAGCATTAGCAACATAATAAATGAAGCCTCTTTCTAAGAATTATGTATATCGTAATGCATATTACAAGGCTTTATACAAATGCACAGAAAAGCAGATGGATTCAAGAAAGCTTACTGAATGTGAGGTTTACTTGCTGCAAGTACACACCTGCACTCCAGAAACAGTGCTGCCCAAATATTCAACCACAGCAGCCACAAAAGAACGAATTCTGCTGTAACATACAACATAATGAGGCTAAAGCCTTAATTTATGGTGTTAGAACTGCCACAAAATACACTGAAGAATCCCACACATTTTTTAATCTCATTTTAATTGCTCGAGAGAGAGCTGTTGTAAATCCACATGAATTACCGAATGACTACACTCATTTCTCAATTGTGCATTGAAAGGTTCTCAGGAATTTTATCATGCCAACAAAATACTTTAGTATAGTTCACTCTCCTGAAAAATATATTTTTCCATTTAATTCTACTCTTCAGAATACTATTATCTCCCTGCATAATGCAGTAATTCTAATTGTGTTCTCAAGTTCTTTTCATACAGGCAGGTCCCCAACCGCTTTGGGGTTTTTGTTTGTAGTCCAAACAGATGCTAAATGGTTGCTTGAGGAATGTTTGGTTAGAGATTTTTAAAGTAAAGTATCTACTTGCTCAAAGCTTGGGGATATTCAGATCAGGGAGGGCTTTGAATATACAGAGAGAGTTACTACAGCCTGGAATTCAGAGTGAAGCTAGATTTAGGGAGTTTGTTCAGATCTATCTTTGCTTATTATTTTGAAGTATGTTTATGTGGATAGATGTTCTGAACTAGACACCACAGAGCACATAAAATTATAGATTGTTAATCAGGGGAATTTTATTATCTGTCCTCTTTGGAAGTGCTATAAATGAGACAAATATTTCTGCATTTTCATAAGGCATTAAAATTGATTTCCATTTTAACTGTTGGGCACTGCAATTGCAAATAAACTAGCCTGTCTATACAAATGACAGTGCTTTCTAATACTTGCTCTTCTTCTTGCAAACTTCTCATAAACAAGCAGTAAAATGATCTCCGTTCTAACTCCGTGGCTTTTCACAGCTTGTACACCTGCACCACTGGCTTACAGTACCTTGCCAGCAAAAAACAATGCATCACTTCCAACTGCCAGCAGTCACAAACTCAGTGTTCTCATCACCTTTTGAAGAGCCCTTAATCCTCAATCTTCAAGGTGAACTTAATCAGTACCATTTCAACCAAGAGAAAACTGTCGGCTCTGTTTTCCCAGGGGGATAGGCAAACATAGCACCTGGGAGTGCCCAGGAGGAGCGTGGGGAGGACCTATCCCTCCCAGCATGGTCCAGGATACATGCAGCACCTCAGACCCACCTGCACCAACTGACACCTTGCCACAAGAAAGCATACCGCAGTGGGAATGCCCTGAGCTAGTGTAAGCACTCAGCTCTGCGGTGCAGGGAACTGGAGGCCAGTGAGATCCCTTACTGGGGGTTTCCTCACTTTATACTGGGGGTGGCCTGAGAGAGCTCCAGCTGAGCTGCAGCCTGCGGAAGAGGGCTGTGAGACATCTCAGCACAGCCACAGCAAGTAAACAGGGCTAACGAACCCCTGCCTCAGCTTTCCCAGTCACTGCCTTCCTATTTCCCAAGGTAGTGCTTACACTCCTGAGTAAAACCAAGGGTAGGGAAGAGCAGGATACAAATCAGCCTGCTATCCAAGTGCCCCGTTGATACTGTGTGGCCACTGAACCACATCATGACATGCATGAAGTTGCTGAATAATTAGGAACTTGAATTAGTGTTCTCCTACAGATGGAGAGAATCCTCCTTTATAACAAAGTACATGTTTTCACAAAGGACAGCAGACCATTTTAAAACAAGTTTGAGATAAAGCTAAGTCTGTTTCTACCCCTCACCACGATGCAGAGGGAAAAAATTTCAAAGGAAGTGGGAATGCTTAGTAGTTACATATATAATCAAGTTTCACTACTTGAACATGACTTGAAAATGTATCTGATATTTTTATCAAAGCAAAAGCAATGTTCTAAGCACACACCACTAGAGAAATGCCACAATGACTTGTGTAAAATTAGTAACCAAACAATTAAAAATATGTTTTTTACATTTAGTTTGCATTGTTTCTGCATTTGAATATTTTCTCATAAAGATAATGGGCTATATATATTGCCTTGCATTGAGCAGAGTTAAATCAGCAATTGATTTGGTTTTGTATTCTTTCAGCTAAGAAAGCTGTAAATACCAGGATCCTGCCTGCTGCATGAATGCACAAATGGCCTCAGTGGAACCCTGCCAGTTTACAGCAGCAGAAAATCAAGGCCAGAGGATCAAAGAGTCTTTTCCATAAGAGCAGGGATTTGTTTCCATGCCACCTTCTTCAAAAGGGTCTGAATTATCTGGTGAGTACTCTCCATACTGAAATTATTTTCTTTCACTGTGTGTATATACAAGTGTATATAATGATACCTTTGTGCATTAACAGAAATATATTTAGAACCATAATGATGTCTGAATCAGATAGATCTGTCTGCATCTCTTTTCACTTCCTCAATTTTTATCTTATGCTTTCAAAGCCATTATCTCATCAAATAATTACTTTTCCTTTTACACCCACAAGAAGCAATTCAGAGCATTAATATCTAAGCTTGGACCATTACCATCTGAGGAAACAACCCTTCAGAATTCTGACCCAGTGAAAGTAGTACTAACTTCTCATAAAACTCAGAGTTCCTCCTCATGACTCAGGATCTATCAAGACTGAAGTAGGAAACAGTCTTTCTGGTAACACCTCAATAAGCAAAAAGTTCACAGCTAATCAGATCACTGACTGAGATAGGTGCATATTTCTGCTGCATCTCAGACATCAATGAAGTCATGAATACAGAGGGATTAGAAAGTTCCATCACACAGCCTTTATTTCCTATGAGTTCACCCAACATCAGAGATTCTACATTTCAAAATCTTTCACTGAGTTAGAAAGCCAGACCCACTCCCTACTGCAATCACCACAAAGCTGACTCCAAGAAGCACGCACTTTCCTTTCCTATATGAGAGTTTTACTCTTAATGTTTTTGGAAAATCGGAAAAGTTTAGAAAAACTATAAACAGGAAAGGAGGATGTACCTTACCATGCTGAAAACCTAAAATAATAAAGAGGAAAAATACATATCATTCAGATTCCAAAACACTGCAGAAATATAGATACAAATCCAGGTAACTAACTCCATGTATATGTATAAAATTTAAAATGCAAATCAAGTACATTCTTTAAAATGATGATTTGGTAATGGAGAAAAGGAAAATAGGCCTTCTTTGTGAAGGATAGTCAGTTAAAAGTTACAAGCCAAAAACAACCATCAATATGCCCAATAAAGCCAACCTGTCACTTGGAAAAGGTAGCCTACATTGGCTAATCTCCGCTGTGGTGGAGATTATCATATCTGTTTCTGCTAACAAAGAGCAAAAAAGAGCAAGAAGTAATGTAAATGTAAGTAAATTATCCTCATTTCTCTGCTTAGGATGAATGTTACCAGAGTTCCCATTTTGTTGGGTATTCTGCAGCAAAGTGTTTCTTTATATCTAATGGAACCATATAATGAGTATACTGAATGACACTTATCGAGCTTAATAGGTACTTTGAACATTTGGTAAGAGAATCATCTGCCTGTGAGAGGAGGAACTGAATGGCTGAATGTATCCCTTATGTACAGAAAAAGATTGTTAATGAAATGAATAGAAAATGCACTTAGTTTCCAGAGCTGATTTGGCCTGAAGATCATTATGAACCCCTGGATAAGACATCAGTGACTATAGTGACAATAGGACTCCAACACAACTTATCTGTAGTTTTTGTACTTCATACCTTTGTAGAAATATATATATAAATATATTATATATATATTATATATATTTAAATATATATAATATATAATAAATAAATATATATAGAGAGAAATATATATATATAAAGAGCCAAATTCATCATCAATTAGTCATTTTGTAAGCTCGCAAAAGCCCATCTTTAAGGTTGATTCTTTGTTTTCAAAATAACAAACTGTACAGAGCTTTCTTAAACTAAAGATTTTTTACTGTATATTTGTAATTCCTATGCTAAGGAAGTTGCATTCCCTGATTCTCTGTTGATGCCCTCGAAGACTAACCTTGCTATCTTTGTAAAGCAGCTTTCTATTTCCTCCTCCTGGATTTACTCTTGGAACTCTTCCAGAATTTATTTCTCATTCATCCCATTCTTTGTTCTTAGAAATTTCTGACAAAGGAGCAAAACAGTCTTGTACTCTATCAATCTCCAGAGCTTGCTGAATTTCTGTGATGCTGAGTATAAGGCATAAGCTGGTACCCAAAATCATCTCAAAAAAAAAAAAAAAAAAAAAAAAATTCAATCTGACAGCCTCTCAATGCCAATTTCCTTAATGGATTAGATCACTATGTTTCTTTCTGTCTGGGTGGATTTTTGTAGCACTAGAAGTTTAACTGTCAGTAGTTACACAACAGCAATTTTGATCAACTCTTTCAAAAGAGTTTACAGTAACCTGGCATATTTATGTCTCAGAAGAACTAAAGCAACTCAGAAGAAAGAAAAATATACCCCCAAATTTATTAACTGGTATAACTCCACATCTTTAAATCTTACAGTGACAGAGTCTATAGACCAACATGTCAGTTGCAAAAAGTTCCTTCAGCTCTACATTACAGAAAGAAATAAGCAAAGACAGCTTTAGGACTAGCTTTAGGCTAGTCAGTACCAAATATAAGTGAGAGTAGCCATGCCTGCTATTCTGAATCACACCAGCTTGTTTATGTTTCATGGAGCAATTATTCCAGCATGCCTAGAGGCTATGTGGGCTTTACTCCAGTCAGGGATTTTACTTTATTATTTTTTTATTTAACAAATGGGAATTCGTGGCTGTCATTTGAGACATCTTCCAGCTGCTTCATACCACCTCAAAAACAACAAAGAAGCTGAGCAACACTGAGGCCACTGATCTATGCAAAATTCCCTTTGGATTTAGGGACTGACAGAGACCTTCTTAGCCAACCTGAATGCCTAAGCAAATCAATGCACAAGATATAAAAAGATGGTAAACATTCCTCACTGCTGAAGGGCTAGTATACAAGTGGCTTTGAGAAAGCACTACCTTCCTATTCTGTGTTTTCATTCAGACTAAAAGTAGGAGGCATAGAGAAAGCCAACCTCAGACTCCAAGGCACCTTGATGGAACAAAGAAAATCCTGAGGATGTCATTTACTGTCCACACAGACAAACAGCATTTAGTAAGGGTACAAGAAGTAAGATTTATTCTCTAAAATGCTATTTCACCAGCACTGCACAGAATGCCATTCAGAGTGCATCTGATTCAGTCTTCAGCTCCTGCTGGACTTTACATCTCTCCCCTTTTCTTCTCCTCAGACAATTCTTTCATGGGCATCAGCTCAGCTTCAGAGAACTTAGAGGTCAGTGCCACATTGTCGTAATCAAATTCTTCATCAAGTAAGAATGGTTGAACATCATCTCCCAGTAGCTGTAATGAACAAAAACAGACACAAAAATGATATCGCTGCAAGTAAGGATAAGGAAGCTCAAAATATAAACTTCTAATTAATATTTAATTAAACTATTTTTCTGACTCCAGCACTCTCAGCTGATTAAGCTGTTTTTAAGTAAAAGAATAAATTCAATTATTCAATTTGACCTAATTTAAGCCATTTAATGTGCCCCATTTGTACTGTTCTGTATCTGAATGAATATCATTAGCTAATTTTGCTTGAGGCAAGGAATCTGAAAACCTTTGCACACATCTATTACAGTTCTGCCGCTTGTAGAGACAGAGTTGTGGGGATTTGGGCAAATTATGGACAGCCATGTTAAATTTCAAAGACAGATTCCATACCCTTAAAATTTGGGCTAGTATCACACAACACCTCAGTGTACATTCATCTGATACTAATGTAAAATGATGCCCAGAACACAGTTTCAGCAAAGAAAAGGCCTGGAATATGCAAAATGACACAATCAATGTTCATACTCTAATAATTTTCACCATCTCAGACATATGCAATTGGTTGGTTTGGATTTCTTGTATGATGAACATAGAACCTTACTGCACTTGCCAATATTTTCTCTGTTGACATATTGTTCAGCATTTCTGTATTGCTTCTCATTTAAATACCTTAGAATAAACTCTCTGCCTATAAAATAAAATAATGAAAACAAATAACTACAGCAGGCTGCATGCTGAAAAGGAACAGCAGGGAGCCACAGCACAAAAGGTTTATAGTAACCAGTTACATAAAATGAATTCCAGAAGTACGCAGGAGACACATCCTCACTGCCCAAACTGTACAGGAATATTCCTTATCCTTTTAGAAATTAATATAAAATATCTAGAAATTTCAACCTTGACAGATAACTTATCTCCCCAAAGGCTTCGTGTTTCAAAGTCTTATGTACTTCAGTAACAAATCAGCAAAACACTTAAACACTTGTTTTTAAACACTTGATGAATCCCCTCTGAAGCCAGTAACTACTTATGTACATAGTAATAAGTAATGCTTCCTATTTATAGCCTTAGAAACTACAAGAGCTACAAAAAGCACACTGACACTACTTGATAGAGCAAATACTCAGCTACAAAACAACGTTTCAACGCAGTCACCACCATTAGCTGTGCATTTTTGCCAGTAATAAACAAGAACCTGCACGCTGAGCTCAAAATCTGCACCAGCAGAGGTGACCCACTCTCAGTGTCACCAGTGCTGAAACACCACCCACCGCCTCACTGTGCTCACATCCACTGTTTGGTCCCCACAAGTGTTCAGCGAGTATCAGAGAATGTCAGTGCATTCCTGCATGGAGAAATTCACTGACACACTTTTGCTTCACATGCATTTCCATGTCAGACACCATTTTATGAGACTGCCCCTCTGCTGCCATCTATCACACGGCAACAGCATGTAGTGGGATACTGGTGGGAAGGTTCAGTCTCTACTGCCATACCACCACCAACCGTCTCTAATTTCTTGTGCCAACATAGTTAAGTAGGAGGCATTACTTTCAGAGCAGTCCATGTATTTGAAGTTAAGAATAGTCTTACTTGTTTTGCTGAATGCAAGGAAGAACATTCAGCATTTTATGGTTACCACTCAATTTAGAAGACACAGTATCACACACAATTTCTGTTAATGCTCTGTCAGAAGCAGTGACATAATTCACGCCATTTAATAAATCACAGAAGTAGTACTAGGACTCCTCTCCAGTGGCAGGGCACCCAACAGACATAGCGGTGAATATCCTTGTAAAGGATGCTTCATTAAGTAAACTCTGAAGTTGTCTGTCTGACCAAGAAATATTTTTCCAGTTTTCTATAACTTTATTAATCATCTACATTGCTTAATGTTCCACGGACCTGGCTTACATTGGCTTCAAAGATGCTGGAGCACATAAGTTATCTTAGATGCAGACCCACAGACATTGGCATTGATAAATAAGAAAAGTGAATTTTGTAAATAGAGTAGAGTTTTTACAAAAAGGTATTCATTTTGTATGCAGACATTTTCTTGCTTATGTCCACAGACTAACTCAGGTAAACCATCATTAGCTTTTATAAACAGCACATGAAATAAACGTTTATATAAGACAAAGCCTGCAAACAAGCACTTTCTTGTTAGGGATAGACCTTGTTAAGGTCAACTCCTTGACCTCCTCACCACATTTATGTCCAGTTTCTTTTTTTCCACAGGCAAAGCTTCCTAAAATTCTGTATTGGTAAGGGTACCAATAGCTGGGTAATGACTGGTAACAGCAACTGCATTTCATTAGTACTCATCTTTCCTTTGGGGAAATACAAAACATTTCTAAAATATGATGTAATGTGCAAACAATTTCTTCTGTAAGTTTGGTTGTAACAATATTTTTTACCACCTCTAAAGGTAATTAAGCTTAGAGTAGTTTAAGTTACAGTACACCCATGCAGGGATTCTACAAGAACAAATCTGTCCTTTCTCTGCAAACGTAGTTACAGAAACCATACAATCAATCATTCACTGTGCCCTTGTGTTGAACTTTGTATCAATTCAATAACTTTTCATGCAAATGCAGATAAATACTGGAAAAACTTGTTTAAAAAAACTCAAATCCAAAATGCTACATGGAGATGGATGCCAAAGTAAAACATATCTGATTTCACTGCTACCAATTTTTCTGTTACTCATTCATTGCACATTGAAAAGTTTATTCACGTTACGTATTTATCAGTGTTCTTCATCTCTCAAACAAGTACTCAGAGCAGTAAGGATTCTTTTTTTCTGCTTCTTCCAAGAAGGTATTCACTTCAGCCTTCTACACAGATAAGTAGTATAAAATTTTTATACTGCAAACTGCAATTTTGATCTGTTTCAAAAGGAAGACATTTTACAACAGAACACAGAATCCTCTGAGCTGATCAAGTTATTATCATGTTATTTTTGCCTAAGGAGCTGAGAGAAATATATGAATTTCAGGTCTCTAATTTAACATCTAATTGAAATCTTTTTGAAAGCTCTCTGGGAACAGAATTCTGCCCTATTAGAAAGCTGCTCCATGATTTACTCTCTGAAGAAAATAATTTTCATTTACACTTCCCGCACATCCAAATTAATGTTCATATTAATAACTAAAGTATTTTGCTGGAGGATGCTTTACAAAGTAATTTTGTAAATAAAATACTTTATAGTGAGACTTTCAGAAGTCCATTAATAACTGGCAACTCAGTCATTGTTAATAATCTGTGTGGAGTTAAAGTTAACTGAACAGTTTGTCCCTGTCCTTCCAAAAACCTGTATTTTTGTGTAATTACTCCTAAAATCCACTTGCTCAAATTATGTAAAGGATGCACATACACTCACTGGTGTTTTCATTGTATGCTCAAAGGAAAACTTACTAAGCCAATAACAGTGAAAAACAAAGGGGGGGGGGGGGGGGGGCGGGCAGTA
>JAOWBP010002559.1:16165000-16221895 GCA_028571105.1 Tragopan temminckii | reverse complement strand
CCCCCCCCCCCCCCCCCCCCCCCCCCCCCCCCCCCCCCCCCCCCCCCCCCCCCCCCCCCCCCCCCCCCCCCCCAAGGATATATGCCAGTATCTCATAGAAACTTAGCATGTACTGGAGGACTTAGGGCAAAACCAAAAGAAGTCTTGAGGTAGGTTCACTGGACAATACATCACAGTCCATTTTCCACTACTGCTTCATCATCCTGGACAACTCACTCAATCTCTGTCTTTACTGGCCTTTAAAAAGATACAACTCTTCCATCTTCTTTCACTTAGTCAATCCTGTCTTATGTTCTCTCTTGGTCTTGAGACCTATCAGTAAAATCTCAAATCACAGGAAGTCAGTGGGACCTGAGCTTCAGGTTTTAGATGCTGTCATTCCACAGATAAAATGATAAAAAGAGGCACAGTAAATACTTTTTTGAATGGCCAAAATGCTTTTTGGAATTCTTAAACTAAATGCTAACAATGGAGAACAGAAAGGTTGAATTCATCTTTCCTAAGCCATAGAACAGTTAAATTTCTAGATTAAAGTAGCCAACAAAGAACCAGCCTGACAGTCAGCCTCTGATATCAAACAGATATATTACATCTTAGGACAAATGCTGACAGCAAGTGGGATAAATCACTTTCTGGAGGTGCTCATCTCTTCCTCCTGATGACAGCACTAAATTAGGCTAAAAGCAGAGCTCAAGTTAGGTGAGATGAATCCTACTTTGAATGCACGTGAACAGTGAGAGCATGAAAAATATGCATTCAACTGAAGTCAAATATATGCCAATGGAAAATAAGAACAAATAAAAACCTAGATATTAATACATACGGTTAATTTAAGAATATGAAAAAGATATACTACATAGAGATAAAGGAGAGAATAAATATCTGGGAGAGGAAGTAAATGTTCTGTATAATGTACTTCAATCATGGAGTGAATGCTGTTTCTGCTTTACACTTTGGATTGGTCTGTGGGAGGTTATGTGTGTTGAGCTAATAATATATATATAATATATATATTACTGTTCGGGAATATACATGTATGAAATATATATTGAATATATAATACGTTTCTAAAACCAGCAAAATTGCTGGCCAGTACAAATAATTTCTTGTGTCATTCACTAAGCTGTTCTTTAATAATTAGCCAACTTCTATGCTGGCTTTTAACAGAACTTCTCTTTGTACACTAAACTTTCCCTAGCAATAAATTCCAATGAAGTCCCTCACAAATAGGTCCACAGCGAAGAAATTCTCCGCCTACATTGAAATAAGATTGTTTATTTTTCATAGGAAATGGCTTTCCATTATATCCTCTGAAAACAAAATAGGTAGCCCCCATTCTGTTGCCTTTCCCTAGCAGAGTTGTTTTGTTGGACCGAGAACAGTCATTTCAAAATGTTGCCAGGGTAAATCTTTTTCATAAGCAGTCCTGCCATAAGCAGTGCAAGACTTAATTTTCACAGCAATGACAATTTAAAGCACTGAGGGATTTTAAAATAGACCTGTTCAATCTTGACAGTTCTAAAAATCAGGCCACATTTCTAATACCTAAGTGAAGGCACTAAAATACACATAATCTAGGGAAAATGCTGACTTCATTTTGAGAATTGTGTCGTCTGGTATCAGCCAAACATTTGTGAAAAAATGCATTAATGTAATAATACTCTATTTCCCTTTCAAAATCCACCTTTTTCTGAAATTGAAGTGAATTCTGCATGCAGTGGAATCTTCAGTTATTTTTCATGAATTATGTTAGAGTCACATACAATCATTTATGAATACTGCAGTAACAACCCCCCTTCTTTGGTTTTATAAAGAAGTTATCAAATGAGCAAACTATAAAACCTCATACTAAGGGTTTCTGTGTGCCAATGGATATTTCTTTAGGCAAAAAACTGTGAATTACATCAGTCCTTAGGGAAAAGTGCAAATATTTTTATTCACCGAATGGAATGCACTAGAGCTGGAAAGGTCATTTTAGAACATTATTACTTTCTCCCAAAGCAGACTTGTTCCTTACAGTGAAGAGTTTATTGCAAAGAACCAAACACAATTCAACTCATGAAAGGAGGCACTATACACACTATTATAACATCAATCCTTCACTGGTCACATATCATTATGGTTTATGGTTTAAACCTCATAGGATATCAATAAACATATGATATCAAAACTGCCCCATTTTAGCCAGAAGCTAACTTCAGCTTCTATTACCACGATCAGGCAAGGGAAAAGAGCTATGAAAAAAAATTTTCAATAGAAACATCCCCAAAAGCTAATGCTCACTATGACTGTTTGGATAGGAAGCTAAATGACTTAGAATAAGCCTGTGAGCAATCCACACCTTCTGTTCCACTTTGAAAAGGTCTGAAATTCTGAAGGAAAATGGCAATTCTAAATTAAAGCACGTATTGATTGTGTCTGATTAAAAGACTGAGATTCCATAACACAAAGCTGTCCACACCCATCGTAGACAATACAAATCCTCAGCAGCATCATACTACCACTTATTTCCAAAAGAATAAATCCCAATTCTGATCACAATATATTCTAAAACCTTTTTTATTTTCAGTGTCAGATTGAAGTGATCATTCACTACCTCTTTGTTGCAAAAAAATGGTTCCTATATTCATCTCAGTGAGAACTGAATATTATTTTAAGACCATGTGATCACTGGAATATTAAATGGCACATCACTCTTCGTAAGTTGCCATTTGTTATAAGGTCAGAAAGTGCAAGAGTTTACTTGAATATTTTTTTAGTTAAACCAATTAAATATTAAAAAGCCCACATACAGTTTGGAGCCTTGAAGTCCACATTTTGAAAATGCAAGATAATATAATACTAAAACAACATCTTTGTATTCAGTCATTTATCCCAATTCTTAATGTATCTAAGAATTTGTTTTTAATTCAAAAATTAATAATATTATTTTTTTAACTCATGGAAACTCCTCACAATCTCTCTGTCCTTGTGGAAATAACATCGGAAGCCAAGAGGTTGGAAAAAAAAAGTTAAATAAAAATATGGCCTCATACCTCTTCTGCTTTGTTGTCCAGTGGCTGTTGAACTGAGGAGGTTTTGAGCTTCTGCTGAACAGGTTTTTCAAGAGGAGGTGGACAACAAGTCCCTATCTCTTCCACTTCTCCTGGAAGAACAAATGACCCTGCTGAATAAAAAATAATGAACATTAGCCTTTTATTTGATGTATAAGTTAGCAAAATCACGTGTAAAATCCCATATTGCTTAAATGCAGACAGAGGTTTTTTAGTTGTAAGTGTAGTATACTGACTGTTGCATAACATTAGGCAGTTAGCTTGAGAATAGATGCATACACTCCTGAGCTAAAATCTAGATAATAACGCATACTATACTAAGGAAAAATCAAAGTTGATTAAATAGATGGTTAGCTCTTCTTTCTTGAGAACACTGCATAGAAATTCTGCAGCTAGACATGCCCAAACTCAGAGAAAATTTGGTATTAGACTTCTGTCTTTCATAAAGAGAAAGGAAAATCCTCAGCAGACTTAACAAATAACAGACTGAATTCTAGTCTTGCTATTGATTAGCTGGGCAATCTATTTCAACTCTCTTCTCCTAAAGTTTCACCATCTATATATACATTGAGCATAAGGAATCTTTACAAACATCTGTCTTAGTATTAATCTCCTGAAGTGTTAAGTAAGCAATACCTGATAGAAGTAATAATATTTCCCATTACGATGCCAGATGACTCTTGTCCAAGGATATTTAATGGATGTTTGCCCATCCCTGAACTTTCCAATGAGAGGCACGTAAGAGGAGTTACACATATCTGGAACGCGCAACCTTTCTATGTTGGCAGCATTTGGACCATAGTTCACAAGTACACAGACTTTCTGAATCACTTCTCCCTTCCACACTTAAGGAAAATGTTCATACTAGGAACAGAGGATTTGCTTTCTGTGACAGCTCAGAATGATATGCCTTAGGTTTAGAAGTATCTTTTAACATGAACCAATCTCAGCTCTGCTACAGCGCAGATGCATCCATCTTGTCTCCATAATGCTTTCATATGAAGAAACTTAAGGAAACCATATGTCTTGCAATTTAGTTGAAGGATTATGTAAATCAACCTACTATTTTTTCTGCCTGGTGCACAAATTTCTTTACAGCTTCATACCAGATTTTTGTAGCTTATTTTTCTCTTGAAATCTCAGAATAAACTTTCAAAGTGTTGTTCAAATGTTAGTTAATGGAACCAACAAGAGGATAGATAGATGCAGAGTGAAAAGGAAGAAGTGGCTATTTATCTCTACCTGCACGCTTTCACCAGAGCAGAGTGGTTACTGACCTCTTATCTTCCTGTAAACCCACATTCGAAAATAATGATTTCCTAGCGAGGCATTCTTGAAAGTTACATAATGAAATTCTTCATTTATTTTTTCTTCTAGCATCTCTATATTTTTTCAAAGCCAGCAGGACTATCCACTTTGGACTTGTAAAGTAGAACATTCTTTAATAAAGAGCTGAATCTATTCCCTCTGGTATCTCATTCCTGGACTTATGTGTTTTGCTTCATGATTCACAAATAAGTGGTTTTCAATTTTCATCTCTACTCTCTTGGTTGCTTATACCTATCTCCAGTCATCTATGTGCTTTCAGTCCTCGTCCTCAGCATAGTATCTGATCTTACTCTTCATCAGTTATATGAGAAAGCTTTCTGAAAATGTACTATGGCTTCACGCACACTCTGGAACTACTTTTTTCATTCTTTCATAACCGGTGTCAAAATTATTTGTAGGACAGAAGTAAGATGTGAATGCTCATTTAAAGGCAATAGCAACTTCTGCTATTGTTTCAAACTTGCACCCCAAATATATACCCTCCCTGAAGAGAGAAAAGCCTGGACACCAAGAGGTTTATATCACCTCCTGAGGTAACGTCCATTATTTCAGTACCAAGAGCAGCTTTTTCCTCACAACAGACCAATCTGTGGAGAGAAGATGAAGAGGAAACATTTATGTAACTGCCTGGCAATGGCTCAAGAAGACATCTCTTAAAAATTGGGACAACAGAAGGAAATTTATTTTTGCTTTTAGCAAGAAGTGCTTGTCACACTCAGAATGTCAATTCCAATTTTTTAAGGCTCGTTAGTAATGCAAACAGTGTTTCAAATTTCCTTCAATCACCCCATAAGAATGTGGTAATCAACCTTTGTTTGCCAGTAGACATGCCAGAAATGAGCTTTGTCTCTCTATCCTGGCTGCATGACAGCATATGCAAGTCTAATCGGTAACTGCTGCTTTCCCTGATAACGTTTAATCAAGAAACTCCTTCAGAGAGAAAAATTAGAGAGTTTTGACAGTACTCCTTCTCAATGGGAGCTCCCAAAGGAACTGTAGGCTATTGTAAGTTCTAGCCAGTACCTCACAACTGATTTAGGTTGCTGTTACAGCACTAGTGGATGATGATCCTAATTAAGCTGCTAATTATGTTCTCTATGGAGGTGATTAATTAGCAACAGGAATGCCATGGATATTGCCAATGGCACTGTATATAGAGATAATTGAGAAGGCAGTGATATCAAAAATATGAGAAGAGACTGAAGAATCACCTTCCTGGATGATATGGCAGTGGACTTCTAAAATTTTGCTCAAGTCCAGTTTAGCAGAACAGATTTGGAAGCTGAGAAAATCTCTTTAGCTCTTTTACTCCACGTGACAGGCTCACAGAAAGTGATTACTAACTAAATTTGTAAAGACTGCTAAATTGTTTTTTTAGATTCAGTTTGTACCACTGATGTTAATTATAAGTATAGGAAAAAAAGTAATCTGTTGGCAGAAAACTGATCTGAACCCTCAGGAATGAAGAAGTTTGCAGTTATCTATCTTTATTGAGCCAAGTGATGCACAGCTATAGATAGGCCTCTGCAGGCTTTACCACTTTCAGACACTACGTTTGGCAAAAATTCTGTTGATGGGAAGCTGAGAAGGAAGGTAGTGCTAACAAAAAAAAAACCTTAAAAGCTAAATTTTGGCTCCTCTCATTCTCAGGCTTCAGGCTGTTAGCCCCAAAGAGCTGTCTAGTGTGAAGTCATCCTGAGGCAGTGTTAAATGGGTTGCAGAGACTAGAGGAGATAAAAAGGAACAGATTCATAGGCTGGGTGGAGCCCAATACTTTAAAAAAAAACATCCACAGAACTTTGAATCTTGTTCCTGAACACGATTATTTTTTCTAGGTGTAAAAGTAAGTTCAAAATATAAATGGGAAGGCACAAATTATGGAAAATAAAATATTGCTAAATATTGCATAGAGAACTGTTAAATAATCAGTCATTCAGGTTCTCCTTATTTTCTTTGGGGCAGCAGAAAATGCGGACCATGAAAAGACAAGTATACTGCATCTCAGCATTCTAAGCCCAATCTGTGTATCCTTACTCACACATTTAATCAGCTCTTTTTTAATATTCTCCTGTATTTAAAGAAGGCTACACTCAGTCATGTCCCTAGACATGATTCTCACATATTTAGCATTTTGTATAAATACTATCTACTATTATTTCCTTAGTATCCTTTGAGCCCTACAGCAAGTGATTTGTCACCCATCCTGGAAAGGAATTTTGTTGCCAAAACACAGGTACTAGGCATTCTCCATCTGTCCCCGGAGAAAGCCTCATTATTTCTATTGTTGCCTTAAGCTACTTACAGATTAAATTCAATGAGAAGAAGCAATTAAGCAGTCCACCATACACATGCTGTCACTACGCTATGGTTTAAAGCTATGGTTTAAGGCAGCAATTTTCCTTTGCCAATCCTGGTTTGCTGAGCCAAAGATTCACAATGAAAAAGTACTGCCTTGCTTTCAGGCTTGCAGCCCAATGCTGTCTAATGAAAACAGCTACAGTGAATTTGCATACTGACAAAATCTATGAGCTACTTCTCTCATTAGAAGCAGCTGTATTCACACTGTAAAAGATACCAGACTTAGTAAAATAATAAACAAATAAGTAGCAGAATAACTCATAGAATCACAGAATGGTTTGGGTTGGAACGGACCTTTAAGACCATCTAGTTCCAGCTCCCTGCTGTAGGCAGGGACACCTCCCTCTGGACCAGGTTGCTCACAGCCCCATCCAGCCTGGCCTTGAATGCTTCCAGGGAGGGGGCATCCATAACCTCGCTGGGCAGCCTATGCCAATGTCTCTCCACCCTCACAGAGAGGAACAACCACCTCCCTCAACCTGCTGGTCGTGCTTCTCTTGATGCAACCCAGGATGTAGTTGACCTTCTGGGCTGCAAGCACAAAGTGATTCTCACAGAACATTCTCCAAGAACGCACTTGGCTGTTTTAACACCTATTTTCTACCATGCTTTTCACACCTTCAGCCTTGAGCCACTTCTCCTTAAGTGTGAATATTTATTGCATTAATGTACAATTGCTAACTCAGCTAAATTATCTGCCCTTAAAGTTAAATGAAGTACAGAGATGCTGAACAGTTGCCAATATCAAGTAGAGATAAAAGCTTGCTGTAATTACATTAGCAAGGTATATTTTTCACTGGGTGTCCTAGCTTGTTCTGCCAGTATGAACTCATTTGTTTGACATACGGGTGGCAGCATTTAAAGAGATCAGCAACAGAATGCCTTTCAAATTTGATTCACACTTTGCCTTACTTATAAATTAATTGGAGTCCTTCAGAATTAATCCTTTATTAAAGTGGCCATTAGTGATATTTTATATACATTAAAGCAAACAAGAGTAGCAATACCATTTTATGTTTTATTTTGCATGTTGTTGCTAGTAATAGAAATATTTATATTTCTAGAAATATCTATATTTCTATTTATAGAAATGAGACTGTGAATCTATCTTCACGAAGAGATGTGGATTTTAATGTATAAGAGAACTATCTAACTATGAGGCCTATTTTCTGCATGATGACTTAGGAGTCAAGGGGTTCTTTTTTGTTGTTTTGTTGTGGGTTGTTTGGGTTTTTTTTTTGACTGACTGAACAACCATCCTCCATTGAAGCCTTGGGCAAGAACAAGGCAGTGCATTTCTGAGTTTTAAGTTTGGTTGCTGTTTACTTTCCTTACAGCACATAGACAGAATAACTAGTTTCTGACTGTGCAGTATTGCAATGTTATAAAATACAACCTAAATGCTTAATGTCATTTAGTCGGCACTCTTGATTGCTTTGGAGTTGATGCAGCCACTTTCTGCACCAAAGCAGTTTGTGCAGTGAGGGCTGTCTTGTGGAAGGAGTTGAGGACATTTGATTGAAGCCAATCAAATGTCAAGTGGAAAAAAAACAAACTAGCAGTTAGCATAGTGATAATCTACAGTAGTGGTGGTATAACAGTTTTTATTATTGTTTATAGTTACCATTAAAAGCCATAACTGAAAAACTTTCCCAAGTTAGCTTGCATGAAGTTGTATTCAGACAGCACAGGCAGATGATCATTTTTGTAATTTTCATCTTGTTCAAATGCAGTATGTTTTAGTAGGAGGTTTCTAAATGTATGTGATTAGCATTTACTCTTGCACGCTGAAAGGCCTGTTGACAGACAAGGTCTGCAATGGTCCAGAAAGTGGACCCCAAGTTCTGCCAGTTCTTTTTCATCACTGCCCAGCTTGGCATTGTACTGTTGGGCTTATTTCTCATCTTCCATTTTTGTGGCCTGTTTTGAACCAGAGATATCTGATGATACTTCTACTAAACTAGATATAGACAAGCCTTATTTCATCAGTGAAATGCAAATTAAGGCTTTCACCAGTGAGTCCCAGTTTTAATAGATATTATGATAATTGAAGATAAACACAGAACAATGAGAACAATGTCCTAAAAGGGGGAAAAATGAGGAGCAGAACAATGCACAGAAATTTTCCATTTCTGTACCTGACGCAGGACAGCAATCTTACTCTCCCCTTTCTACTATGCCCAGTTTAAAGACAGATTGTTATAAAACTTAGGCTGGTTTATTGTTTTCTTGTGAGTTACAACGAAGCTTTAAATATTCATCAATTCCAAGTCTGTCAGCCCTCTGTAATCCTTCATAAGGATTCTGCACATACAGAAAGAAAAGACTAATCAAACAGTTAATGGATTAGACAGACTAATTAAACAGTAACAACTAAGGACCAAAGTCTGCTCTGTCACAGCTTCTTCCAGTGACCTTATGCAAAACTCCTAAGCTGTATGGCTTGGTTTCTTTGTGCAGTCACAAGTGTAGGTGAGGAAAATCACCAGAAGGTGTTCCATTTGGGTAGAAATAAAGACCGCACAAGCACCTGTAATAGACAAACAACTGCAAACAAAATACTTCTATATACTTTTCAGTGGCAGGAGAGTTAAATTTTTTATACTCATAATGGAGCAGTTCAAAACAATTCAAAATGCTTATAGTTTGAATGCTTAAAGAATTTCACCATGTATTAAAGATAATTCTTATTCATTTTAAGCCCAGGATGAAACCACTATAATGAGTAGGGAAAACATTTTCATTAAATATTTCCACTTCATAGGATTCTCTTTTAGCACCCAATTTACTTTGTGGGTTACACTTTGTAATTAAAATAATTTCTATACAAAACAGAGGAACAGAAAAATGGGAAAATTGCCACAAAAAGTTGAAAAACCTTGAAAAAAATCACTGCCTATCAGGTAACTTAGTATCTCAGAGTGAGGACATAAATTCATTAATCTGGGGAATGTAGGCAATTGGGAAAATTTTCTAGCAATGGAAAAATGGCGGGAAAATATAATTTTTAAGAGATAAACTGTTCTGCTAAACAATGTTTCAGAGTCACTAAAAAGAATAAAAAGTAATATCCATACACGTGGATCCAAAGACAAAATATGATTGTGAATATGAAGATGGATAAAACCTACCATTGCATGGCTCTCCATCTATGTCTGTTTCTAAGTAATGGTCCACCTGCAGTGAAAAAAAATAAAAAATAAAGTGGAAAACAGATCAAATTCCATTCCTTTCAGTACAAACTACAAAAAAGCAGAAAAGCATTAAATTGTCTTTTTTGTCATCTCAATTCTCCTCTGTATTTTTCCAAGAAAGAATATGATTTTTTTTTCAATGTAAAACACAAAGGAAAAACTTCTAAGTGTAGACGAAGGATTGCTACTGCAGCTGTTGCATACCAACTACAGCGAAAGAACCTTAAGCTGAAGAGCAACCTTTTCAAAAACTTGGTAGGAAGATGGAGAAGTAAAATATTTTCAAAGAAAAAAAGCTACTCTGCGGATTTGCAAAGGCACTACATATGACACAGGCACAGCTTAAACTGTAAATGAAGCAAGCTTGATCTTTCTGTATTTGATATTAATATTGAACTGAATGGAAAATAAAAAAGCTAAGAATTATGAAAATTTTAATACTTCAGCTGGGACATATCACTACTGTTTTTATCAGGCTGATATCCACTGAAAACAGTCCATGCTGTAGAACAAGTATCACAAGAAGAGTTGCTTCATATTCAAGGTAGCACTCTGAATAGATGCAAATATGAGAGTCAAAGAGCTTTCCCAGCCCATCTGTAAATAGTGGATTTATTTACTATACACAGTAGAGCCTTCTGTGTTTCTGTGCAGTAATCAGGGATGCTCTTTGATCATTTTTCACAAACTGATTTGGCACTATTGTGTTACACAACCTTTATATTTTAATAGCACATGCTCATTAACACTTGGAAAAGAAATTTGGAGGATGATGGTCTCATTCTTCTTTCCCACAGATGTGAAAGAAATACACTGACAAACTGCAAATGCTTTGTTTATACATAAAGCAAAATTCAATGACGTTCAACTCATAATCTCCACTTTGAAGAAAAACAAAGGAAACCTCACCTGAGCTCTTCCAGATAGACTGAGGCCATTTCCATCAGAGTCACCAGATTTCCAGTTCTCATTTATGACCATCTGTAGATAGACGTGCAGAAATATGCATGAAACAGAACCAAAGCAATAGTCAAGCTCATTTACACCCCTACTGATTTATACACACAGATTCTTGACAGTGATTAAAAATTTTATAAAGTGAATGCAGTGCTGCTGAAAATAGAATGCATGCAGGTAATCCTTTGAAATTCTACATGGGACCAGACTGAATTAGTGTAAGTAATCACACTATGCCAAAAAAGCAACATTTGGAATAGAAGTATTGTTTACAAATGCAGTTTTTTCCCTTCTTTCCTCAGGGGAAGTTTAAACGTTACTGCGGCCAACTTAATGTATTAAAGACTCTTCCCATTACTATTCTAGCAGCTTTTTTGATGCATTCTACTACTACTGTATTTGTTTCTAAAACTGTTAATGCGACAAAAATGTGGCATCGTGGCTGAAACTTTTTTTTCTGTAGCAACAAAGACCAGTATTAAGATCTTCCTTAACATAAAGGATAATGGAAGCTGCACGTTCCTCTACAGGGTGGAAAACCAATTCAAAGTGGCTAAAGGAAGAGACCAGAGGCCACCTATACCAATGAAGCATCCATACTCTTCGTAAGATCAGTGGCAAAAAGATTTTTGTCATTTTTGTTATGCAATCAGCTGATAGGATGTGACTGTTTTAAAAGCCTTGCTTGATTCTACCCCAAAGGCATGTGTTAGTAGGGAGAAAAATGACAGCTTTTTCTCTTTGACTGAGGCCCGGCAGCGCCATCATTTGAAGTCATTGAAGTGTGTTGCTCTGTGCAATGCACAAAATGACCTGCTACTTCATTTGTAATAAGAAGCTTGATGAATCTATTACAGACAAGATTGCAGCTTTATTTTTCGTTATTCGTGCAGGAGGGTAGAAGTTCTTAAGAAGTAGACTCAGATTTCCACCTCGCTCTCTCCAGATGATGTCTGTGGTTTTCCTGACCCTACACATTCCTAATCTCATAGGTTTCCAAAGATTAAAAAGACCTCTGGCCTGCCTAATATTTACTTTAGGCAGCTGAAGCAACAGGATTCTGTATTTTCTAAAATCCTCAAGCAAAGCAAATGTGTGCATGCTGGTATTCACACACTCAAGTCTTTTGCCAAACCCTACCATTAACTGCAGTTTTGAGTGAAAGCCTAACAATGGTCTTTGTGGGGCTCCTTATTTATTAGTCAGATTAGGACAGCTTTGCAGTAGAGAAAATGTCACTGTCAAATGTGATCCCTGCAGGTGCATTTGTAAGCATTACACACTTGGGTAGTATTTTAAATATTTGCCTCAGATGGGATAATACCATCAGCATCTAACATTTAGACAGCATATCTCCCCTTATTTTTACTTCTTTTAATCTTTTTGAAACTGATGCTTGTCCACAGTGATAAATGTTAACTTATTACCTTATTCTCATTTGGAGTCTGTGGTGGGAAAGACACGAGCTTTTCTTTGCTTCTTTCAGTTAAACCATCCTGTTTATTTCTATTTGAGATCTCAGAAGCAGAAAATGATCTTCTTAAGGATTTTTTACATCCTTGATTCGTCTTCCTCTCTTCTTCTGCAAGGAGAATCATATTACATCAGACAATATAATGGCACCATCCAAGATAAACATATGAATTTCACTAGATATTATACTGACTTCATTCAAATATTCACTTCTCATCTTATGCTCAGAACTTCCACGTGCATGATATACATCTATTTTGCAATCTTTATCATAAAACTAAATATGCAGTTTGAACTCCTAGTGCATAAAGTATGACCTATTCCTTGATACGGAAAAATTCATTGTTGAAAAAGTTAACAGTATATAAAAAACTTTACATACCTTCACATACCTAACTGATAGGTTACCAAGAACAGGAAAATGCTCTGAATTTTATCAAGTGCTGTAATGATCTGATCCAAAAATTCTTGTATTTCATACCACAATATCTTGGTATCACCCTGTTTATACTGACAAATAGCTCAAACACATGCCCCTGCATGTGATCATCACAACCACTAGAGCAAACGTCCATGTTGTCTGGTATAGAAATCAGCCTTGGCAATTCATTTGCCAGAGCTGTTAGTGACACCACTTGTGAGTCTGCCCAGGTCCAACATCTGCAAAGTTCTCGGCTTTCCACATGCACCACTGCCAAAACCTCCACCAGACCAAGACTATGTGACGAGATACAGTGACAGGTCCTATAAGATATTATCACTTTAAAGTTACTAGTTTGTAGACAGAGGACAGCACACAATTGGCCACCAGGAAGGGAGAGCCCCAGATCATAATCTGATAAAGGATTTCTGCTTAGAAAGATGCACAATCCTAAAAAGATGAGAAAGCAAATTTCAGGGTCCGGTTTCCTATGCTGTCTTTGACTGAGCAAAGAACTGCTCCCTTTATCACAACCCATATCTAGCTCCTGTATCTTCATTTAGTAATACACCTCATTTGAGCTGAGACCTTTTGGTACTGCTGCTTTCAGTGTTTAAAACCTACACTAGCAATCTGACTGTCCAGGAACAATTTTGCAAGAGAAAATTTGTTTCTGGGATCAAACTTATAAACAGCCGTATGCCAGCAGCATTTAACTGTCAAAAGTTTAGGTTCTGAAATTAAAGATTAAACATAGATGTTTAAGAAGGGTTTGTTCCTTTAGGGGATTCTTCTGTTGTTGAAAGTCAGACTGGAAAAACATTTTGACATTGTACTGACAGAAGACTGGGATATCTTCTCTCATGTTTCTTTTATACATCAATAGTGGCTAATTGGGTCCACAGTGAAAATAAGGAAGTATTGCGAAATATAAGTGAGTCAGTGACAGCTTCTGACACCTTTCATACCTTTAAAAATGTCATTTACAACAGAAGCAAGGACAGGACAACTCCTACTTCTTCTGTCCATCGTACCAGACAGGTCTCTGCAGCGCAGAACAGCCAGCAAAATTATGACACAGCAATGACATCATAGATGGAATCTCCACAGTGCGCACTGCAGCTGAGAGCTGACTGGAGATCAAGACAAGCATATGCATGGAAGTTTGGAATTCTAAACTCACTCTGAATGACTGTTTGCCTACAAAATACCTAAAAATATACTAATTGTAGCCAAAATAAAACTGTCTAACTTTTTGTTAAAAAAAAAAAAAAAAATCCATTATAAAATATGGAGAACCAGATGAACTTTGCACTATGTGAAAAAATAAATGCTGATTTTAATCAAGTTTCTTGGGTTTAGTTTGAAAGATTTACTCCATAAGAATAAGAAACACTGCAGTACATTTCTAAAGCGAAATTACATGTTATAGGCATTAAAGTAATTCTTGCAGAGAGCCTTAATGATGCCCTTGGGGTTAGTACATTCAGCCATCCACTTTTCCACAGACTTATTAATCCCCACAGACAGCTCTGTGCTGCAGTTACTATGACACACAGAAAGGGCTGGCATTCTGGACATAACCTTATGTCCATACTCATAAGAGTCAGGTTCATAAAAAGTAAATTGCACCAGAACAGAACAGCCCAGCAAACAGGTTTTAAAACTCAAACCACAGATGGATCCTCTGAATAATTCCTAAATCCCAGGTCTCTTGATATGACATCTGGCTTCTCCTTGCTTTTTCAGCAAGTGCTTTCCTAAAACAATATTTGGAAACAGCACTACATATGGGTAATGTCTTCTTCCTACACACTCTCTTTTTCAAGCCATGGAAATGAAGCTGTGTTAAATCAGAAACCCTCTTTCAAACTCTTGACAGGTTAAAGTGATCACCCACTATTTGAAGATATTGTCATCCCACTTTACAGGAAGAATGTGATTAGTGGCTCAAAAAGCTTCAATCTTTTGTTATTACAGTAGTAGAACAGGATGAACTTCCTTTTTTATGCCAAGAACTGAAAAGTTTAATATTAAAAACTGACAAACCACAAGAGGATATTAATGTCTTTATGCAGCCAAACATGTGTATCCACAGTGTAACAATAGAAACAGGGGCCTGTATCCTCACTGTGCACATTTAGGGGGCCTTTATGTATGAAAACCGGAAGAAAGCTTCTGGAAGCAATCTACATTTCTCAGCAAGATTAACAGAGAGACAAAAGGCACCATCAACCTGAATGTTCAGCATCATAATTCATACATCAGTAGGCTCTGAATAAACTTATGCATAGAATCATAGAATATCCCAAGTTGGAAGGAACCCATAAGCATCATCAAGTCCAAGCTCCACACAGAACCACCCAAAAATCAGACCATATATCTGAGAGTATTGTCCAGACACTTCTTGAACTCTGGCAACCTGGGACTGTGACCACTGTTCTGGGGAGCCTGTTCCAATGCCTGACTCTTTCAGTGAAGAACCTGAATAAGCCAGTGTCTATCTTGGGTGCCACTGTGATCATTCTTCTGTGCTATAATCCTTCTCCAAAGCACAGATCCCGAATACTCAAAATAAAAGCATATCACTTAACATCAGAAGACCCAGGACAAATAGTTGTCATTAGTCACAATTAAGCAGTCCACAAACTTATTTTATGACTTATTTTATGTTTTCTGGACATCTGAGCTATTCTCACAGACAAAAAGTTGATAGGTTACATGAGCTAACAGAAAATCAAGTGCATTCACAGTATTTGTGCACCATTCATTTATTTCAGACCAGCTAGAACAGTATTCACTTTCCAAAGAGACTAGCCTTAAGCTGCTGTTTGACACATTTTTTTGGTTCAAACCACTCAGCATTGTTGAGTTACATAACATTAAACACTATCTGTGATGAAACATTCACAACTGCAATGTGATACTAGATTAATGACTGCAAGGGGAAAAAAAATTATAAGGACAAGAAAAAAAACACAGATAAATTGTTATATGCTTCCTCAGTAAAAGTATCAGCTATGCACCCATGTGCATAATAAGGCTATGTCACAAGAACAGGCAGGGGGGTGGGAGAATCAAACATAAGGTTGCACATACAGTGTGCCTCAGGGCAGATGAGATCCACTTTTCAGATGACTACTGATACCTGTAGTTTCTCAACGCACGCATCACATAACAGGCTCTTTGCGAGCAGTAAGTTATTATCTTGAAAAATATATTTAAAACAACACAAATTGTTCTAAATTGAAAGAAACTGGCAACTTGCAGAGAAATATCTCAGCTTTATTCCTTTGACAGTATTCTGAATTCCAGCCATTTCTGTCCTTACTTTTGAAAGAGAATGGAAAGGAAAGCAGGTCACATTCAAGCCAGTGAGAGGCTCGCTCAGCCTCCCCCCCTTGGCTAAGTGATAATTGACTCATTATTCACAGCAAAGACCCAGATGTGTACAGCACTGGCTTTTCATAGAATCATAGAATTGTTTGAGTTGGAAGGAACCTTTAAAGGTCATTTAGTCCAACTCCCCTGCAATGAACAGGGACACCTACACTAGAACAGGTGCTCACAGCCCCATCCAGCCTGACCTTGAATGTCTCCAAGGACAGGTCTTCCACCACATCTCTGGGCAACATGTTCCAGTGCCTCACCACCCTTACCGTAAAAAAACTCACTCTTCTATCCAGTCTAAGTCTCCCCTCCTTTTGCTTGAAACCATTTCCTCTTGTTTTGTTACAACACATTCTGCTAAAGCGTCTGCCCCCCTCTTTCTCATAGCCCACTCCTCCTCCCCACCCCCTTTAGATACTATGCGTGAAAAAATAAATAACAGACACAAACACAACAAAAAATTGCAAAGGTTTGAAAGGATGGAAGGATTCATATATTCACCCTGCAGACAGATTTTCAATTTTACTTTTTAGAAATTACACTGTCACTACCTTAACAATGAAATAACAAACAAGCTTAGGTCTCTAGAAACGCAAATCTCAGTCTCTCAAGAGTAATATCCATCATTGTAACTGAGAAGTATGTTGCAGGCTTCAGAAATGTTTCTATCAGTAGGTACATCAGATTGATACATTCTTTCAGTCCAGCATCTATCCTCTATATTGCTTAAAATTCTCTTTGTCTTTCAGTTTGGAAGGGAATCTTTTGAAAATGTCCACTGATCACCCATATATTTCAAAGAATAATGGGGTCACTTATCACAAAGCCAGAGAAGAGAGCTATCAGGATTATCAGGAAAAACTTTCTGTCAGTGAAACCTATGAGATGAAATAGTAGCCTCAGTCCTGGAAGAATGATAAAAGTCCCTTGGTCTGAAACATTTCAAAGCAAGAACAGACACAGCGATCAATACTGCAGAGTACCTGGCTTGGGATAACACACCAGACTAAACAATATAAGATACCAAGTATTTCACTCCTTCAATTCCATGGATTAATTCCAAAAATGTTTATAAAAACTGGATGAGAATAGGGTCCCTTTTAACTATTAAAAAAAAAAAAAAAAAAAAAAAAAAAAAGCTAATGCAGCAAAGTTCCAAGTTACCTCTTTGTCCTCAAAATATTGGACAGCATAAGACTTGTCAATCCCTCAAATCCCTTCAAAGTTACGCTTTGATGGAACCCCTGGGATTCAAATAATGCAGTGTCTTTGTGCAGGGCTCCTGAACAAGAAGTAATTTACTCACAGTAGCATGATAATGGTCTTGCACAGAGGTCAAGAGTACAGATTTCAATTTTATTTATTATCTCAGATGCATCAGCAAACAGACACACATAAAGCATAAACAAACTGAAATGTTTCCATAAAATATCACTCTGGGATTTTCAAAACAGGGAAACAGTGTAGAAGTACCTGCATTTACCTATTAGCAACTATGTATACGGCTTCATGGTGCTGAGGTAATTTACCCTAAATGCCAAGCCGTTAACAGGAAAGAAACAGATTTAAAGCCTGAAAATCCAATTTGTTGGGAGGATAATTTTTAAAGCTTAGTTTTTTGTTGTTGTTTTTTGTTTGTTTTGTTTTTGTAATTCAAACCTGCTCCCAGATATAACTCTGCAGTACCTTAATCAAAATATGCAGCCTCCCTCTGCTTGTGTATTGCACAGCCAAGCACAGAACTTCGTATTTTATTTTAGTTACTTAGCCAAGGAAATCTGCTCCAATTTACATTCTTGAGCTATCTTTCTTTTCCTGTGTATTTAAATACATAAATCATTGTAAATCAATGCAGAATTTGTCCAACTTATTTTGACAAGAAAGAAGCCCAACCACTCCATATAGTGAATACCTGAAGGATTTCAGAATTAGGCACGTATTTGCCTGTTCCAAGGCAATTCAAGTGCCTAAACAGTTACCTAGTGCTGTTTTAGGAGCCCGATGGTGTCCTGCCTAACCTTCTGCTGCCACCTAAAAGGGCAGTGGATTTTCCATAGATACTGTATCATATCTGCCAGCCATGGGCATCTGAATTATCTAACTCCTAGATACCCAAATTGCTAAAGTCCTATTCAAATCTTTCTCAGCTAAAACTCTCACTGATTTCAATGACACCAATCCCATAGCAACACTAAAAGCAGAACTCCTCTGTCAAAGTTACTCAATCTGCGAAGCTGAGAAAATAACAGCTTACTGCACTTTCAAGACATGTTATGAATATTAATTTGCACACTGAGGGAAGTACGTCAAACATCGTTGTCTTCCATTTCTGTGTTTCTCCTCCTATTTGACTAACAGGGGGTTTGATGCTGCTGGTTCCCCTTTCCTTCGCCGCAACCTTGCACCAGTGTAATGGACGTCTATGGAACTCTCTTCTGCTTATGCCAGAACAGAGATTCAATCAGTATAGCCCTCTCCCTTACATCTTTGATTTTACCCTGATTAAATCACAGATGATCAGCCAAAAGCACTATTTGCCTCTATTTTTTTTTTTTTTTTGGTTGTTTGTTTCATTTAAAAGATCAACTTCTACTATGTTCAATAATATAGCCTTGATTCTTTGCTCACTGATACCAATGTTTAATGAAAGTTCACAGTGCAATGTCAAGCAACTGAAGGAACTGGGACTGTTCAGTCTGGGGAAAGGAGGCTGAGGGCAGACCTAATTGCTCTCTTCCAATATCTGAAAGATGCTTACAGCGAGAGTGGGGTTTTTCTCTTCTCACTGGTGACAGGTGACAGGACGAGGGGAAATGGCCTCAAGTTGTGCCAGGATAAGTTCAGGTTGGATATCAGGAAAAACTTCTTCACAGAAAGGGTTGTTAAGCACTGGAATAGGCTCCCCAAGGAGGTGGTTGAGTCACCATCCTTGCATGTGTTTAAAAACTGTTTGGACGTGGTGCCCAGGGACGTGATTTAGTGGAGGGTTGTTAGAGGTAGGCTAGTTTGGTTAGGTTGCATTTGGACTTAAGGACGTTTCCAACCTAAGCAATTCTATGATTCTACGATTCTGTGTCCTGAGCTAGGATAAATGAATATTCTGTAGACTGGGACAAGTAACATGTAATCTTTTAAGTACCAATTATTACTTCTAACTGCCATTTTTGCATATTTTACTTTAACATATTAAAAAAAAAAAAAAAAGACAGGAGAGGACTTTCTGTATCTATTTCTTTCTGGAAAAGAAGAATGACTGTTGGTTACATCAAGTATATTTCAGCCACCCACACATTTGCTTTAGCGTAATGCACAGCAGTACTTATTCATAACTAAATCAGCTCTTCATTTTCAAAAGTTTAACTGTTCTTTTACTACATCAGTATCTCTCCGCTTCTCCTTAATGGAATCTATATGCTGTGTTTTTATGTACTCTTTATCTGTATCAATATCTATGTCTCTGTTGGGTTTTAGTTATTGTCAGTGTTAGAAAAGTGGCAATATTTCCTGTTTATACCACATTCATCCAAGCCAATCATTTAAAAACATGTATTATTCTTCCACAGATCAACAGTGCTGGTGTCAGATACCTTCTCCATTTGAATACTGTAATGCCATTAGTTAAGCAACATAACAGATTTGGATTTGAGCATCTCAGCAGACTCCATGAATAAAATCCTGCTTCTTCCAACAGGTAAAGACCAACAATAATCTTTAAAATTGTCAGAAAACAATGACAGATGTTTTAGGGCAGATTCTCAGCTGCCATTAACCAACTCAGTTCCAGTAAGGGAAAACACCTCTTAATACCTGCCAGGACCATGAGGCATCTACCATTACCAAGTAGTGCCAACACACTAGACATGATTCTTTAGTTCAAACAGGGGGTTTATGCCATGGGGGGGAAATATGTTCTGAAAGGAACAGACTACAAAGTGTAGTATTTTACAGTGCGTTGAGAATGTATCAGGATGTAAGAACTTGAAGTTTTTTTCCAGAAGTTGATAAAGGTGGGAATGCTTCTGATGGCGTCAGAAAATCTGCACCACCCTTTTCTGAGTGCAGAGACTGTTACTGCTCAGAAACTGTGTGGGATAGTTTAGGAAAATTTAAATTTGAGAGTAGCTAACAGGAGAATTCTTACGCAGTGTACAGGAACTCCACACTTCTGAACCATACTTGGAATGTCAGCTAAAAAAAACAGAATGTATTTAGAATTATTTCTACACTTGGAGGCTTTTGATTGTTTGTTTTGCAGTCTAATAAATCAGAACAGGGTTAGTTTTAAAAACCTTCTGTGTAATTGCATTCTAGAAAAATTCAGCGCAAGCAGATAAGTAGATAAGCAATGTAAGGAACAACAAACCGTGTCAGATTAAAGCATCTGATATCCACAAAAGGTATTACTTTTGTAACAAGTAATATCAATAAAAAGATTGCAGCAGGAAGGAACAAACTTCAAAAGAATCACAGATCCCAAGTATTTTTAAAAAATACTTGATTTTGGACATCATAACTAAGAAATTAAGTTATCTTCAGAGTGGCCTGATTTTAGCAAATGGCAAATACATACTTCTTTGAAAGTGGCCATTTCTACGTGATTTCATACTGGACACAGAAGAAAAAAAAAAACACAATTTTATGGAAGGTTCAACACTAAACACAATTTGAGGTCACAATTATTGTTTCTGGTTGTCCTGTCAAGCCCTTATATGGCTCTCATCTCTGATGCTTGCTTTGTGCTATTTCTTCATCTAGAAAAAGAGAGCTAACAGTGTTTCCTCACCTCACTGGAGTGTCATGGAACTTAGCCAACAGCTGCATTTAGCACACTTTGATGCCTTTCAAGGCAAGGTGAGAAGGTAGAGCAAGGGTTCATCCTGTCTCATCATTTCATATAGTATAACAGAATTCAACCAGAGCCAATATACCACTACAGGCTGAAACACGTACCAACAGCAAAACTACTAAATATTTTCCTTCCTTGGATTCCAGAATGATATAATCTAAGTCATGCACAGATAAAAATACATCTTTTTCTATCTGAAAATCTTTTAAAATTGTTCAGTAAGAGAGGCAACACAGGAAAGAAAAATAATTTCAAAAACAATCCATTGTGCTTGCATCTCTATGTCTTTTTAGAGGCTCTGTATGGTATTTGATTCTATACTGCATTGAATGAAGGTTACAGAGTTGGCTACTACATTTATGATCAATAGAAAACTGCAAATTTTTTCTCCGAACCAATTCTTTCCAGTGATCCAGCAAAACACATCAATAAAAAGCTCTGAATTGACGCTGTTTCCCTATTTCATGCCCTGTTTAAGTTCCCTGGGGATGACAGATTAATTTAATTAGTTTTATTGAGCTGCCTAGTTGCTTTTATTGGCAAATCCACTCATACAAAGAAGGCTGCAAATTTCTCTTGGGGTTATCATTGTCCTACTGGTCCATTTTTTTAAATTAAAGTGAATTTATGTCATTTCTTAAATAGTTTTCTGCCATGCTTTCTGTGGTTAGACCCAAATTTGTAAAGTGCCTTTACTGACACTTATGTTGGAAGTTTAAAGGTGTTGTTTTTTCTTATCACGGCTAACAAAAAAAGGAAGCAGACAGCTACCATCAAATGGACTGTGAACTAAATACATCAGGAGCTTTCACTGGGGAATTAAATTAATTTGATCCCAACACAGAAGATAGCTTTTGCATGCCACCTGGAAGCAGAGAGATTGTCGGCCACTGTCCAGCTTCCTCTGCCTGACAGCCTGCAGTGTCCAGAAGCATTAAAAGAGCAGCACTGAGGCTAGAAAGTATACATCCAAGGTTCAGTTTACTTGGCAATGGGTCTGATCAAAGCCCTCAACACTGAGCCAAGTAGGATGAAGTACATGAAATAGAGCAAACTTAACAGCAGCAATGGACTGAAGTTAATTCCAGTGGTCAAGCAGCCAGGAGCATGGAAAAACTGTGAATCAAAACTTGAGTTTGGCTAAGAATTTTATTCTAGCAACAGCTTCTTACTCTATCAGCTGACTGATTCAGAATTATATAGATATATAGAGACATTTAAGTAGGAAATGAGTAACTTAAAATCTAGATTTTTTTTTTTCTTTTTTCTTTTTTTGGTAAAAGGTCAAAGGAGACACTTTGGGTTTGAATGAATTTCCCAGTCTCTCTCTGAGTTTAGGAAAAAGAAGCAAATGCTGCCTTCTAATTTTGAACACCAAATTCTTTCCATTAAACTTCCAACTCTCTTTATAAGACCTGACAGAACTTCTTGCCCCATGCAGTAATTTTTTTAAAAATCAGAGATCAGACAAATTCTCACCAAAATAGATCCAAAATTGTTCCAGTGTTTAGTTTTGAAGAGATGACTCATTAGGCACCCCTACAGAAAACAGCATCATGAATACCTCTGTAAATCCAACATTCATGAGGCTTCTTTAACTGCACAGTCAAGACATCAGTCATGATTTTTTGTTGGATTTAAACAGCATAGCAGAGCTGTACAACCTCAGAAAAATGCTAGTTAGCTGTCCTGTTATGAAACATTTTCTACTCAAAGCTAAAGAAATAACAAAAAACAAATGTCATCTTGGCATAAACATACAAGCATTCAGTGTTTCTACAAGCAATACTAATGAACATATTAAAATAATCAACAGAATGATTCCTCTTACCAATACCATCAGTTGGATTTGAACAAAAGAGGTGGTCTTTTTTCTGCAGATACTTAGAACTCCTCAAATCTTACTAGAGTATGAAAAGGTTCCATTTTCTAGGCCTGTGCTCTAATTACTAATTTGTACTACCCTGGGTTCACCAGCCCTTTCGACTATTTATTCATTCTAATATTATCTTTTTAATAAAAAACACCCTTTGGATGCTGTACACAGGAAAGGGGACTTTTTAGCCAGCCCTGCCCTCAAGAGTCTTTCCGCTACACGGCCAATAAAAATTATTATAATTCTTTCCAGTCATGTAGACAGTGCTGCCATACCTTTATAAATATTATGCACTTACAATCGATCAAGTTCTGTTGGAAAATATATTTTTAAAATGCTCAGCTCATGGTTCTTACATATCATTTAAGCAAGTTAATCCATGTTCTATCATTATTAGATCTGGTAGAAGTGAAGGAAAAGCCTTACAATATAATTTATTGTCTATTAGTCTATAAAATTCTGCCACATCAGCAAGCACACTTTAAAACAAATAGACTTTGAGTCACTGCTTTTTTAACAATGCCAAAATGAGGAAGACTAAATTCCCATATCAAAGATACAATTTTATGGTCCCATTAAGTTTAAATCACATATGTATCACTAAATAAATTACACAGGATTTAGAAGAACCTTATTTTGACTCCAAATCTTTTTCTTTTCAAGCTAAAAGGAGTATTTTCTCAAATATCACAATGAAGAATTTGATCTCTTTTCATGCTGTACAGAGGAGCAAAAAGTAATATCACATTCAGATATAAAAAGACAACATTCTAAACATAAGATTTCCTTTACTAGGCTATTAGCAACCCTTAAAAATCCAGTGAAAGCCAGGCTTGCAAGAATTCATTAATATTCAGTTTCTCATGTTTACAGGAATTGAACAGAAGACCTTAATGTGTTCACAAGGGCTTAGTCTAGCCTAACATTTACAGTCTCAAAGGGATCTGTCTAGATAGCCCAGAGAAGTCAATGATGCTTGGATTTTGTACTCATGGTATATACATATTTTTTCAATTTTATTGTGTGTAAATTTAACTAATGAAGAAAAATTACACATTAGTTAGGGAACCAGCTTCTTATGAGATGCTTGCAAGAGTAACACAGAAACTCTTGGTGAAAACATCCCCGCAACCCAACTAGGGAGCTAGTACAAATTTATGTGCAAGTGAAAGTCACCTTATACAAATACGGTGCTCTGAAATCAGTGGAATCCAATCAGTTCTATTTGTTTCTTCTGTTTGCAATGCTCCAACCTAATTTACAAACATAACTGAATAGCTTTGGTTATTTGTGTACGCAAACATATCTCTATATCTAATGAGGCAGGACTGCAAATTTTAACACTAATGCTCATTGTAGGAAGATGCAGTGTGGATCTACAGTACTATCAGGCCAAATTCAGAAAGGCAATCTGTAAATGACCAGATTTTATTTGACAGTGACCACAGATGTACCTACACGGTGAGTATCTGAACTTATGACATAAAAGTGAACATTTCTGGAGCCTGTCAACAGATAGTCTTATTAAGCTATTATAGTTGCTTTTTTGAATTATTTTTTAAAAGCCAAATGACTTATTTTTCAAGTGCAAAATTGAGAAATTAAGAATGTGATATTGCACAGTGTTTGTGCACTGTTCTGATGCTAAAATACCTTGTGCCTTAAGTGGAATTTCTACAGGTCATTAGTTTATAATGCAAACCAACACCTTTGGGTATTTTTAAAGGAAAATGAAGACAGGAGAAAAACAACCTGAGTTATTTTGTTTACACCAGCATAGGAAGCTACATTTCCAAGCATTTGATTCAGTTAAAACTCTACCTTTGATATACAAAGTTTTAGTGGCAGATGCTATAGTGACAATGAAAGTGACTGAAGTACACGCTGAAGCTTTTTGCAAGTAGCATCATGATATGAAGCATGCTTCTAAGATAGAACCTATCCCCAGTGCATCAATCATACATAAAGAAGACCAGAAGCTAATTTTCAATCCTCTTATCTCATCCCCCAGTGTCTCCTTTCTCTTCTATTTTTTAGTGGGAGGAGAGACAGAAGGCTGCCACAAGATTATTTCTGAGGCAGTTTTGACTCCCCCACTGGTTTTCTGCTCAGTGCCTGTGACTGACACTTAGTTCTGCCTGAAGGACAAGTACAGGACAGACTTCTGAATGCCAGTCAATGGAGCATGCCACATGGTGTAATTGGAAAACACAGTACTTCCGCAATAAGATGAGGATATCATTCTTAGTGCAAAGCTGTAGTAAAAAGAATTTTAACTGAGTAATATGTAACTCTCAGTTATTTTTATTGCAGCTGAAAGAACAACCAGAATAAGTAAACCTGAACTACAGAATTTGGGTCCAAATTTAAACTTTCTGTAACCCAGCAATGCTCAGATCAAACCTTTTATTTTATCTGTAAAGCTGAAGACCTTTTCAACCTAATTACCCTAATATGATATCCCTTCATCCAAGTTATTTGTATAGCCAGTTTTGTGCTTATCATAACATAGCACAGAAAGCCAGCGTTATTAAAACAATGTAACTATCCAAGCTGCACACATCTTAGCCCACTGCATACTACAAAGTATTTTCCTTAGCTGCTTCTTTTATGCATAGTTCCCTAGCAAAATGACATGGGACTTACATAAGGAAAGCCTAGCCTTCCACATATTGTTCCCCACAACATTCCTAAAGAAAGCAAAACGTGGTTAACCACCTGTAAGGCCCTACCTCAGTAATGTGTGAACCAGACTAAGGAGAGCTGTCATTAGGGATTTCACTGCTGTTAGGAGAAATAAAAGCACTAGAAGCTGAACTCTAAATACTACTGCTGCACTTCTTACCATTCTTTCAGGCTGCAATTTCTAGTGGGACATTTGGGATGTACATACCTTTCAAAAGATAAGTGAATGTGCTTAGAAACTCTTCGTATGACTGCTCATGGCTATTAATAAATTGATCAAGGATGCAGTTGTTTATCAGCTGTTCTTCCATAATCCACACCTTGCCAGTCAAATAGGTATATCTGAGTTAGTAGGCTTCTCCTGCAATAAAAAAAAAGAACCATATGTATCTGTAGGCAGCAAAGATATGAACTGAAGAGTTCCTAACCCACATTTATAACCCCTAGAATGTCATTTTTTTCTTCACTCCTTGTGAAGTCCCAGTCTCTTCAGTGGGACTATGTACCACATTTCCCCTGAACTCAAGGGCATGTAGTAACTTAAAGTACAAAGAGAGAAAGTGTGAAGATGTATGCCTGAAATTTATGCTCTCGGGTAAAATGGGCCACATAAGAGCCAGATTCTCTCAGTGGGATTCCTTCCCCTCACTTTGAGTTGTTAGTCTTCAAATCTGTCAGACCCCTGCCTTCTTTGCAGAAACAGTGACACCACTCGCTAGCATGCTGGATCTTGCAAGTAGGACACCTGTACACTCAAAACTTGGACCAAATCCATCATTTTGCAGGTGCACTGCTCACCATACCATCAAAGCCACAAAACCCAGATTGTGTAGGGCACGTGAAATCACAATGTGCATGTGCACACTGAGGCAGCACACAGGACAGGGAGAGTACGATAGAGCTGGGCGGCTGTATAGGAAAGCGAGGTCCCTGTCTTGACAAGGGAATGAATGCTGAGGGCTGCAGAAACACCACACATTATTTTCTTATGTAAATACATTTTAACAGTTGTGTGATATTAAATAGTTAATAATATTACTAATTTTTTGTACATGTAGAACCGGAGTACTAGCAATAGGAAGACACAGGTGTGGGCACAGACACACAGAGCAGCCACTCTCTCCCACAGTAGCAACCTAACTAGAAAATTTAAACAACCAGTTTGCAGACATAAATGTAATAAGGACACAAGAATGCATTATTCACCTCCTGCTTGATTTTCACACGTTCCCATGCATCTTCCCTCAATTTACCACAGCATTAGAAAGCATCTTTTGGGAATGAAACCTCAATTCTTCAGCAAAACTTCAAACCTAACTTCAAATACACCAAGGAAGAGCTGCCAACCTTATTTTATACTTAATAAGATCAAGCAAGAATTGTTCCAAGCTCAGAATGAAAAAAAAATAAGCATCATTTCTAATGTTAAACTCTAATTTTGCTGGATTGCCAGTTTGTAAAGAAGGCAAATGTTCTGAAAATGTGAAAACACCTGCATACCCATATGACCTGAAGCTGGAGTTCACTAATGTTTTGCTAAGTCAAACATGTATTAATCTCTGTGGACTGACCAAGAAGAATATCATTTACCAGACTCTCAGAGTGGTTTATGCAAATTATGGTGGTTTCAGAGGGAAGCAGTGCCATTCCATTCCTCATTATTGTTCAGTTATTACAGTCATTATTTGAGGTAAATTTCATTATATGAAACACTGCAGTGATTTGGAAGGCCGGTGTCAAAGGAAAAAATATACATACATATATTTAATACAGTAATAACAAATTTTTGTTTTTCTCTGGCATCAATGATCTCCAAGTTCTTATAAATACTAATGAAATAAACTCCACAATAGTCTCATGAAGCAGAACAAGCACATATTATACCCAATCACAGATGAGCAAAACTGAGTCACAGAGAGTTTAACTGACTTATTAACAAATGAGAGGAGGGCTGGCATCACAGATTCCTTTACTCTAAAATGCTCTAATAAGATAGCAAATTGATAAGTCATTTGGGGGGGGGACACTTGTATAATTAACCAAGCTGAACGGCAGCTGTCTCAGTGAATGCTGTGTTCTGCAGCCACCCAGACACCCGGTCATCAGCTTGAGAATAAGTACCCAGACCATGCATCTGCATTTTGCTATAGCTCAGTTCTTACCCTCCTGCTCAGCCTCTGCTTTCATTAGAACTTAGGAAACCACTTCAAGTTTTAACATCCTGTACTGGCCAAACTGTGGAGGAGCAATAGTACAACACGACCCTGAAGGAATACCAGCTTTTGGTATTATTATTTTTGGTATTATTTTAGTATTATTATTGTTAGCTAGGGTGCAGTGCTGAATTCAACTTGACAAAATTTCAGCCATATTACAATAGTGAAAACCAGAACATTAACCTCATGAAAAAGCCAGCATCGGATGTTGTTAGAATATAATCCAATATTTTATACCCGAAACCTCCTGATATAGTCTAAAAAAGAAGTTATCCCTAAAGGTTTTAAACATACATTACACTGATCCTATACATTTTCATCTAGCATGTACTTCAATATGCATGTATTGGGAAAAGCTTCACCAACAGAATAATCTTCTTTAAAGAATAGTGGAGAAAATGTCCTGGATAGTTCAAGCATGGGAGAAGATGGACAGCATTCCTTACTGAAATACAGACCAAATTTTTGTCCAGTAAAAAGCAGCATATCCAGAGTAGTTCTGCCACAGCCAAGATAGTTATTGTTGGCTGACACTCATACATGAGAGCTGCTACCAACTGTGTCAATGCCATTCATCATTGTTAAGGAATTTATAATTCATAGATGACATTTCTTTATTTCTTCTTCTGAAAAACACAAAGAATATATTATGTAACCTGAGTTCTCTGAATTATTCATATTTTAATAAATCCTATATTGGAAAAGAGGGGAGAAAACCCTACTTGTAGTTTTGGCATACGTCTGTTCATTTTATCTCCACTGCTTTTTATGAGAACATCGCAGTTCTGTTCAAAAAAAATCTAAAGCAAGAAATGAATAGAAAAATGGAATACAGAAGTAATAATACAACACAGATTCAATCTCTCCTTGCACAGCTACAGAGCTGTTAGTTAAGTCTGCAGAATCAGGATACCACAGGTAGGAAGAACCTATTAGGTCCAAATGCAAGCTTAGGTTCTCTCAGAAGAACCCTCCTTCACCCAACCAATAGAGAGGAGCTATACCTACATGTTTCACCTATTTTCAAATACTTTGAAGAACTGCACAGTCTTATTCTACCAGCCTAAATAAAAGCACAGATGTCAGCATTCAGAGTACACATTTCTGAAACTGAACATGTGGTTAGGATGGATGATAGCATTACAAGGTGTTCAGAAACTGAGCTCAACCCATTTCATTTTCATTTCACTTTCTGCTGTTTCCCACTTATTACTGGGCCTTTCTTAAACAAACTCCACAATGTGTCAGTTGCAGAGAAGCTTTGCAATGTAAACAATTGGAACCAGGCTGACCAAAAGACTCTTAAGAGGAAGAAAAAATAACATAGGCTATTTTAACTTACAGTAATGGATTGGAATAAACCCACCATTTAAGGATTGGATACACTCTCACCTCTAAGAATGAAATGACTACATTGTTCAGACAGAGAGTAACTACCACTGAAACCAAAACTTTCCTTTTTTCTCCTAAACAGCATCAAACTAACTCAAGAGTCAAAGAAAGTAAGGCAAAGACATCTGATCCTCTCCCTGTGCTGGCTCTGAATAGTTAAATTCGGACTCAAATATTAGTAAGAGATTCATTTAAGCAGCAACTATTATTTCTTCTTTTTGCATCTCAATCCTGCTCATTCATCCAAATTACTATAATGAGGTTTCTTGAGGCAATCATTCATTTAGTCTTGCTGATCATCAGCAGATTGTGCAAAATCAATTTTATTTCTCAAAATGCTGTCTTCTTCACAGCAGTTTAAGCCAAACCAGAAATCTCTGCACTGAATCACAGAGCAGATCAAGTGAATATTAGCATGATTTCAATTACGCAGTTATTAGTTCCATTAAACAATTTTTAAAGTGCAGTGGAATATGGTTTTCCTGCATTTTTGAGTACTCCAAAACTTCTGGTGTAGCTTAGTCAGGTTGCCACACTATGAACTTGCATTCTCAATTAAAATAAAGATATTCAGAAGTACACTTAGATAAATTGTGGGCTCACGGAAATTATCACTAAATACACCTGTGCTCAAGATTTTATAAACTATGTACAAATCAGATCAAATACAAATTTATGATTTTTCCATCTTATATGCTGTTACCATTGGACTATGCCTGATCTTTTCCTCACGTACAGCCAGTACAGGAACCAATTTGTCACAACTAACCTTTTCCAAAGGAGTTTCTAATACTTAAGATCTAACTAACACCTCATAAATGCAATCTTACTCTTTTACAAACCACAATGCAGAACAAAGCAGCAAACATTTCTCTAGCAGCTCTCATTCTCAAAGGTTTCATATACCGATCTGCACTAGAAAGACCTTAATTTTAGGGACTCTTTTGGCCTGGCCACTTCAGCAAGGAGGCATGGAAAGCTGCAACCTCAGCATGTCCTTGAATGTTTTTGGTTGCATATGGACACAACACAAGCACCCCAGGATGACACTTCAAAAGTGGGCCAAGGGAAAGGAGTGATCCTGCGGGCTCTTGACTGCGCTGAGGAAGGCATAAAACATTTGTAGTGGTGCAGAACAGAAGGTTACCCACTCTCCAGAAGGCAGTCAGCTGTTTCCTTGCTGGCTAAACAGCTGCAGAGCTACGGTTGCAGAAGAAAACCTCTTGCCTACAGTCCTGCCCTATTTCTCTTCCCTCCACCCATCCACCTTGACAGCAGAAACCCCTTGCCACCGCTAGCTGCAGGGCAACCCAGCCACAGGAATGAGCTAGAAACAAAAGTTTCAATTATAAAGCACAAGAACTTTCAAATGATGCTTCTTGCAGCACCTCTCAATTCAGTGCGATCTGCAGCAGCTAATCCTATTTAAATCAGCTGGATGGTTGCCACTGCCTTCAGCAGGAGAAGGTCTTAAGGGCGCACACATAATGCATCAGCAATTTGCTTGAATGGGAGCTGCATCTGCTTATGTAAGTGCATTACCAAGTCTCAGAGTCGACCTTCCTGATGGTCAAAAACATGGGCCTCTCACACACAGCTTGCAGAGGGTTTTACAGGATGTGTATGGGCTTTAATTGCAAGTAAGCACATTGATCCTGCTCAGTTTCAGTGCTATTACGTTAGTTCCATACACAATCAGAGGATTTAGGTTTTTATTATTGTTGAGTTAGGGTTTTTTCTTGGTTGTTTGATTATTATTATTCTTTTTTTTTTTTATGAATTTCTAATTGCTTCACAAGTGACATGCACTTTAAAGACCACCCAGAGACCTTTGACAGAAGGTAACATCTCCTGTGCCCAAACACTTCTGAAGCATAGTAGCTACCGTCCCCTGCAGTGTGACCTTCCAGCACGTTACCATCAAAGCACGGCTGGATGTAATCAGCTGTTTTAAACCAACCCTACAAATAAAGCTCTGTAACTCATATGTTAAACACTGTTTACTGATGGTTTTGGATGGGACAGAACACTGAAGACTCTAGAGCACTGGACTCCCCATGGCTTTTTCCTCTACAGGTTTAAGTCCTGGGTTTTGGCTAAATATCTAGCCACATATTTGCATCCAGGATGGTTACTTCCACAAACAAGTAGGATGGCATCCCCTGTCTTGCCTCCCAGAAGTGTGTTGCTGTAACCCACAGAGAGCCATCTCCACTCCTGGGATGGAGGTTTAGTGACAGATAATATACTGACAGGTGTGGAAATATCTCAGCGCAACTTGGAATGACTTGGGATGAAGATGTAAATCATATATTACCTAATTAAGTGTAGTAGGAGAAAATGAAGTGAAACAAAGCATCTCCATGACAATGAGAAATCTGCTGAAAACATAGTATGTCAACGTTATTAAAATAGAAAATTGTGAAGAAGTCTATTGATTCATTTTCACCTTGGTTCTCTGCCAAATAATTTCAAGTTGCAAACCCTAGATATTCCTGCTGTGAACTGCACAGTTCTGAACATGATTTTTCTGCCTTGTAGATACATTATTCCAAAGCTACCGGCTGCTTGCAGCTCTTCCAAAGCAGTTTGTCACTGACAGTTGCAGAAGACCATTTTGGACAGACCACATCCTCATCCAAAACCAACATGATGATGCCAACAAACTTTAATTTCTCTGTCTTCTCATCCACAGTAATTGGAAAAAGAATTTTGAGAGATAAGAAACGTCAAGTAGCAAAAGGAGAATAGAATGAATATAAAATATTAAACAAGGCAAGTGGAGGTTGGATTTTATCTTAAATATTTGTATCTCTTTTGCCAGTAGATCTTTTGATCTCAGATCCAAACAAGGGTTTGACTATGTGAAGCACTCAATACGAATCTGTCAAACATCATCTAAGCACTTCTGAAAATACAAATACATCTGATCTAAAAACCCTTAAGTTATGGGCAAAGCTAAGTTCTCTGGCCTTGAACTCTGCAGTACAGTTTCCTTTGCACTTTGTTTTGCTAGAGAACTGATAGGCCCATGTGGACAATATAGGGCACAGTGCCTTACAACTGCTATATTTCAAATGAGAAACTCTACCACATCCTATCTGCATTACAGTTTTTCAACATCTCAAGATGATTTTTAACAAACATTGGGTGTGTTTGCTTTTCTGTACAAACCAAGTTCCATTACAAGCTGTTCTTATTTCTATTCTCCCTGCAGTTTCAAATGGGAGATGAAGCATTTCTAAAATACTGCATCACAGATGTTGTAACTCAGGAGTGAGTGAAATAGGTTCAAGGAAACAGAAGCAAGGAGCTATGAAGAGTGAATTGTTTTCTGGGTTCTTCAGTTTACTTGCTGTGCTACGTTATACAAGTGGTTTATCCTCTGTGCCCCAGCGCTGCTGGCTGCTGAAAGGATATGTTCTCATAGGACTTTGCAGAGTCTAACTTGAAGAAAAGCTCTGCGAATCTGATGAAAAATGCCATAGAAGGGAGCAAAGTTTTCATTCTTTAAGATGTAATCAGAGGGTCACTGACTTCAATGGACTTTGGACTGGAAATTTAGTCAGTCCTCACTCATTCTTTTACTACACATAGAAATTAGTATACCTTTGAACACACAAAAAAAGATTACTTCAGCTTGTATTTTACACTACACTGGCACCAAAAAAATTCCAAAAAAGATCACAAGCTTGATGGGTTAAGAAGAGTAAAGAATTAAGCTACAAAGAAGTGCATGCTCCAAGTTTTAACAATTATTCGACTAGTTCAGCTGCAAAGAGTTAAAGCTCCTGAAGGCTGGTGGGTTTCTTGTTGTGCCATCTGAAAACAAGAGAGGAAAGGAAAAGAAAAAAAAAAAAAGAAGAAGAAAAAACGGTCACAGCCAGTTAGCCACAGTAGACTGAGTTCTCAGGAACACATCTGCAAATTGAGCAGATAGATTCCCCTCCATGCCATAAGCCCCTGTGCTGTCAGAGAAGATTCCTCAAAGTGCTCACATTTGAATTTCAATTACATAGAAAGATTTTGGAAGACACAAAAGCACTCCATCAGCCAGGTACGTCTGACTTATTGTTTTACCCAGAGCAAACTTGGTTGATACACGTATGAAATTTTTTAAATACTATTTCTCAAAACAATTGCTTTCTTAATCCTCTTTATGGAGTACTTCAAAGCTCTGCAGGTGTCTGAATACTATCTCAATTGTGAAGAATTTGGAAAGAGTACTTGCTTGCTGTTTTGCAAAAGGAGACCCTGCAGATCAGTCAGAGGAAATGAAAAAATACATAATATTGCAAAACAAATTTAAATGTACTGTAGATAACTGTGTTCCTGCCAAGTTACAAATAATTACAAACTAATGACAGAATTTGATGGTCAGCAAGCGGCATTTACCAACTAAGACTCCATGCTATCATGCAATCTGTTTTCTCTCCATGTCTAATCAGTGCTGTTCAAATACCTTATTTTATAACTGAAAGGTGTTTTTGGTTTGCTGCAGTTCCTAAGATCTAATCATTCGCTATTTGGCAACATTCCAATTACTGTGAAATTAACATGAATATGGGTGTTGTTTTGGGTTTTTTTAATGTCATGTTAGTAATAGCTTAGAAGTGAAAATCAGCACAGCCCAAGATCAGCCATACAACGTGAACACACTTTAAGTAGCATGGAACAACCCAGAAAGACAAAACAATCCCAGCAAGGGCCTGAGGAACTACTGCTGTCACAGAATCCAGGATAAAGATTCTCTCCTTCACTTACTGAACTGATAACTTATTTAAAGCCCAAGGAATATTAAGCAATGACAAGGAGGAAGTGCTTTTAAGCGTGTTTTATTTAACCAGTACATTCTGTATGTCTGTCAATCTCATTTTTAATTATCTTAATTGGTCTTTTCTCCACTCTATCTCCAACAGTTTCTCTGGATTGTATGTACTTAAGAACTCAACACTGTCAACACATCGGTTAAATTATTTGCCATTTTTAATACTCATTTGATTTCAAAAACAAACCAGTAGGAAAATACCATAATCCTAACTTACTGGTGTGTACATGGCATCCTTAGTATGGAAGTTCAGTTACTTTACTAAAGACCGTAAAAACAAAGAAGCTATGCAACCACACAGTATGAAAGACAGGAAATACAACGCAGTAAATCCAAATTTGTGCATACTCCTCTAAAAAGAGCATTTTTGAATAGCTATAAGAAACAAGCAGCAAAGATTTCTGTTTAACATCTCATCTGAATGTGAACAATTTGGCAAATTTCTCTTTAAGCAAATAATAACAAAAACATCCTCACTACAGGGTTAGCTAATTTAACTGACTCCTAACTGAACTTTGCCTACAGTGCAGTACTTTTGAAAAGGAATCCAAACACATTAAAAATCACCACCTTTAGGCATTCCAGGCCAGGCTGGATGTGGCTCTGGGCAGCTGGTCTAGTAGCTGGCGATCCTACCCACAGCAAGGGGGTTGAAACTAGATGATCTCTGAGGTCCTTTTCAACCCAGACCATTCTATGATTCTGTGACAGAGGCACTCAGACCAGTTACACAGCAAGTGCTGCTTCACCATGATATTTGAGTGATACCACAATATACAAAAAGAAAATTGATTATTTCTTATTCTTTTTTTTTAATTGACAACAGTAGGGCCCGTGTCTTCCCTCCCATGTGCTATGGCCCAACCACATCTGACGAGGCTCATTTACCTGCAAAAAAATTTAATGGCAGATTCACGCAATAGCATTGCAGCTTGCATACCAGCAAGTGGGGCAGGCAGGCAGTATATTAACAGCATACAGAAGTTCTCATTGTACGTGAGAACATATCCAGATGACAATTTGATGTAACCAGTGTCATCAGTGTCCCACAGATCAGCCTCACAGTGAATCTTGCTATAAGCACTGCTGTTCTGGAATCCCCAGATTTTGATGGCACACCACTAGAAGATATTCATCCTTCCTTAAAGAAGGAATCATCTGTTTCTTGCTTTTGCTATTACAGCAAAATAAAAACCAGGCACAACAAAAACACAAAACCTAAAGAATTCAAAAAGAGAAACTGTATTTCAAAATGTGGAGGGACTTTCAGCAGGGCTTTTTCTTCAAATACTGCACTTTGAAGCTAGCTCACAACTTTAAATTAGGCGGATTTGGCAAAGGCTGCACCCAAGAACTGGGCAGTGACTGGAAGGCACAGCTCTGCTGTCACTACAGACTGCTCAGTTGGTTTCCTCCCTGGCATCTCTGCTCACCCGAGCAGCGCTACTGCACAGGCTGACTGCATTAACTATTGTAGATTTTTGGACAACCACGTTAAGAAATAGCTTGGAACCTACTCATGAAAGCATACAACAAATCCAAGCTGCAAACCCCACAGACGAACGCGATGGCAAGACAAAAGCACGGGGCAGTCAGCCCATCGATCCTAAACAGAGCCAGGCAGCGTGCGGGCACTAACACGGTTCGAAACGCGGCTGGGCGCGACTGCTCCGACACGTCTTCCACTCATCTCGATCTCTGCCTTGTAGTCCCGCATGCTTAGGGAGGCCGGGGAGCCCAACCGAGCCCAGGCGAGCACGGCGGGACCCGCGTGTCACCGGCCCCCACCGCCCCAGCGCCGCAGGGCCGCGCAAGCACCCGCCTTCTGCCAGCAGTCGGGGGCGGGTCCGCCCGCTGACGGCAGCCACGCGGAAAGGCCCCGGCCCTTGCGGCCCCACTCACCGCCGGGCTTGGCGGCCGCCTTGGCGGCCTTGGCCTTGGCCTTCATCGTCTTCTCGCGCTTGGCCTTGGTCGCAGCCTTTTTCGCCGCCTTTTTCTGTCGTGAGTCACTCATGGTCCGGGTCCTTTTTACGGTGGTGGCCTCGACACGAGGCTGCTCGAGCCGAAGGAAAACTACCGGCCCCAGCAGGCCACGGGGCCGGCGTTTCCATGGGAGCCCCGCGCCCGCAGTGCGGCCTTTAGTGGCTGCTCGAGTGGAAGCAGTAAGGCTGGCCCAGCAGGCACTAACGCAAACATTGTGCTTGTAAATATTACCTTTTTTTTTTTTTTTTACAAAATTCCGCATAACTGGCATGAAGTGGTAATGATGAGAGAGCTGACGTGCAATTTTAATGCCACTTATTCAAGTAGATTCTCTCAGAGTGTTCAAAACATGTTTTTTTGTGTTGTTTGCCTCAGATACCACAAGATGACCCAGCCAGCAGATGCAATGTCACTGCAGATGGTATCAGCTGTCAGCAATTCATCCTTGCTTCAGCCAGGTTCCTCCCTGCTGAATTTTGATGGACACGTCTTCTTTTTTGGGCAGAAAGGATGGCCGAAGAGATCCTGTCCCACGGGTGTTTTCTTCCTTGATATAAAGCAGAATGAGCTCAAAATGAAACCTGCTGCCTTCTCTAGGGATTCCTGTTACCTTCCCCCGCTCCGCTACCCAGCTATTTGCACGCTTAGGAGTGATGGGGAGTCCGATAAGCACCAGTACATCATTCATGGTGGGAAAACACCTAACAATGATCTTTCCGACAAGGTTTACATTATGAGCGTGGTAAACAAAACTACCAAGAAAACCACATTTCAGTGCATTGAGAAAGATCTAGATGGAGATGTCCCTGAAGCTAGATATGGACATACAATTAATGTAGTTCATAGCCGGGGGAAAAGCATGATTGTTATATTTGGAGGTAGATCATATATTCCTCTTGCACAGAGAACTACTGAAAAATGGAATAGTGTAGTTGACTGTTTGCCATTTGTGTTTCTTGTTGATTTTGAGTTTGGATGCTGTACGTCATACATACTTCCAGAGCTTCAAGATGGACTTTCCTTCCATGTTTCAGTCGCCAGGAATGATACAATCTACATTTTGGGAGGCCATTCACTTCAAAATAACACCCGGCCTCCCAGCCTATACAAGATAAAAGTCGATCTCCCTCTGGGCAGCCCAGCTGTGACCTGCTCTATCTTGCCAGGGGGAATATCTGTGTCAAGTGGTATTGTGACTCAGACTGGTGATACTGAATTCGTCCTTGTTGGGGGCTACCAGTCTGACAACCAGAAACGGATGATCTGTAACACAATAATTTTGGAAGATAATAGAATAGAGATTGTTGAAAAGGCAAGCCCAGACTGGACACCTGATATTAAACACTGTAGGATGTGGTTTGGCTGTGATATGGGCAAAGGGTCCATATTGTTGGGTATTCCTGGGGCCAACAAACAGTTAATCTCAGATGCAAACTACTTCTACATCTTGAGATGCAACAGAGCAGAAGAGGATGAAGAAGAAGAATTGACATCACAAGCATGCAGTCAGGCATCTACCGAAGACCAAGGAGACTCCACTCCATTTGAAGATTCCGAGGAGTTCTCTTTTAGTGCTGAAGCCAGCAGCTTTGATGTTGATGACATTGATACTTACAATGAAGATGATGAAGAAGATGAATCAGAAACAGGGTACTGGATCGTCTGCTGTGCCAGCTGCAATATTGACATTAACACCTGGGTGCCTTTCTATTCAACAGAACTCAACAAGCCTGCAATGATTTTGTGTTCCAGTGGGTCTGGCCATTGGGTTCATGCACAGTGTATGGATCTGTCAGAGAGCATGCTCCTACGGCTCTCCGAAGCAAATGTCAAGTACTTCTGCAACGAGCACGTTGACCTTAATAAAGGGCTGCAAACTCCCAAAAAGGTGGTGCATCTGAAAAAGCAACCCATGAAACGATTGCACAAAAAGAAAACCATGAAGTTAACCACACCAGTGAAGAAGTCTTTTCTTCGGAGATTATTTGAATAGATTTGTACCACTGATTTGTATTCAACTGGGAGACTAAATCAGCTAGCAGTGGTTGAAACAAAGTGGGTTACTGAGGTTCCTACTGATCATTTTATTAAATTGATATTATCTCAATATTTCAGTTATATTTCAAAACTCATGAGCATTTTTTGTTTTCTTATGTATGTTTTTGTAATATCCATATAGGAAGCTTATCACAGAGGGCATCGTACAAACACACAGCCAGATATTGGTAACTCAGTGCTGTATTTTTTACAATAGTATAACTCACTCTCCCATCATTCCCAATAAATGTGGTAGAACTGCTTGTAGGAAAAGATGTTATCTCATGTACTCAGTGGTGTTAGCATCTGTCAGTAAACAAAGACCATATTGCCCATTTTAATTTTTTTTTTTTATCTTAGTGAGTAGTTCTAGAAATATTTGGCCTAATTTGTAACTGCCTTGCTCCAATTTTATGTTAGTGTAATGAGCTAAAATTAGACTAATTAATCTGTTTTTAAATTGAAGGGATTTTTAAGTCCCTTGTGTCAGAAATAATGAAATATTCAGACGCTGAGGGTCAGTTTTCTTCAGGGACTTCCATTACGAAAATCTTTCTTTTCAAGTATTTAATTCTGGATAATTCATTTTTTATTTTGAAAGGTACTGAATGGTTATGTGTCAGGTTTGGCTATCATTAAGGATTATCACCTCACAGTAAAAGTTAAATTACATTTTTAAACCACTGTGCTCAACAACTGCTTTGCATTTGTATTTTTAAAAATATATTAGTTGGATAATAAAGTTTGTAATAAGAATGAGTGGGTTATTTTCACCTGTTCATGTAGTAAATCAAACACTGCAAATCTGAAAGTCTAGGAGAGGACAGTATGTGTGTGTGCTTGGGAAGTGCATCTGAAGTCTGTAAGGGGTCTGGCTTCACAGCCGCCACATGCCGTGAGCTCCCATTGACTTTAGAAGTTCCTTCTGATGAACAGAACTTTTATCATTTACTCCAGGTCTTCCCTTGCACGTTTCTTTCTCTGCTCCTGCAGGGTGACTGGGTAGAGTGTGACAGTATGAAAGTGCAAGCTGTTGCTCAGGGCGACTCATTGAGCCAGTGTTGCATCATGAGGGTGAAAACAAATGCAGCTAGCTGCGCAAAGCATGGGGGCAAGATTGGATTCAGATTGAAAAGGACATTGTCAAGGTTGAATAGCCCAAGAGTTTACTAACTTGTTGTGGAGTCTTTTATTGGCAATCTGTAAAGCCTCATCATTTTTTACTTGATTTTTTATTTTTATTACTGTTCCAAACATCTTTTCAAAAAATCGATACCATCCATTCAACATTCGTGAGCCAACACTAATAGCTCAGTATTCACAGTCCAGTTCTTGTGCTGGAGCTCTGAATAAAAAGGAAAAACAGCAGGAGCAGCTGTCAGCCATCTGATCAGTATGTGCAGACCCTGAGCAGCCCCCCTTTTCAAAAGCAGCAGTGTGTTCCCATCAGCACAAATGTGTATGCACAGTACTCCCCTTGACACCTTCACGAGTCAACAGTAGAGGATAGTAAAGGGTAACAAGACAAAATTTCCATTTCCAACCACTTATATTCTGATGGAGGTTATAGTGTGGGTAGAATTTGTAAATGGGAAGTAGATCATCCTGAGACTTGTTTCATCCATTTTTACATTAGTGTAAATCCATAGATTTAAATGGTAGTTTCTTCTTTCTTCAAAATATACTCAGAATAAATAAGGCTGTATGTTTTTCAAAGGAATAAATGAAAGTTAAAGCCCTTTAAACTGCTGAAATTCAATAGACAATATCCTCTTTTGTAGTTTAGTCATAGGTATTACTCAGCCAAATTGTCATTAAAATATACATTCAGTACACGTTACAAGCTTCATTTACATCAACAACAAAAAATCTCCACATTAAAATTAAAGAACGTCATCACAACACAGACAGGAGGACAATATATGCACACAACAGAAATCCACCCCTCATCCCTTCACCACTGTACAGCAGTGAAGGACTTCTCACAATTACTTCAGTCCCTGGCAACAGCCGGTTTGCGTTTTGCCTGTTACCCTGTTGCTATTGATATCTCAAATTCTTGAGGAGCCACATTGGGCAACAACTTTGTTTGGTCTATGACTTTTTTAAATGTCTGTGTCACTTCATAAGGAGGGAGAAATTGCTTAGTTAAACTATGTCCCAGTCTTGCAGGGAAGGGTAGTAGAACAAGCATTAAATCACATTTCAGAGTTACTGCTGGAAGAGTAAATCATAGGTAAAGTAAAATATAAAATTCCTAAGAACTCGGGCATAAAAAAGTGTAAGACCATTGACCTGTAAATGAAGACACTTCAAGTAACATTCAAGGTTGCAGAAAATATTTAATTATTTGATAATTCTGATGAAGCTTTTGAGGCATGTACTTGTTAGAGCATTGATCGTCTTTAAAACCAGATAATCAATATGTTTCTTTCTCATGCAGGGTAGAATTAGAGGATAAAATTAAGCAGATTTGAGTGCAGAAGTAAATCCCTATTGTGTCTGCATCCAACTGACCTGTGTGTTTTGTAACTGCAACAAGCAGCATCAGGGTTCCCAGTCACATTTTAGTGTTGCTGTTGTTATCATCAGCTTTTAAGATAACAGTATATGGTTTTACTGCTTGTGGAAGGTACTTAAATGCTGAAGTACCTAATTAATCTACAGGAAAGGCACAGCACAAACTTTAGTGGTAGCACTAAAACATGTGTCATAGTTCAGAGTGACTCATTGCACCAAAAGACCATTGAAAAGAGTGGAAATAATGCCACTGGGAACCCAAAGCAAAAGGAGAAGACTGTGTTCAGATTGAAAAGGAATCTGTAAAGTTATTTACTACCAGATTTACTGCAGTGCAGACAGAAGGACTTGCTTAATTGTAAGGATTGGCGACTCTAGCTCCCTCCATATATGATTCTTACCCTCTCCCATTTCAAGCAAAACTAACTTCTGAGAATAGCTTGAGAAAACTCCTGTATTTGGGCTTTGGAAATTGTCCCTCTTTAACAAAAAAGCAAGATAAACATTGTAAAAACCTTCTGATTTCTCCAGTTGACCGCTACAATGTATGCAGAACTACCTCTTGTTGGTAGTTACTGTGATTTCTCTTGTTCAAAATGCCCATCTTCAGAGGAAGAGCTGGGCACTGAAAATACAGCAGTTTCACCTTTTGACATCTCTGCTGGTGTTGCTAGAAAAACTGCTAATTAAATCCTTTCTGAAGTGTCTTTTGGGACTGTGGGCAATATTAAGCTTGATGAAAAAGGTAGAAAAGCTCCCATACTAAGGAGTTGGAGCTGATCATTTCTTTGAAAATTACGCTATATTCAGTCACCTGAAACAGCAGTCTGAAGAACAGTGGTGGTAGACCTCATTATTCTTCATCTGTTTCTGATTCTAGTGAGAATGCATGGAAAGTAAATTTCAGTCAATTATTATGGCCAGTACAGAGAGGGAGGTGATTGTCCCCCTCTGCTCTGCCCTTATAAGTCCCCATCTGGAGCACTGCATCCAGGCCTGGGGCCCCCGGTACAGGAGGGAGGCAGAGCAGTTGGAGTGGGGCCAGAGGAGGGCCAAAAAGAAGATGAAAGGGCTGGAGCACCTCTCCTGTGAAGAAAGGCTGAGGGAGCTGGGCTTGTTTAGCCTGGAGGAGGCTACGGGGAGACCTCATGCAGCCTTCCTGTACTTGAAGGGAGCTTACAGGCAGGATGGGAACTGAATATTTACGTGGTCTGATAGTGACAGGACGAGGGGGAATGGTTTTAAACTACAACAGGATATATTTAGGTTAGATGTTAGGAAGAATTTTTTTACTCAGAGGGTGATGAGACACTGGAACAAGTTTTCCAGAGAGACTATGGGTGCCTCTTCCATGGATGCATTCAAGACCAGGTTGGATGGTGCCCAGAGCAGCCTAATCTAGTGGCTGGCAATCCTACCTGTGGCAGGGGGGTTGGAATACATGATCTTTAAAGTCTCCTCCAAACTAAGCCATTTTCTGATTCTATGATTATTACTTTAGGAATAAAGGAATTAAATCATCCCAGTTTACTAGGAAGCTGTCTGGAGGGATTAGTTTTGTGTTTTGTTCTGTTTGTTGTTGTTGTTTTAATGACTTCCATTTTTTCCATCCAGAAATTTTTATTCATGGTCAGCTGAGAGAATTAAGTTGGTTACATAAAGTCTAGAAATTAGGTATTACCTGATTGCAGCAGGAAATCAGGTAGCTAATAATGTAAATGCTCAATTTGCCCAGCATTAATTCCACCCAGACCAGTTGGTTTAAGTAAGTTACTTGACCCTGACGTATTAATGGAAGGAAAGAAGGACTTTCCTATCTGAAGGAAAACTAAAAATCATGAACTTAAAGATAGATCCAAACTAGCCTTTGCAGCTGCAAAATCTATGATGAGATGAGCTTTGATGCAAAGGATGCACAGAAGTCAGTAAAGAGGTTTAGTGCAGTAACACGAACATAATAGTCACGGCTGATTTTTAACAAATACTGCGGTAGTGTTTGTAAATGAAGCAGAAGTTATCTACAGACTAAATGAAACTAGTTTTACTTTCCTGTCAAGCAGCTGCCTTTGGGGAAAGGTGCAGCAAGGGCTGTGGAGATGCATGGAGCAATCTTCATTTTTGTTAACCTAGTGACCTCAGAACAGGGCTGGAATCCCAGCTGAAGTCTCTGGGTATTAGAACAGTCCAAATAAAAAAAATATGCACGAACTAGATGAAAAGTGAGACTGTTATCACAACCTTATGAGCACAGTCAAAAAACTATAAAGAAATACAAATTCAGAAACTTAAATACTTGTCAGACCTTTATTTTAAACAAGTGTTACAAATTAAGAAACTGTAATACAATAAGAAAAAGTAAAACGATGAAGCTGTGCTGGGAGACAGCACGCAGAACTCAGTGCAGTGAGAAACTGGGATACTGTAAATATCTAAAGTTTGTGTCTGAACTACCTGAGTAAAAGTCAATGCTGGTTTGCTTAGAGTCAATAGAATTATTTCTGTGAGCGAAAAACATGTGAGACCACAGTCAAGACTTCTCTTATATTCACATCATTTCATAACAAGGCAATTCGTAGTCTAAAGCCCTTGAATAAAACTAACAAAACAAGATACATAATGTCATTGTATAAAGAATACAGTCAATAAACTTTCAAAAAAAGAAAAGCATTCACCTTGAAGTAATTACTGACAGATTTTTACAAAGTATTAGCATAGAAAAAGAAAATGTGAAGGTTTGAGAGTACCATGAATAAAAGTGTCTCCACTTTTCTAAAGCCTCTTCAAAACCAAAAAGCTTAACAATAGGCTGAGTAAACAAATGATGCACCTGTCTGCAGTCAAAATGTGTTTTCTCTCAGATGCATGCAGCATTGTTATTTTATTCCTGTTTACAAAGCCCCACTTGCAGGTACCTACCCTTTCAGTTCTGTTTGTTTTAATGAGTTCAAAACTCTCAGAGTCTTTTGATTTACACAGAATGTCAACAACTGGGAAAAAAAAAGATTGAAGTAGATTCAAGCCTAAAGAAAAGGAAAAAAAAAAAATTAGCAATCAGCTGTGTCAATTGTTCTGCCCACAGTTGGTGAGATACGAAATGTGTTTTGACGACTCCATAGTATTTCACAAAAGAATACTTCCTTATCCTCCTGCCTGCCTGTGTCCCAGCCCATGCACTGTTCATCCTGATGAACATCAGGCTGTACTTGTCTGCATCATGAGTTCATAGTGAGAAATCAGACATATATGGATGAAATGTACTCAACTGTTTTGAATGGAGTGGGACAAATCGCTTGCTCCTATGTAAGCAGCATGTTAATTTGGAATTTGAAAATGTCAGTGAAGTCACTGAGATTATGTGTGCAAAATGACCAAAGTCTGGCCAGTCTGTCCAGTGGTGTGTATGCAGTGCAAGAAACAGGTTGGGATTACTTGGAGTGAAATTCACTCTTGTGCAAAAGCAACATACACCACTTAAATGAGGTGAAAATCACCATGAGCTCAGTCAGGACTATTAAACCTATGCCTTAGGCTATCCAAGCAGAGGAAGAATGAAAACTAAGGTAATACAATTGCCCTAAATAGGTATACAATGGAACAAAAAAGTGTGCAACTATTTGCATAATGAAATATAGTGTACCAAAAATACAAAGCGTGTCTGCATTTACTGCTAAAGGATATTCTTTGCCATACGGCTGATACTTATACTCCATGGGAAACAGTTGTACTTGTCTGCATTTATTAGTAAAAAATGATACTTATGTAAACCTGGCATGCTCTATGGGAAGTACTTGTTTTATTCAAAGAATTGAAAGAAATAATTTAATCTAGAAATGAACACTCAGTAAGTGCAGATGTACATGGTAAACCATACAAAAGACTGCTGTTCTTACGACTGCTTAGAAAATGAAGTGTTGTAAGCAGAAGACCTTATTTCTAGCCTCAAATTTTGACACAGTGTTAAGCTATATTTAAAGAAACCCTATTAAAACTAAATCCTAAATTACAAACTGCCTTAAAATTGGATTTAAAATAATAAAATCAAAAGAAAGACATTATCAGAATATGATTAATTTTTATACTTGTTACTAACACTTAATTCTATTTCTTCATAATTCATAAACAGTAAATACCAGACCCTCAACGATTTAGTAAATAACAAGAGCAAGATATTACTCACAGAAACCTCAGACCAATAGTCCTTTAAGTCTGTTGTTCCCTTACACTGACAAACCAACTCCTGCCACATAAAAATAAAAACAAAGACTGTGGGTTTTTTAGATCCGTGCTTTTGATTCTTTCTGCATTTAATCTTGTTTCTGAAGTATTTCTTCAGACAGAATTGTGTCCTAGCTACAGGTGCTAATGTGAAAGGATGGGTGATTTAGGAATATCTCAGATATTTCTGAGTATATTTCTTGCCTATGTCATTGAATAAAATCCACAGAATTTTAATATTTAATCTTTTTTAGATGTAAGCTACCACTAAATGCCTACATTATGTATGCATGCACGCATTCAGTGGTCGAGTCACACACTTGAATTTAAGCTTGCATTTGAACACTGCTGAATAAAGGTCTAGACTTGTTCATCTGCACTGGTGATATGTCCAGAAATAATTCAGTTTCCAAATCTCATGGTTTATACACATTAACTTTTAAATCCTTTTATCCATTTAAACCAACATTATCTACAAGAATTACTGGTGCAATCTCATCTGATCTAAGCAGCTTTCAGTCATGTAGCAATAACACTTCAGAAAGGCAAATACTACCAACATAATGGTGCTCCTGATAGAGTTTACAATATGAGGAGTGCTAACTAAATATTGTTGTAATAATGTAAAATACACTATACTGTAATTTCAAGGCAGCTAATTGTTCTTTTCACTATGCCTTTATGCAAACTATCCTTCAGGTTAATAAACATCATTCTTCCCATTTTACATATCTAGAAAATGAAATAAGTGACATTTCCTAGATGTGAAAAAGCTCAGTATTGGATAGTGTTAGAGCATATCAGAAGTGATAATGGAACTATTTAATAGAGAAGACCGGAACACTGACATGTACCTGATAAAGTTAACATCCATCTCCTGAAAAATGAGTCTGCTATGACTTTTTGTCACCTGGTGAAACTGCGGGCTTGCATTCAGTGGCAACTTAGTGGTGACTTCAGTAAGGCCAGGAATTTACCCAGTAAGATTAAATTGGTACAAAGTATACCACATACTGAAGTCACCATCAAAATCTAAAATTTGTATGAAGCAACAAGCTGCACAGCAGAGTTTAAATGTGCTTTGTATAGTGATAGCACAGGACACTGTAATGCTGATTTAGGAGCACAAGCACAGGTTTGCATTTTAGAGTAAATGCGCTACAATAAAAATATCTTTAAAAAATTATAGCTACCCTTCCTTTATCTTCATATAGTAAATTAGCATGCTGATACCACCACCTGCTACTAAGCAGAGCTACAACCTAAACATTAAATGCTTTAAATGTTTGAGATCAAAGTTTGTATCTTTAGTCAGTATATTGTGTAAAAATACCCAAACTTTTTTCATCCCAAAACAATTACCTAACTGTCTCACTGGCAAATCTTGACTTATAAAAGCCGAAGAGCCATCAATAAAATAATCAAACCCTCTTGAAAAGTAAATAGCAAAATAGCTTATAAAATGTGAACAGAACAAATAGCCATGCTCAATTTTTCAGCGTCATAACTTTCCAGTATTATATTCATTTCAAAATACTGTTCTATATAAAACCTTGTTTACTCTATCTTTCTCACTTATAAACAACACTCTGAGACCAAAATAAATTCATGGCCCTTCTTTGCAATTTGTTTCCACTTCCCTCTCTCATAACAACTGGTAAATGCACCACTGCATTGCTTCTGTTCAAAGCTTCCAACAGACATGGCATTTCATTAAATTCCATTCAGCACCTTTAAAAGGGAGTATAAAAATGAAAGCTTCAACCTCCCCTGTACCTCTACAGGCCTGAACAGGAAGCTGTCTCCACTCAGAAAGACTATCACAAACCCAACACCAAATGTATTTTACATTTAGAGTTCCACTGAATCACTGCTTTCCAAAGAGATCTCCGGTAGCAAAGAATCACCTAACCCATCATCTGGATCAATCTCGAAGCCCTGGCTTCTTAACGTTTTATGAGCATTCATGAACTTCTGGAGGTACTTAGAAGTATATAGCCAGTGATGCTTTAAGACATCTTCCATTTCATAGAATTTGGACTGCCTGGCATTCATTTTTCGGAACCTCCTAAATAGTTTGTTTCCGGACTCATTTCCTTCACTTGCCCAAGCACCAATGGACCCATCTCTTTCAATGATTTCAGGTACATGAGCAAGGGTTTTGTGAAAATAATTGGTAATTTTGCCCTCATATCTGTATTTGAACTTTGTAGACAGGAGCTCAGCAAAACGCTGTGAATTGTAGCTGTACTGGCACAGCAATTCTGGACACTCTTTGGCCGGGCACGAAGATCGCCATACTGGTTTCATTTTCAGATAAAGGTCCATTAGTTCTTTTAGGGCTTCATGCCTTTCCTCACACTTTATTAATTCACATACTGCCTCTACTGTCTCTTTGGACATGAGCTTCCTAGCAAAGTTCCCACTCATCCTCATCATAGGTTTTAATTTCATCTTCTTCCTGAGATGTTTGTCAAGAGTCAACTGCCACCTCTTCCTTTCCTCTTTAGACGCATCAGGATTCTTATAGACTTCACCAATCTCCATCTGGAAAATTCTGTAAAATTCTGTTGCGTTGCCTATGTCACAGTGCAATGCATCAATGGAGGGAACAGTCTCTATAAAAGGTTTGGCCGAAACACCTTTCACTCTGTCACGGAGCTCATCAACAGATTCATGATATGGGTTGGACCTCCATATTTCATATCGCTCCAGATTTTCAGCGTGGCTCCTGGTGATGGAGTGGAAGACCAAATTCTGGGAAGCCTCTAGGCGGGTTGCATCACAGAGGGTACAGATATAAGTGGAACCTGAGGCCTCTAGCCCTTCCACTTCCCTTACAAGTTTCTCATCATAGCCTGTACCTCGAAAGATGAATTTGAATGTTCTCAGGATGCCTCCCATTTCAAGAAGCAGTTCGCTGTTCTTCATAGCCTCTCTTTCTGCTATGAGAGGGCTCAGGATTGCTGTCAGAGTTTCATGGTCTGATTCATCAGCCAGCATAAGGCACAAGGGTTTGCAACACAACTCTGAATTGGGCTTTACTTCTTCAAAGATCCTTATCCTTTCATTCCCATGGTCTATAGCAATGTTCATGACTGTAAATGAAAAGCGTACAGCCTTCTCTGGAACAGCAGGACCACTTCCATGCTTCTCGCTGACATCTCCCATTCCGTCACAGCACTCTTTTACTACCACAGTGAAGGGACCATTCAGATAGTCATCCAGGTTTTTTGCCTTCATGCCCTCCAAGATCTCTTCTTCCATGTCCTTTAAAGCAGAAACCAAGGCTGTATCATATCGAAATCTCTTTGCAATTGTGTCTATTGGGTAGTCGTCAATCGAGAGGGGTAGTCCTGATAGTCCATCTATAATTCCCACTTCTGTGTTAGTAGATACATTCTTCAATGGAGGTTTCCATTCAAAAGGATGATAACCTGGTAAGAGGGCTTTCTCAGCAGTGCGAAGAGCATGCAGTGGCTGAAAAATCTGCCTCCCAGTGACAGCCTTTACAGTTCGGTACATTTTGTGATATTGGCTACAGCTGAGAAATGTGTTGATTCGGATTGCCAGGCAAACAGCAGGATGAAGTCCAGATCCTTTGCCTTGCATTATAGCCTCCAATTCATCTGCTTGCTTGTGTTCATTTTTTGCTCTTAAAGCTAGCAGGAACAAAGTCATGCATACAGCCTTTATATCACCACCTTCTTCTTTCTCAGCAAAAGCCTTGACTTGACGTTTCAGTTCTCTCAGACGATGTTTCTGAGCTCTCCTGGTCAAAGACAGAAGGTGCTGCCTTGGTCGACCACCTTTATTTATGGGGTTATAGAGCTCTTTATCTTTCATCTCCTTGTGGTTAGAGAAGTGTTGGCCATATTTTCCATGCAAGATCTCTTCATCACATTCTGGCACAGGGCATCTTATGCTCAGGCTATCGAGAATGTTCAGGAAGGATTTCACTGGGGTTACCAGATCAGTAGGGAAGCAAGGATACCAGCAGGAGGGGCAATAGCTGCCCATAACTTTGATGCAACTGAGAATGCAAGCTCTGCAAAACAAGTGTCTACACGTTGTTTCCACTGGCTCTGCCAGAATATGCTCACAGATCTGGCAAGAGATGGATTTAATGAAATCTGCTGGATAATCAACTGCAAGCAGCTTGGTGCTGAGATGTCTGTTCTTGCAGTTGGTAATCTCTTTCATTACATTTTTGTTATTTATCAGCACTTGATTCTTTATGCCTCTGTTAACTCGAGCACGTTCTGCAATGATCTTCACACGTTTGCCATGTTGTATGTTGGGTGGTTGGCTTTTTCTCTTGACTCCCCGGCTGGGAGTGTGGCACACTTCACAGTTTGCAGAGTGGGGCTGCCACTCCATCGTGCTGTTCCTAGGAAAATAAACTTCACATGGAGTATTACTGAATTTCCTGTGGATAATACTCCAGCAGTTGTGACAAAATCGAGTGGGATGGATAGTGTCAACATCCCCTCTCACATCAATCTTGAAAACTTTTGCAATAAGATCTGGCCAAGAGGTTGCTTTTTTCTCTTTCTTTCTCAGAAGCCACAGAGTTTCATCATCTACTGGTCCATGTACTGGATGAGTTCTCTTGTAGCAGTCGGTTTTAAACGAAACTCCACAGATGCGGCAAAGTTGCTTCAGGTTGTTCTGGTGAACTGTGTTGTCTTGTATTTTCATGTCATTGACATCTTTCTCAAGTGCTTGTGTATTGCCCATGAAGTCCATCTGTGTCAGAATTAACTTTTCTCCTCTTGGAACTTCTTCATCTTTCTGCAGTATGATGTTTTTATCTGTAGAAGATACCTCTTGTTCTTGATCCTTGTTTATGCATTGGCTTTTATCAGAAGGTGCTTTTTGAAATGGTCTCACTTTAAACAGCTTGAATTTCCATTCAGAAAATTTTGCATATGGATGCTGAATCTCTTCAGGTAGGTCCATTTGTGATGTTATCGACATCTCCAGTGCGGCAGAAACCAGATCACCTGAGAAAGAAGCTGTAAGTTAGCTTATGTTCCAAAATGAGAAATAGTGCCAGTGCCTGAGCATATGCTTTAAATTCAGTAACTCTAATAACTTTAACTGAGAAATGCTTTTTAAGTTGCTTTGCCCAATACACCTACAAACAGATCCAAATGTGGCTGTCCATGCAGTACCTCAGATAAGTACTTGGTTATGCTTTGACTTTGATCATGAGACATCCGTAGTCTATTGTACCACCAGTGCATATTGCATACACCTGTTAGCCATCAGGTCCTAATTTCCCAATCTGCCTCCTTCTTCTTATAACTAATTTCACAGTCTACAATAGACAGAAGAATAATGTTCTGAAAGTGTGGCAAGTTCTTCATATGAAACTGAACAAGACTGGTGGCTTCAAGACATAATTTTTTCTGTCTCATGCTATATTATTTCAATCACTTGAGACTACTGCTGTCACACCACACCTTAGTCCTTGATTCTGTCCTGAAGTGTCTAATGCATGCCTATGCCTTTCTACACAGGCAGAGCAGCATATGCTACTCGATCCCTATGCAGACTTTATTCAGACCTCAATTTTGTAAGGTTCAGTTTACGGACGCTGAATGTGAGTGGTTTCATTAAAGCTGTAGGAGTGTATCCTCTGTTGATGTAAGGTGCAATGGTTCCCTGGACCCTAAAGGAGATATGGCAATTTATACTCACTGCGTATTTGCTCTAGAGAGAATACTTATACATTTCAAGTTAGTCATCTGTTTAAGTGCCCTGCTGAGAACTCTGTTTGTAAGGATTACTGGTCCTGGAAAGCTGAAAATGTCTGTTCAAATTTGACCCCAATTGTATCTTTCATACAGATGCAACCAAAAGTAATATCAATGTGGTTGCCATGGGAATATGATATTGTATAAAAATAAATAGAAGACTTTCACCTCAAACACTGAAACTTTGTGCTACTGCATCAGACTTAGAAAACAAAATCATGTAGAAACAAATACAAAAGTGACTAACCTATTTTACCTTGTCTGACAATGAGAAGTGCAGAAAGTGAACAAACAGCATAGAGAAGATTAAACTGCATTTCCTGATTGTTTCACTTGTTTTACTTAAATCTTGTTTTACTGATCCGATTGATATGAGTAAAAAAAAAAAAAAGAAAATAAATAAATAAATAAAGAAAGAAAGAAAGAAAGAAAGAAAGAAAAGCTATACATTAAGACTATGTACATCAAACTAGAAATTACATGGGTATGGCTTTGATTTCTCTGATTGATTATATCTCCACCTAGCAATTCACTCAGTGTGGTGGAAATCTCAGTTCTGTGTTTATGTGGAAAGTGTCCTTCATAAGAAATATATCCATGCCATGATCTGATGATGCTCAGTGTGTTTCTGAGATTGTTTTACTGATAACCTTTCAATGAAGCAAGATTACTGTACAAATTTTGAGAGTCCGTTGGGAAAGGACTGCATGCTTTGATAAAGTTCTAGATCCAGAATGACAAATCAGTCTGCTCAGCTTTCCTTAAGAGCAGTGTTTAATTTCGAAATTGTTCATTAGGCCTTGGCAACCAAAGCTAACATTTGTTTTCTTCCCACTTTCTCTTCATTTCATCCTACTGAGAACAAGCTGCCCATACCTCTGTCCCCATCTGCCTGCATTGCTCGGTCCAGCTGCCCATGCTGCTGAACATCGCAGGCTGCGCTGCAGCCCCCTGCTGTCCACAGCCGAAACAGCCTGGTAACGTGCTTGCTTGTGCTCTGCTACCTGTGGACCTGTGATCTGCTGCTGTGCCCAGATGAATTCAGATCATTACTACCGCCCACTTTCTTGGCTGCATCCTGTGGCAGAGGTAGTAAAACCTATCCACTGAGCAATAACCTGTTTGCCCCTGAATCGTCTTGCATTCCTACAGATACGTGCTCTATTACCTGCAGCACCGGCTGCCCTATGCTGTCTGCAGATCCCTTTCTGTGAAGGGAAATTTGTGTAATTTCACCATCTCCAGCAGCAATTTCAGAATGTCTCAACCCATACGCAATGCCTATTCAGGGCAATACCTAATTCATTGTAAAGAAACAGCCAGCACTGAGTACATTTAAAGTGAAATATTTAATACTTTCCCTCCTCAGCTATCCCTTAGACTAAGTGCCACCTTAGTGCCTTACTAATCTCCAAACCTGTGGCCATTCCTATTAATTACCAACTCAAATGAAGCTTTATCCTTGCTAAAGAAAAGTGCAATTATCTCTTCTCTCTCTCTCTCTCTCTCTCTCTCTCTCTTACACTGAACATTCCCTTGAAGAAATGAATGATTAAGAGCCCTCTTAGGTCACCTGACCTTAGTCTCCTTCAGGAGATAGTAGCAGCCAACAGGCTACTCATCAGACACTTTAAATGGCCTGGATGCCAGGCAGTGGAGTTTGAAGCGGCTCTGCTGGGAGAGGTAGAAATATCCCCAGTGCTAGGAACATTTCATGCTAGATTTGCCTTTGGTCTGTTATTCTAGTTGTGGGTCACAGTGAACAATCCTCCTCACTGTTTATCCCACTCAGATTCTTACAGAGTGAACTCCAGCCATGAACCCCAGCCACGGTTATTTAATCAACTCTGACAGCTGTATTCAGTATCACCTCTTTTTACCTTGAAAAGGGAAAAGAAATCCCTTTTCTTCCCAGCTCGCAATATTTCATACACTTCTGAAGAAAAGCACAACTGTGATACTGTTAGTCACGTCAAGGAAGACCTTGCTTTATGAATAGTCTCACTGCACATATAGAATAAAATTGACTTGCACATTAAAACAGGAAAATGAATCAACATTCAGTTGTCCTACAAGCATTTGAGTTGCTGTCATTAGTACAGCCAGCCTACCTTTCGCTCCCTGTCAGTATGCAGAGCTGCTGTTATGTCTGCTCAGTTTGCTCCACATGTCAAGCTTGCTTGCTCTCCTGTGTGCTCTTGCTCTTTCTTTGTCCCCTCTGCTTTTTAAAGACACTGCAGTGCTGTTTATCTCATTTATCCTTGTGCCTCTGAGCTCCAAGTACCACTTTGGTGCTAACCACAGGTTACTTCAACTAAACACAATGCACAACTTTCAAATCCAGGTGGCACCTGGCAATTTACAAGGCTTAACCACAAAATTCATAAAAACAAGGTCTTCTTGTGTGAGACTCTAGGGCTCTGAGATAACTATGCAGCCTCTCTGAGGAGCACCTGCAGTGTTAGGACAAAGCTTTGCATTTGGCTTTCTTCTTTCTAGCTTCAGAGCTAGTTTCTTCACTGTCAGCTATCGGAGAGAAGAACCGGGTGTGTGGTCACACTACAGCTGCACACCAAAGCTGTTTCACTGAAGGCCAGAGGCCTGCTTCCTGTGTTAACAGCAGCCAGGCCTCTGCGGTTTGGGACCACACAGTGTCTTTTCTTCTGATCCCACTATCTCACTTTCAGAGATATTACCTTCCTGATGGCATCCTGAAGATACTTGACAAGAGAACAAATCAACAATGCAAAAACTAGTTCTGTATTCTGAGTAACGGGTCGATAGTACATCAGGCATAGGCAAGTGTCCACAGATGGTGGGCAGTAAAGCTCAGTGCTCACGCTCGGTTTTGACAAAGCATGTACGTCTCAGAAACTCACTCCAAGTGAAAAGAAAACAAATTCTGCTACACAAAAGCACCTTGAAGGATTTTGGTCTCCTCAAAAAACATTATGCAACAAAACGTAATGATCCACCAAGTTCTCCCAAAGTGAACATATGCTCACACTCCAGAAGTGGGAGTTTGCAGTAGCAACACTTGCTATAGGTAAAAATGATGAGAGGATTCCCTCCTATTATCAGCTTTGATCTTGTAGAACAACAGTTCCTTCCTGTTCTTACAAGATGACATAGAGAAGTGAAGCTAGACCTGGGTCAGTCACTCATTTCACACTCTATGTCCCAGGAGATGCCAATACCTCCTCAGTAACTAAGTGCAATCATTTGTGCCAAATCAAGAAAACAAAGTTTGGTTGCAAACTCTGATACCCTTGGTCAGATTCTGACCAAAATCTCAGGGCTGCTGTAGAAACAAGTGCACGTGAGTGTCAGGACAAGGTGGAACAGAAATCACAGTAGTCGCTTCTAGGTCAAGGCAGGTCAGAGTAAGGTTGTCCTGACTCCGGTGTTTGCTCACCAGCGAGAAGGTGTCATGGCCCAGCCCTAAGCACAGCATTTCTGCTCTCCCTATCTTGCCAGGACTTCCTCACAACCTGCCTGCTTTCACTGTCCTCACACTAGCATTTGGAGAGACCTTTTCAAAAAGATATCAGGTCAGGCTGCAACACCAGATATCAATCAAAGTAACTCTCTGCAGGCTCATGCTGGTTTCCTCCCTTATCTTGAAACAGCAGATGCAGTTCCCTGACAATATGCATTGAGGGATCAGGGGCTCTCAGAGAAGTAGTCTAGCAAATCTGTCCCTCTGCAGGACTCATTCAAAATCTTGCCCAGGCAACTGCCTACCAGCCTTTGAGGCTGAGATCTGGTGTGAACAGTGCTGGATGAGAGCAATCAGATCATCAGCACAGCCAGGTGAGCATATGTAAGCAGTCACGCAATTTACTTCAGGAAAAATCACCTTGAAAATATGTTTTCTGGGAGGGATACTACAGGTAAATAAGGTTTTAATTGATCTCCGATTGAAACAGCTTTGAGTGTGGTTTATGCGTGTATGGACATAATTGCTTGGCAGTTTGAGCTGTGCAGTCAGTGCTGGAAAATATTTTCCCTGTGCAACTGGCACCACCACGTGGAGAAAAAGCATTTATACATCGTTTTATGTTGCATTATGGTCATGGGTACGTAACTATTGGCCAAGTCTGCCAAAAACCATAAATATTTGGGAACTGCACGGACTAAAGACATTTCATTTACATTTGAGATAAAAATTCCTATGTTCCTTGTGTTCCTTTCTAATCAAAATGAACTGGACATCAGTGGTCTGACTACCTGACATAAGACTAAAAACTGTGGGATTTTGCCACAGAAAACTCCATTGAAGGATATCTATTTTATAAATCTACTATACATTTCCTCATTTTACAGATAATGAAAATAACATGTAGTTGTTCAATTCCACAGGGAATAAGGATGGCTCTGAAATTCAGCCAGTTGTCCAGCAAAGGGTCCACAAAGTTGGTTAAATTATTCTTAATATAACTACTTCTTGCGGTATGTCAGAGTCCCATATGAAGACTTGACAAAAAAATGTAACAAATAATCTCATGGCCAAAAGTGGCACTCAGAGGGCTGTATTCAGGGCTTCCATAGGTCTTACTGCTACTTACAACTCCCTGAAAGGAGGTTATAATAAGGTGGGGATTGACCTTTTCTCCCAGCAATAGGATGAGAGAGAATGGCCTCAAGTTGCACAGAGGTAGGAAGCAGGCTAGGTTGAATATTAGGACATTTTTTTTCTCAGAAAGAGTGGTGAGTCATTGGAACAGGCTGCCCAGGGAAGTGGTGAAGTCACCATCTCCGGGGATGTTCAAAAAATGTGAAGATGTGGCACTTAGGGACAGGCTCGGGCAGTGGGCCCAGGTGAACCTCGTGGTTCAACAAAGCCAAGTGTAAGGTCTTGCACCTGGGTCATAGCAAACCCTGCTATCAGAATAAGCTGGAGGATGTAAGGATGGAGCACAGCCCTCCTGAAAAGGTCTTGGAGGTACTTGCAGATGGCAACCTGGACATGAACCAGCAGTGTGCCCTCACAGCCCAGAAAAGCAAACATATCCTGGGCTGCACACTTCTTCTGGAAAAGAGGCCAGCAGTCGAAGTTGGTGATCCTGCCCCTCTACTCTGTGCTGGCAAGGTTTCACCTGGAGTACTGCACCCTGGCACGGAGTCCTCAGTTCAGGAGAGATGCAGACCTGTTGGAGTATGACCAGAGGAGGGCCATCCAAGGGATGGAACATCTCCCCTGTGAGGATAGGTGGAGAGAACTAGGGCTGTTCAGCCTGAAGAAGAGAAGGCTCCAGGAAGACCTGATAGTGGCCTTTCAGTATCTAAAGAGAGACTGTAAAGAGGAAGACAGACTCCTTAACAGGAGTTAACAGGGGAAATGTTTTCAAACAAAAAGAAGGGAGATTTAGACTGGATAGGAGTAAGGGTGGTACTGGCACAGGTTGCCCAGAGAGGTTGTGGAAGCACTATCCTTGCAGACACTAAAGGTCAGGATGGATGGGGCTGTGAGCACCTGATCTAGTGTAGGCATCCCTGCTCATTGCAGGCGAGTTGGACTAGATGATGTTTAAAGGTCCCTTTCAACTCAAAAGAATCTATGATTCTATAGTTCAGTGGGCAATGTTGGTGGCAGACAGTTGGACTAGATGATCCTATGATTTTCTCCAGATGCAGCCTCCTGCCCACACCAGCTGGCACTCAGACAGGCACTTTTGGCAAGGGCAGGAGCCCAGGAGAGTTCCAGGGACCAGTTCTTCACTGCAGATCTGGGACCCCAGCACAGAGACAAAGCGCTCTCTGAGTTAACACACGCTAGCCTTGGGTGCTTGCCAAGGACAGGCACAGAGGCATACAGCAAAATTCCCCTTCTCTGTGTTTAGGGAAACGAAGCTGCGTTTGCATTCGTGCTGTCCTAGTTTTTCACTTCCTCAGAGCCACCCACTGTCACACGCTACTGGGAAAAGCCAACGTCCCCACTGCCTCAGGTAGCTCTGTGTCCTTAAGCGAGCCTGGCCACGTCCCCACGGCACCGAGGGGCTGCTGCCACCGGGCAGGGCGCAGGGCGCAGGACTCAGGTCCCCTGCTTGTGCAGCTGTGCGCTTGTGCAGGGCGCGTGCCGCGAGGATTTAACTGAAAAGTTCAGATGCTTCCAGGCTGCAACGCATTGTTTCCAGGTGAGACAGCTTTCCCTAATCACGTCACGCCCTATCCACTCAATGCTTTCTGCACCTGCTCTCCTATCAGCGCTGCTACGTTTCACATCACGCCCCGCCGCACACCGATCCCTCCGCAGGCGGCCGGAGCGGAAGGAGGGCAGAGCTGCAGGCCTCAGGCGGGCGGCCCCACCGGGCCGGCAGGGGGCGCTGTAGCGGGGCCGGGTCCAGGCGGCCGCCGCCC